>CM060920.1:447896360-448496360 GCA_030737875.1 Allium sativum | reverse complement strand
TATGATAGTAATGTCTGGCAAACACAATTGAATTAGAATCAAAATGATATATGAATATATCATATATTATATATTAGTCTTTTAGTACCTTACTGTCTAAACATTAATACTACAAACACTTCCAGTGGAACCATTGATAAATAAAGCAAACAAATCTAGTGTAAGCATTGTTGCATTAAAATTACTTAATGTGCATAAAAATGATAGTTTCATGTATCATAGGTACAAAAATAACCAAGAAAAAGAAAACAAAAGTAAAATTAAACTCGTACCTTGATTAGCATTTTTAGAAGTAGCAGCTAACAAAACTCCAGGTCTTCCCTTCAAATGAGCAGCATCTAAAAATATTAATGGTCTGCAGTGTTTAAAACCAAGCAAGCAAGCACCAAAAGCAAGACAAAATCTCTCAAACTGATTGGTTGAAGAATCAACATCCATAGATACATAACTACCAGGATTATACTGTTGCAATGCCTCCGAATACCAACGTAAATCATTATATGACATCGCATCATCCACATATATCTCTTTTAATGCTAACTGTTTTCCGCTATAAGCATAATAGTATGATAAATTGAAATTATACTCTCTTCTAAATTCCGCAATGATATCCTTCGACTTCTTCATAGGAGCATCCCGAATTTGATCCTAAATCAAAGATTTAACAAATCTACTTGAAATAGTTACTTTATTAACATCTCTAAGACCCGCTCCACACGAATGATTAAAATTATAAGTTCTAATAAAAAATCGAGAGAGCAAACCCGGATCCGAAGAAGCATTAACATAAAACTTGCAACCATCATTAATCCAAGAACAATTTACCGAAATTCTATCCGGAGCGTTTCTAACAAAAATCAAAGCATAACCATATTTTATTTGATACGCCATTAAAAACTCTCTAAAATCCTCAGCTCCATTAAAACAAAAACCAAGAAAATCCGCAATATTTTTCTGAGAACCTTTCTTTAACATATCTTTCAAATAATGAGATGAATCGGCATGTGACTCGCAATTTGTTCCAGAATTACTACCAATCGAAGTGCTTTGTATGCTTTCAGAACCCAAACCACAGCCATTACTATCAGATTCCATAACACCAACATTCTCCTTAACCGTAAACTTGAAATATTGACTCTTCTTAAAAGTTAGAAGACATAAAATACTAAGCAAGTCTGAATCAGTGTCGATAACTATAGTCTTATTCTCAAGAACATAAGAAATCTCAATAGAAAACCGATTAAGATGTGGCCAAACATCACATATTTCACTTTTAACACCAAATAAAGAAGAGGCCGTGGTCAGACGAGTAGAATAACAATTCTCATTGTATTCAAAGATAACAAGCAAACTATTTGCTTCATTATTGATAGTATCAGAACTGCCAAAAAAAATCCAATTAAAATACTTAAACGAATAAAACAGTAACAGCAAATGTTAAATTTACATATCATAACAAAATAGAACCAATGTTGCGGCTGGATTAAACAAGAATACATTAACTAAAAAACCGTATGATAAATAAACATATCACTGGCAAGATTATAGTCTAAATGTGAATACTGCAGTAATGCTATATAAACATAGCATAAAATAACAAACCACATATAATATTCACTAGAACGACGAAACATCATCAAACTATAAAACAATAAACATTGTTGAAGAAATACAAAAATAAACATTAAAATCTTACTTCTCCATTGAAATAAATCCAAATTCGATATCAATTACTGGAAGAAGAACAAGCTGTATAACCTAGATGAGCAAAAAATCGATTATTAATCGACAACAATTATACGCAATAAAAAACAGAAATACTCGAAAGAAATTAAAGAAGCATACCTGAATTTACCTAATTGTTTAATGAAGATAGAAATCGCCAATGGAGATCTGTAGCAATGAAAGAAGACGATAATCGATTGACAATGGAGAAATCGAATACAAAATTAGAGTGAGTGTCGTCTTGAATCGAGAAGTCGGTGATGAAGAAGATCGCAACCAAATTAAACAGAAGAAAAAATTTAAATGTTGCTAAGTCTTTTTCCTTGGAACGAAAGTTTAACGACCGCTTCCTTCAGACGAAAAAAAAAGAGTCGCGTCCGTAGGCCCAAATAATTTGAATAAAACTTCCTTCAGCCCATTTTCCTGTTATTTTAAAATAACGATTTTTGAAGCTAAAAATGTTAAAATTACAAAAATACCTTTATTTCAACATGAAGGTCATTTTCGTAATTTTGATCTTTTTAAACTTTAATAATTATTATTTTCGAATAATACTTTTATTATTTTTCAGTTCAAAATTTTCTGAACTTTTTGAATTTTTTTTATTTTTTCCATTTTTCCAATATAAAGGGTATTTTCGTAATATTTACATTTTTAGTTTTAGAAATCGTAATTTTCGAATAATTCTTTTTTTACTTTTCATTTCGTAATTTTTTGGATTTTTTTCATTTTTTTTCTTTTTTCAAAATGAAGGGTATTTTCATAATTTTGGCATTTTTAGCTTTAGAAATCGTAATTTTCGAATAATTCTTTCTTTACTTTTCATTTCGTAATTTTTTTGATTTTTTGAAATTTTTTCATTTTTTATTTACTTTTTTCAAAATGAAGGGTATTTTCGTAATTTTGGCATTTTTAGCTTTAGAAATCGTAATTTCCAAATAATTCTTTTTTTACTTCTCATTTCGTAATTTTTTGAAATTTTTTCATTTTTTTTACTTTTTCCAAAATAAAGGGTATTTTCGTAATTTTGGCATTTTTAGCTTTAGAAATCGTAATTTTCGAATAATTCTTTTTTTATTTTTCATTTCGTAATTTTTTGGTTTTTTTTTTACTTTTTTCAAACTGAAGGGTATTTTCGTAATTTTGGCATTTTTAGTTTTAGAAATCGTAATTTTCCAATAATTCTTTTTTTACTTTTCATTTTGTAATTTTTTGGATTTTTTTCGTTTTTTGTAATTTTTTCAACATGAAGGGCATTTTCGTAAATATAAATCGTATTTTTTTGGATTATTTGTGGCTTTTTGGAAAACGATGGAATTTCCATCTTCCATACCGTCTTTTCCATTAACCATGAATTTCATTTAACGGAATTCCAGAGTTAATGGAACGGAAATCATTCCGCATATCATATTTCCACCATCATCTGGAAGAAGTGGAAAAGGCTCCGGTTGAAACGGAAAATTTCCGCACCCAACCCTAGGATTAACGTGACTGTTAAATAACCCATCAAGCATAGGAAAAAGTATCGCAATCATTCGTGATTTTATCAAAAACCATAAATACCCAAAAAGATCATGGACCAAGGTAGAAGCACTGACTTTACTGGCTTTAATTTTCTGGTTTAACTTTGAATCCCAAATTTCATATGAAAACAGGTGTACAAATATATATTCAAGAAACTTTTGAAGCTTGACATCTACATCCCCTTCTTTTGGCGCTTGGCGGACTTCATAATCTGCTTTCTAAGGTCTGCTTGAATTCTTTTCTCGGCACGTTGTTGCTGGATGAAGAAAATGAAAACTGTTAGATGCAACAATTTGTTTTTTAAGAAAAGAAACACACATCGTGATTAAAAAAGATTGTTAAAAAAAGAAAATTCTAATGCTGGCTCGCTCCTCATGGTATTCGTTCTGCATGTTACATACCGTTTGGAGGTGGAAATACACAAAGGCTGTGCCTAGAGCCTTCTTAGCCTAAGCACGCACCTTGAATGCCTTGCTTCTGGTTCTGGACACTCGTATTTTCATATTTATTAATGAACATGTGTTGTACTTAATATGTAGTCGCATTTGGGTTATAGACACCCAGGTTATGGCTACCTTTAAATTTGGACGGATATTAATTTGTTTATACGCTACTGGGCATCAAAATCTGTTTCTTCATTCAGCCCATAACGACCAAATCTCTCCATCTCACTTTTCAAAACAATTTTTTTTTTTTTTGCCATAGCACATTGTAAATTACCTACTTCGGCAAAAATCAAACCAACCGTTGTGATAATAACCACATGCACAGCGTTGCATCTTGCTAAGGCGAAGTCGACGTATGCGATAAGCGATCTATTGACGCATGTGGGAGGAAGTCAGAAAAAAAATCTTTTTCTTTTTTGAGGGTAGGGTTTGTTGGCCTTTTTTTTGGGGGGGGGGGGGGGGTTGTTTGTAATAGCAAGCATCTAACTTGTCTTCGTATGGTGGTGGTCGTAGTTATCTGAGGCAGGAAGTTATATTTTGAGTGTCAATAGCAGTACACTACATCTAATCATGTTTTGAAAGGTGAAGAAGAGGCATCTTTAGCTCTCTCAACTACAGGTGCAAGGCCTGTTGCATTGAGGCAAAAATTAATCATGAAATATAAAAAAGCACTTATTTAAAAATGACGAGAAGTAGAATTAACAAGTGGTTAACTACTTTATAAACTAATCATACAGTAGACGAGTAAAAAGATATAAGTTAATATTTATAAAACGTGAATTCACATAAACTTATCATTTCAACTATGAAGGCAACAAACAGAGAGCACATGAAAGCTTTTTTCTTTGATCTTCTCTTTTAAAGAATGTTGACGGTTGTAATCGATTTTATGAAATCATTCAAGAGTTGTTTTTAAAAATCATTCAGGGATAAATTGATTTTGACATCGACCAAGATCGATTTTGAAATCAGTTTTTGATCAATATTGAAATTCTTCGTGCATTAAATTTCGAAAAAGGATACCTTCTTCAACCACGGTTGTTGATGGCTTCTCATATGGCATTAAAACCCCTTCCGTTTCCATATCATCCAATGTATTGAAGGAAAAAGAAAAAAAAAACTTGCTTTCGAAATCAGAATCAAGTGATTTAAAACAATAAATTGTCCTTTTTTTCTTCTTTTTTGATGCATGAAGAATTTCAAACTCGATTTACGAATCAACTTCCAAATCGATTTTAACATATTTCAAAATTTGGTTCCTGAATGATTTGAGAAATCTAACTAACTATTCACACAATCAATTAAAATAAAACCAAAGGAAAAAAAAAAAAAAAAGACTTAGCAGATGATAATTGCCTTTTAAAGTTGAAAAGAAATGTTCTCATTCATTGTTAATAAATAATAATCAGTTTATACACCAATTGATCACTAGGTCCACTCAGTGACGTACGCATAAATCTAAACGAGTGGTGGCAAAGAACATGATATGTCAAAATAATTATTGGTGATAAATATGTGTGTCTTTATATGTGTATGCATGTAGTCTAGAAAGTAAGATGATTTATAATAAATTTAGGGCACTGTTGTTGACACTCCAAAAAGTTCGGTATACCCCACCGTTTTTTGATTTTAACCATTTTCGATGGCATGTTGTCGACTTTCACATCTGAACTCTACATATCCTCGCCGAATTTCATTGATAAGTTCGACAGCACCTTGCCGAATTTCACGTGTGTCCCCCACTTACTCAAAACTGGAGTGTCAATAACAAGGACCTAAATTTATTCCTCCATGAAATAAATACTTGCTTGGGGAGAAAAACAATTGCTAAGTGCAGAAGGTTGATTTTCATTGTGTTGCTAAGTATCAATGTACAAAAGTCCTAATACAAAATGCTAAAAAACAGTGAAAGCAAATGTACTTGAATGTTAAATAGCAAACTTTAATTGGATAATACACGTGAACCTGCTTCTAAAAAACCAGCTGTTCATTTGCTGAAAATAATAACCAAACTATTCATCTTCTTTGATCCTTTATTAATTGGTTCTTCTTCATCTTTTTTGATAAGAAAATTATGTGAAATCTTAATTCTTTGCATTTAACGATTTCTCTAAAACCTTTAATAGGGATGTCATATCTTTGAAACATAGTCACTCACCATGATCACTTCATCAGAGTATATTTCATACGTAACAAAATTATAAAATATGAGTGGGGGCGCCAGACCCCACTCGGCCTGAGCTGGGTACGCCCTTGGGTCCACTACATTTTTAAATAAAAAAAAATTATTCCATTTCAGGTTTAATTCTTTCATGTCATCTGTACAGTTTACTTGACATTTTTAACGCATTAGACTTGCAACTTAACCCAAGAGCACAAAAATGTATCACGTACCCCTTTGCCCTTTAATAGGTAGACACGTAACATGATGAACATCATTATTGAAATATTCAACCTGAAGTATTTAGTTAATCTGCCAATAATCAAAATCAATACATGATCCTTGGGAAGATTGTCACCCATTCAAAAACTCAAAATAAACCGACAATGTAAATGCACAGTAAATTCAGTGCTCTGCAAGTAATTATGAAATCATATCATCACCTTCAAACGATGAAACGGAGGAAAAATGGAAATGAAGTTTGTAATTAGTATCACATAAGAACAGATAACGGCAAAAAGAACATAATATAATTTCCCTTATTTGATTAACCAACAAAAATAACGGAACATGATCCGGGACAAGGTTTTCAAAATAAGATTCAAATCATAAAATTCAAACTTCAAATCGGAACGAGATTTAAATCGTAGATTCAAAAATTTCATATTTTAAGGATTTACACGTATTTAGAATTTATTTTGATGCTTGAATTTCTGTCTAAACCTAACTTTATTTTCTCTCTTGTTTCGAATTTATTTTGTTTGGAAATGATTAGAATTATGATTGTAGATTCAAATAAGTATACTGAATATATCGATTTGGATTAAATGGTTTTTCTAATCTATGATATTAGCTAGATTTGAGTCGGAATATAAATCAATTCGTAAAGGGAGATATTCGATTTGAAACGGAATTCAAATCGTAGAATTTTAAGATTTTTGACAACACTGATCCAGGATAAATGTTTGTTATCCTGTAAGTATCCCTAAAATTTAAGATATATTAGAATTAAATTTAATAATACAACAATGATAATTAATTAGATTATTTTTTTTAACAAAAAGGAGATAATTAATTAATTAGATCAGTAAATGTCTTACTTAAATTAAGTAGGGACAAAATGGCCTCTAACTTTTACCTTTGAATTTGGCAATGAGACTTACACCAATGCAACCCACTTATTTTTCTGATCAACACGGTATAATATGCTTGTTCAAGTGGAAGTCATATAAAAGAGACACAGCTGAATTAATAACTGAGTGAACAAATCTGGTATGTATGTTCACATACATGAAATAATATGTTGACATACATCCAATCATTACACATATATCAACATATATCTTGAGACATGTCGACATGCATCCAATCATTACACAAACCAACATACATGTGGGGATATGTCGATATACATGCGGCAGTCTAAGCTTTTGAATATTTGAATTATTGGCAGATCGGATAATTTAAACTTCAAGTGGAAATGGTTATACTACCCGAACCTAACACTATAAAAAGCTCGTCTTGAACCAGAAAAATAATTTACTCTTCTCTGGTTTAATCACCATGTTATTTGTTTCATTTCACAACTTTAAATTGGCAAAATTTCAATGGATTCTGACAATCTACTCATCAAAACGACCGTGGAGACTCTATTACTATATATATATATATATATATATATATATATATATATATATATATGTGTGTGTGTGTGTGTGTGTGTGTGTGTGTGTGTATGAGGAACATTCAGGGGCACCCTGTTTTGTAGCACCCCTATCCGTTCGTGAGCTACACCAATCTAAATCCGACAAGAATTTGTAGATGTTTGATCCACATATATATTATCATCTATCCAAACATTTTCAAAATCTTAGCTCAATTCTATTTTTCTACGAATGTCGGAACGAGCTCAAGTTTTGGATAGGTGATGATATATATATATATATATATATATATATATATATATATATATGTGTGTGTGTGTGTGTGTGTGTGTGTGTGTGTGTGTGTGTGTGGATTGAACATCTACAAAATCTTGTCGGATTTGGATTGATGCAACTCACGGTAGCGTAGGGGTATTGCAAAACAGGGGTGCCTCGGAATGCTCATATATGTATGTATGTATGTATGTATGTATATGTATGTATGTATGTGTGTGTATGTATATGTGTGTGTGTGTATATGTGTGTGTATATATATATATGTATGGCGAGCGTTCAATAGCATCCCTAAACCCCTTTAGCCCTCCTGTTTTCCACCGCACATCCGGTTTCTTTCTCCCTGCATTAACTCTCTCTCCTTCCATTACTTTTTTTTTTTTTAACTATAAACGAAAGGTGGAAATATAGGGGCAAATTACGGAGATTTCTGTGAACTTAAAGAACACACAACGAAATGCATAAGTGGTTTGGAGCATTTCAAGAGATTCTGTGAGATATTCATTCATTCCTTGCGATATAGTGTATAGGTAGTATCATGAAGATGAATGCGCTTCATAATACAAGTAATTAAAAAGCTAATACTGAAATTAAGAGAATTAGATTATGGGTTTGGCAGAAATCTTTAATGATAGCTATAATACCTTTGGTGTCAATTTTTTTGGGTGTCAACATGAACTACAAAAAAATACCCTTTTATATATGAACTTCAATATCCCTTAAACGTAGGATCTAACATTTAAATTCCTTCTTAAAAGTAGGATCTAATAATTGAATTTTCTTCTTAAAAATAGGATCTAATAATTATTTCTTTTACAAATTAAAAATGTTCATCTACAAATTTTATAAATATCACTTAAAAATATGATTCAATAAGAATTCAAATTTACATCAACTATATTCTTACCTATAAATACTCCATTGCTTGGCATTCTTAAAGGTGGACATTTTTGGACTCCAACAACACTTTGAGCTATGAGATTGGAGCTCTCAGCACCATTAATTTATCTTCATGACTATTGGACATTGCTAGGACTTCTAAACATTACATAAACGTTTTCCTACAACTTTTGGACATTCAAGTGGACTTTTGACATGCTTTTGGATATATTTTCATACTTTTTGACATTGGAGCTATTTCTTGGACATTGATACACACTTTAGCTCAACGAAGAAGAATAACATTTTGGTCAAAGTTATGAATTAACAAGCTATATGTTATTCAATTGTACAACTTTGTATACACAATTGTACAAACTTTGTAATCGGCAATTATACGATAAATGATTACTATGAAGTGGACGTAGGCGTTAGTGCTGCACCACTATAAAAGCTGTGTGTTCGCATTATATTTCTCTGTCTTTGGATATTCGGATTACAAGTTTACAACTAAACTTACACTTGGGGATTGACATGCATAAATAAACCAATTTCCCACGTCAACAATGATGTTATGAAATAACGATGTTATTTTATATTACACGTTTTTTCCCACTGCAAGATTTAGAAATTTAATCATCTCCAACCAGCTTTTCTTTTTGGTTCGTCATGGTTTGAACATCAATTCGGGCACTAAACTATAAGGTCGACAATGTAGGTTTTTACATATTTCAAAGAATTTCAGCGGAATAGTAAAAGCATTTCAAGGCAGCTTTTCATTGGGAAATGTGGCAAATAATCTTACACCACATTTAAATTCATATTCATATAGTTCATACTTCATAACCAATAAGAAAGCCAAAGAGAGAATTTAGTTTTAAAACCTACCTCTTCCCACTTTTTTTGAAGCTGAAGAAGTTCTTGACAACAAGCTACACATTCAGCATGGTAGGCAGCAGCAAGGTCTTTTATCAATGCCTTTCTTTTGATTATGCCAACCACTTAAATAGAAAGAACAATGTTAGGTGATGATCACTAGTATCACTTAAAGATCATCTAATAACTTAAGCTGTTTTGGTTTTAGTCTAAATTCTAAGAAGAGGCCGCTGATTGGTGATAATTATAGGCCTGTATAATATTCAGATTACTATATACACTTCCCAAATTTTCATATTTATGAAGACTTTTTAACAAATCTGATGTTTACCAAGGCGTTGATTCGGTCCAGTTAAGGATAAGATATTGCAAATAGAATGTGTAAGACATTACATCAACTATATATACCTTTTTCTACAAATTTGAAATATAACATCATTATCATCTTAGTCAAGATCTGTAATGAATGAAGTCGGTTATATAGACACAAACAAATATTTCTGTGTTCTCCGATATTAGCACCTCATGACTTATCAAAACATTTTTTATTCCATGGCACTTGTGTGTGTGTATAAAAACAAACGATTGCTTAATATCTTTTTTCTTTATTTGAAATAAATAACAAACACAATGCGAAATCTAAAGAAATCATCATTATTAGTATACATTTCGTCTAAAACATGTTATCAAGTAACGATTATTACTGAAACACGACTGATAAAGTATACTTAAAATAAATAAGATTAGGACACATTGAGAAGACTTCAAAAAAGTTAAAAAAATGTCAGCTTCACACACACACAAAAAAAAGGTAACTTGAATTTCATAACCAAAAGAAGAAAATCAAACAAAAACCAAAATCAAGTCCTCGATATAGTAACTAACCACCAGTTTGAATTATAAAGGAAACTAAGTCAACGGACGTAGACCCATGAAATTTGGGTTTTGGTTTGCATAAAATTTAAACTGTGAAGAATGGATTGAATTAACCGCAAATATGAAATAAAATATATGCAAAATACTTGACTTTTTAAATGCATAACATAAACTTGTGGATGCCTAACCCATACATCTATTAATATAATCTACATGCATGCTTAAGTCACACTAGCATACGATAAACAATTTTAGTCAACCTTATGTCACATACTACACAAATGGAGCATATGCAACTGTTCATAAAATAGGCACTCAAAAGCATTTTTTTTATGTTTCAAACGATGCCATATTCGGTTCAATATGTCAGCACACCCCTAAACAGGAAAAAAAGTGGCTTGCTTCTCTTAAAAACTTCAAAATAAATTTATATGAGTAGCACTACATCAGATTATATTGAAAACTGTTATGAGCAACAAAAAACCGTTCATGTTAAGGTTTGTTCTCCCTTAAGTCATAATGAAAAAATGTGTTAGTAAATTCAAGTTGTATGCAGGAATGACTAATGACAAATTTCAAATATTTTCCAACTATTTATGTGTGTTTATACAATAAATGAAGTCAAAAAATACAAAAATACACAAAACAGAATGTATACATGTTCGGCGATTTCATAATTGTAAAAACATACAAATGGATATAATTTTTAAGTGGTTGTATGAATAAATTCAATTAATATAACTAATTGCCACAGATAGGAATTAACAGAAGAAGATTGAGAGTAGAAAAATCAAAATATTTTTTGGGCTGAGATTTGAGAGCAGTACTATATTGGCCATAATTACTCAAAAGGTAAAAAACGTGAAAAAATCACAAGCATATCCGTATGCGTGGAAGCATAATCTGTATATGCAAGTGCACAATCCCCGTACAGTTTATCACATAACTGAAGTGCAGAATGAAACAATAATGACAAATTCGAATAATTAATGGTCTGGTCGCATGCCGAGTTTCTCGAATAGTGGGATAATCCACTCTAAAATTATTTCATCGCGACAGCAGGAGTCAAGGCTAAGGAAGTAAACAACAATAGAACGTGGGTTACTTACCACGGATTTGCACGTTAAGTTGAAACCAAGCATATACTTTCTCAGAACTGCTTTAATATATGACCTCACACTTTATTTTTATGTTTTTATTTTTATTTTTGGCATAGCCGACCGGTTTTTATAGTGTTCTGTAACACTCTTTTATTATGACTAATAATAAAATTACAACATAGTACACGTGACTGTAGTTAGCAGTCAACTAATTCGGTTTTTAAGGTAGACCGTCCACCACCTACGGCATTTATAGTGGGCTGTCCACTGAATCTAAACTAGATTACAGTCCTGGAGCTAGCTTAAGTTACTAGACTACAAAGATAAATATATTAGTTGTGTAGTCTTTTCCTATTTAGCAACAGCAAAAAAGCATCATGTTACAATCAACTGGATATTAAATATAAACAAATGAAGAATCTTACTTCGACTGGGATCAAAATCAACTGGCTTTTCCTCTTCAGCTTCAATCTTTGTCTGCCGCTGATCTTCTGTATGGGGATTGTTTGAGTCCATTACTAATACTGTCCAAATGATACAATTGATATCTGCAGCATGCAAAACAGAGGTAAAATCAGTTTTTTATTACTTCAAGGTTACACTTCTTAAAGAAATTTAAAAAAGAAGGGAGAATTAAGATTTTATATCATCTAGAATTTGGAAATAACATACACAAATAAACAGCTGTATTTAACACCTGGTACTATAATAACACCTTTAAAAATAATGTTGACCCTGGCATGATTATGGGTTTTGTTGACAACAGGTGCAAAAATTAATCGAACGAGCTCAAACTTGTAATCCTTGTACAGTTAAACAACATTACTGGAAAAAAAAAATTAACATGAACTTTTTGGTTACAAATGAAATTTGAACCTTGGAGACCTAGAAAAAAAATTGTAGTGTGCTATTCAAAATTACAGATAATCTGAACAATTTTGTAATTTAAAAAGATATATAAAGAAAGTTAAGAAAAATCAACCATTTTCAACAAAAATAAAAATTCAAATTGTTGAAAAATGTTTAAACCAAGATTCAAGAACTCGGCTTCAGCCTCAGTTTCCATCATTTGAAATTTTTGGTTTCATTTAATTTCTGAAGTTTCAGGTTTTGGTCATGAGATCTAATATCTATATCTTAAATGGAAATGTAATGATAAAATCATAAACCTTGCAAATAAAATACAAAATATATTCAATAAAGAGGGAATAATATAACATACAACAGCACTACATCCGGAAACTATTTCTTGGAGCTACATACATAAGAATTATATTCATAATAGGAATTGACATATGTATGATCAGAATCAAAATGTCTATATTTTGATGGATCGTTTGAAGTATACAAATTGTGATGTTCATAATTATTTCGATGTCCATATTCAACATTTAAATTGTCATCCCTTCAATTAGGATTGTTGTTTGCATCTATTTTTCTTGAATATGTGTTAGTTGGTCTATGTGATTCAACACCTTCACGAACCAATATCATATTACTTGTTGAACCCACACAGTTTCCATTAACAATATCACGATCATCATTTGGCGACCTGCTACTGCTTTCATTGCTTTGACTCTTTGTTCGTACGAGTATATCTCATCAAGAGCAGTAACCACATTATTCAATGTGTCATTTATCCAATGATCATTATCCAACAAGGATGGTATATAACTTTAGAGATCCACTCTGCTAATGGGTCATCTCCATGGAATATACGGTCCAAATCAATCAATTAATTTTTAGTACTGTGACATCTTGAATTTTTTGCTTTTAATCTCGTCGTAATGCACATATACCAATTTTTCCACAACATTCAACCAAAATAATTTTTCACTTGTGTTGGCTTTGATTCACATTTCCCTTTTTTGTATAAATAGGGAATAGACAAAAAACGATGCGTATACTAGCAAAGTGAGTGACCCAGCCAAAGTTGGATAAAAAATTGAAATGTCGGTACATGTTTTACTAATAGGGTCGAATTTGGACATTTGGTATTTTGTATATGGTTAAATTACTAATTTGGATCTATACATTATCTCAGTCCAGATGATTAGATCAGTCCATGTATTTAAATAAAATTCCAATCTAGATAAAATCTTAGCCTAAACCAACTAGATTCATTCATTATCAAACACACCCACTATCTTCTGCCTTTTCTTTTCCACTCAGTATAATGTGTTCGAACTATAAATTGTCGTGAAAAGATTTTAACCTAATTCATACCCACCTCCGGTCGAAACCGAACTTAGATGGTAGGAATCTCAGCATCTCAACATTAACCTTACACCATGGTTTAAATTATGGTTCGACATTCCATCCAGCAGGCTGGAATTTCCGGCGCTGCCTAGGACAGAATACACCCGAAAAAAAAAAGAAAATTGAATCATAGATTCAAAAAAGAAAGTAATTACAGAACACTCATAAGCGAAAAGAAATAGTTCAAAGCACGTGTCAAACCACCAAAAAAAAGTAGGAAGTATAATTCGAGGCTTCAAGCACGGGAATGATGGGTTTTCAAACAAAAGCAACAGCATCTAGTCTAAACAAGTAGTTTTCTTTCAAAGCTTGAAATCATAAAACCAAATCAAAATTTTATAATAGATTTAGGGTTTTGAGATTTAAGGCGGCTAACTGTATGCAGAATGTGGTAATTGGGGTGTATGCTGAAAATGTGGTAATGGGGCTGATGTATTAATTGGACTTTTGAAATTTGTTAATTACGTAGAAATAAAGAATACTTGGTACAATGGGTTGGTCTTTGATATATAATGGACATGATAGAATGAAAGTAGACACTAAAAAAATGAAAATACGAAACCGGAATTCTAACGGAATTTCCAGAATTTTCGAAACAAAACCAAAATTTATGCAATTTCAAATGAACGGAACGGAATCGAAAACCGAAATTTTAAACCATGGTTTAAGCATTATTTTAAGGAAAAACGAAATCCACACTGCATTAAAAAAATCAACCAACTAAACGTTTTAGAATAAAAAACAGAACTTTTCCATAAAACTGTATTTTGCTAAGTAGTAAAATCAAAATACACAAAATTATTTATAAAAGAACAAAGATACTTAAAGCCACTAAAAAAAAAACTTCGAACTTTTCACAATAAATAAAAATACTTGAAATTGTTAAAGAAATTTATAATACAATTTTAGGATTTCCATTAAAAAATTAAGCAATAACTTATTTTCTATGACAAGTATTATTTCAAAATTTTACCTTTGGCAATTGTTTGTTTAGAGATGGCAAGACTGACAAACATAGAAGAAAACTTTTTTCCTGCTCTGATAACTCATTTTCAATTTTCTATAGATTGTAATTCGTGTTTAGGATTATAACTTAATCATTTGAATCATTTTAAATGACATGAATAGCAATGCAACAATTTACAAATATAATTATTAATTTTTAACATCATCATTTTTTTAACTATGCTAAAAGTAAGATTTATTTCCCAGAAATATTTATATGATTTTTATTAAGATTTTTCATGTTAGATTTCTACGGAATATGCTTGAACCAATATCATTAGTACTTTTAGGTAGTTTGAGCAGTGGCTGACACACTAGCTTTTTGTTAACGTATAGTTGTTATGTGAAAATTTTATGTGAATAAAATATTATTCTTTTACTAATAATAAAAATGGTGAAAAATGACTTTGTGTTATGTTTGGAAAAAAATAAATTATTACATGTCTACCAATCGACTACCACCGTGTATATTGATTGTAATAGTGCAATCACAGATAAAGTGAAAATCAGTCATATCTTTATTAATAATTGTAATACATTTGATGACATTTTTTTTTAGTATCAATGTGAACTACCAAAAACGCCTCTCTATCTTAATATCCCTTAAAATTTGATTAAATTTCTTTTAAAAATTCAAAATTTCACTTAAAAATTGTGTCCAAATTCTTCTATAAATTCAAAATTCCTCTTAAAAATTGCATCTAACTTCTTTTATAATTCCAAATTTTCATCTATAAATGTTATTAAATCTTAATATCACTTAAGCATATGATCCGACAAATGATACTATACAAATATTATCATTTAACTATACGATCTAACAAATAAACTTCATTTACAAATATTGCAAAAACTTATATTTCTAAAGAGTAACATCTAACAAATAAACTTCTTTTACAAATTGAGTAAAAAAAATAAACTAACAAAAAATAGATATTACAACTCAAAAATAAATTTTCAAACTAAAATTTCAACCTAAAAGTATCGCTTAACTTATGTGCAAATAATTTAGTTTCAATATGTCAAACGTATTTAGTTTATAGAAAAACAATTCATGATACTGGAAATCAATTTATAGAAAACTAGATGCTAGCGTGAACTACCAAAAATGATGTCTATAGAAGTTGTAAAATCTTAATATCATGGACCTAACAGATAAATTTTCTTTACAAATTTAGAAAGTTTCACCATAAATATTATCTAAAATTAATATCGCTATAAAATAAGAACTACAAAGCAAAAATTCAAACTAACATAAAAATTAGATGTTACAACCTAAAAATAAAGAATTTAAAATAACTACACATGACTTCAATGTAAAATATAGCTAAATATTTATGCAAAATATTTTCACTTGAATGTGCTAAACATATACAACTATAGAAAAATAGTCATGCGGGTGTGATATTGCCACGCGCAAAGCGCGTGCCGCGACGCTCATTTGGAGTTAAGCACTTAAAATATAATACTTGAAAATGATGCGTCACATAGTTATGAATAATTTTTTATAGAAAAAACTATATACGTTAAATAAAAACTAGTTAATGTAACATATGTTTCTGAATTAAACCGGTAATTTCAAAATATAGAAAATTTATGATGCTAATTTTTTTATAACATTCTTTATGATATATTTGGAAAAAAAAACTATTTTTCTAGTCTAAATAAAATCAACTAAGTTTCATAACTTTTAGACATTTTAACAAGTGCTGAGCTAGTAGGTACTGAATAAGAGGTGACTGACTCTAGGGCTGTGCGGCACAATAGTTTGCTGGAGGCGTTTTGGTGTTGTCACGAATAGCGATTTGATTTAGCTTTTTCTTTTTTTCTATTTTAACAAATGCTTTTTCAACATCTTTTAAAATAACTTTTACGCCTTATTTTAAAATGTTTGGTTTCAATATAATTTTGTGGAATATATAAAATTTTCAAGTCATCTCCAATAAATAGTTTTTTTTGGCTATTTTATGCACTATACATATATAAATTCATGTTTATCTTAATCATCAAATTAATTTGAGTATTACATATCTAAATATCGTTGATTTCGATTAAAGAAGCTGACAAATGAAAGTTTGAGTAATATCCTTTTAATCTGGGAAAACAACATCATATAAAGGGTTGAACTATTAAAATATTGTCTTTATAAGTCCCATAGTCGTTCTTATATTCATTTTTAACTTCTTTTTAATATTCATTTTTTTGTTTTTTGCATGTTTTGTTCTGTTTTACATCAAAATTGAACATTTTACCTCTTTGAATGAAAATTGTATATAACAGGAAGAATTATTTCAATAGTTACATATTAGAAATGCTTTGAAAATTCTAAAGAAAAAGTAAAATCTCAAATCAAGAATTCAAGATTTTATTAGTAATTTGAATTTGACATATAAAAGGGACTTTTTATATAAAAGAATTTTTTTTGGCAAATAAACGTTGGTGTCTTGTTCAAACCATGTTTTTACCATCTACATGAATAGCTCACTGAAAAATGGACTAAATATATGGTACAACGAAAGAATTGAATATGCACTCTAACGATTCCATGAAAGGATACTAGTTAAGTTTGGTTTTGTGAAAACAAAAATATTACGCAAAGTCTGGTTTCTAACTGATAAATAATAAATTTAACATGTCACCATATCTTTAAACTATCCATTTTTTAAAAAATTTAATTAACCAATTATTTAGGTAAAATTAAAATAACAAAAAAAATGTACACTTTGACATAACTTTAGTAGTACATAATCCTCTTTTCATATGGTTTGACTAGTTAAATCAAGAAAGTAACGTTCGCTTTTTGAAAAACATATGATATAGGCATGTATAAAATTTTATGGATTAGTAATATAGATTCAAAATTAAAATAGCGATGAAAAAGCAAGAAACATCAATAATAACCTTAGGGTCATATGATATCTCTATTTAATAGATAAAATAATTATCTACCAATGGTATGGTAAATCCATTCAAACATATATAACATAGATATCACTGTTTCAGATCTAAAAAATATCACTCGAGCTCTCCTCCGAGATCTCGTTTTTGGCTCCTCCCAAAACGAAACAGCTAATATCACTATAAATCTCATTTCGAATATATCATCCGAGATATTGCAATATCGAACGATATATTGATCGAGACGAGATACTGAAATATCGACCGAGATTTTGGATTTTTTTAGTTATAATTTAAACCCGTGCCTAAACCAAAATAATAATTAAAAAAACTAAAATCTATCCATGATAATCACTTGCAATTTTATATTTTGCATGTTAAACGACCATATCATATATTCATATATGTTCTACAATGCTTATGATTTCCATATTTATCATTTTTTAACTAATATGTTACCTATGAAATTATGTATTTTATGTTTTTGCTGCACTATTTAATGTTTTGGATCTTTTTTATGTTCTTTGTCTAACGATGATTCATGTACAGGGATCATAAGTTGTAACCATTAATCTTTAATTGTATTGTGTTATTTTTATTTTATTTTAAGCATATTGTGATTTATGAATACGAATGTTCTTTTGTAAATTAAAAACAATGAAGTGATTTTGTAATTCAAGTCTAAGTAATTATTTTTATAATAGCATCCATGAAAATTATAGTGCAAAAATATCAATTTTTAACATATCGAATATCTTGAGATTGTATCGATATGAGCTTTCACAATCGATGTGGAAATCCGAGACAAGCCCACGAGTTAGATCATCTCATCTAAGATCTCATCCGATACGAAATCAAGTCTCTAAAATCGCCCAGACAAGACGCGGCCGATATCCGTGATTTAAAACCATGATGGGTATACATAAGTATATTACAATTAGAAATATTTTAAATTAATTTATTGTAGTATGAAAATAGTTTGGAATATTATGCGGTTTCACATAGAGGCAAGGGAGGGCAATTGTTTTCCCTTGTTTTCTCGATGTGAAAAGATTGGTGTACCCCTAATTTATAAGAATTAACAGTTCTCTTCATATCTACAGCCAATATGTTTTTCATATCAAATACAATTGTTGATAAGCTTAAACTCTATTAGTATATTCAACATGTCTTGCTTTCTTCACCTGTTTTTCATCGAGAATGGTCGATGGAAAATAATTTTGTACTGTATTTGAAGAAGGTCGCTACTTGAGCAATATTTATCTAAGATAAGGGTTATAGAACATTTGTAATTGTACGAGATCTCTTCGTTTGCTTTCATGCAAATTATTGTTCACTTTTTCCAACTTCAATTTGATAAAACCTTTATAAGATCCATTTATGTTTCGCTCGAGTCTGAAGAGTTTCTGAGATTATCCATAATTACCTTTTGCGTAATCGAAAACTATTTTTCTATTTTTTATATGATTTTTGTTGTTAGTTGTAAAAAAATTTAATTATGCATGCTAATAGTATGATATGTATGTACTAGTAAAAGTCATACTTGATAGAGTAATCTAATGTGCTGTTGATTTAATATATCAATCCAAATAACATCTGATCATAGGTAAATTTAATTATCTGATGAATACAGAGCATATGAGTGAAATGAAAATTGTTCATTGTTAAAATTCTTGTAAATGTAAAGTATATTAGATGCAGCTAGTATTAGATTGAAATTAAATACTTTTGAACTCGAAGTATTGTCGCTAATAATGCAACGTTTCCAAAATGCATGGCCGGTTCTGGTCTCCAGGTTGCCCTAGGCGAATACAAATTTTTTTGTTGCCTTCTAACAGAGAAAAAAAAAAGGTAATAATATCATGATTTTTTTCCATTAGCTTCAAATACAACATCAATATTCCCAGAATACATATTAGATTTTTAAAAAAAAAAAAAAAAAAAAAAAACATAAACATGTCAGATATCTTTAATTTGTAATCTATTTAATGAAAATAACTTCTTAAGTTTTGGAAAAACAAAATATTTTTCATTCACTTCATTTGAATAAACTAGTTACTTTCTTTCATATTCTCCTCCATGTGGATAGCAACCAATATAATATTTAGAAGAAAAACATCTATCGTCAACTTCATCTTTAGGAAAAAAATCATTTTCTTTTACAACTTTAGTAGGACCATGTTAACCAGTATTATCCTTCTACTATCAGTTATCCCACCCCCAGGCCCGGATCATAATTAATATTGACGTCTTTTTCAGGATCAAGCACTGCCAAATCATTAACACCTTGTTCACATCATTCTCATTACCATTACCATCTTCTTCCTTTACATTCTCTTCTTCATTTACATTCCCTACTTCATTCATTATAGCCTTGTCAATTTCTGTATTATAATTTGTCACTTCAACATTTTCATTTCATATCACTTCATTAATCACAACACTCTCATTTTGACCGCTTTCTTCAATCATCCTCAAACATGAAGATTGGGACCTTTGAATTTTTTTCTCAAAACATATTTTTTCATGCGGATCTTTTCCATTGTATGATCCAGAGTTTAGTTTCCGAAATCTAATTCGATTTTTCCCATCTTTATCTTCATCGTATTTCCTACACATTTTCTATTTAATGTTACAAAATAAGTTTTAACACTATATACATTATAAGAATATTAATTTTTATACACCTAATCATAACTATAAAACTAATTATCTAATCTGAACACAAACCATTTGAAAATTCATATTTCAACAAACTAAAATTTTACTTCTACAAATAGCTTTGGGCAGACAATTAAATCAATATATAACAATCTCAGTTTCCCTAATTTTCAAATTTCTATACAGAAATTTTTTCTTGACACCCACCAAAAAAAAAAAAAAAAAAAAAAAAAAAGAACATCCACATCTAATCAAGCAAGAACAAATAGTTGAAGATGATACGTTTAAACAGATCACCTCACAAATTCACAATCGGCGAGCAAAGGGCAGCAAGTATGGATCAGGACAACGAGCGCTAAAGCTGCAGAGCTAGTAGGTACTGAATTAGAGAAGGTGATTGGCTCTAGGGCTGTGCGGCGCAATAGTTTGCTGGAGGCGTTTTGGTGTTGTCGCGAATCGGGATTGGATTCAGCTTTTTCTTTTTTCTTCCTCACTGCTGTTTAGAAATAAAGTTTGCTGCCGCAGCAGGGGAATGCCCTATTCCACGGCTCCTTGGCCTTCCCTCCGAATCAGCGCCCATAAACGTATGTGCAAGGCAAAATTAGGGCATTGTTGTTGACACTCGAAACAGTACCAGGAGAGGACCAAAATTCAAAAAAAAAAAAAAAATAATAATAATAATAATTTAAGGGAGTACCGATAAAGAAAGTAGTCCCTTAACAAATAAAGGTAATTTTACCTTATTACCCATTTGACTAATTCTATACGTACTCTCATAATTTTTTAACATACACCGTAAAATAAAATAAAATAGTATACACCAAAAATTCCTTTCCATACACCATGCCTTTTACAAAATTACCCATTTATGTTTTCATCACCTTCCCTCTTCAACCGTAAAACTAAATTACACAAAATAGGAATTCATTACATTAAAATTTATAAAAAAAAAAGATTTTTTTTTCTAGTTTTCGACGCTAATATTTTAAATTATTTGATTGTTTTATTTTAAAAATCAATACTAATTTTATATGATTGAACATATGTAAATTAGAGTATTTAATTGTCAAAGTTGCCTTAATTGATATTTCAGATTGCATTAACTTTAAAAAAAAAATCTATAGATTTAAGCACATATTATTGATTTTAAAGTTTAAATTGGATGCATTATAAGAGAAGGACTGAAAATGAAATTAAGGACAAGGGTAAAGTAGTCATGGTATTTAGTTATCAAAGTCGAATAAGTTTTTTTTTTCTAATTTGGTTTGAAGGGGCAATACGGGAATATTGAGTAGTGTGAAATAATATGTTTGTGTAGCCCCTTAACAATTTTTCAAAAAATGGAGTGTTTTTAAAAAATGGTCCTCCCCATACTTTTATTTCCCAAGAACATTAAGAATCAATTATTATTATTTTAGTTCTCCCAGCAGCTAACTTTCTTCTTAAAACGCTGTTTATTTTGTTTTAGGTTGAGGCTGCTCATGGTTCACGAAAAAAGGATGAAGTTAGGGAAATAATCAGTCGAAGCGTTAGCTACTCGATGATACATTTTGTCAATACATTGTATTATGTATTCGATTTTGATTTCGGAAAACAAAAGGTGCATTATATTGTAAGTTTATGCGCCCTGTGACAATCCTATGACTAATTATTGTTCTTACTATACTACTTTTGTAATACTTGTTCACTAAAGCTTTGTATTAAAACTTCTAAATTAAGATTAACTAATTAGACTGATTGTTGTGTGCAATCTGACCTTTTGTTGTTTCTTTAACTTTAGTGTACTCCTTAATCACACCATTCACTCCTCCTTGGTTAAAGAATTTAATCTTTTCCTATGTAACCATCATAGTACTAAATGTTAACTTTTTAAAATAGCAGCAAAAAAAAATCAATTTTTTTGTTATCTGCATTAATTTCTCTTCATCAAATATCATTCAATTCATACTATTATTAAATATTAAATTTATAGTTAAGGATACGTCAAATGTATGTTCAATTCATACAATTATCTATATGTTTATACATGATACAAATTGATAATATTTAAGTAGCATGTTATTATTTAATAAATGCTCTGAAATATGGTTGCATTCCCATGAACATATTTGATATTCAAAAATATTATGTAGACATAATGACAGTGAGTCGTATTATTAGCCGCATATAAACAATATATCTTCATACATTTTCATGTCTTTTATCACGGCTTAGTTATAAAAAAAACATTTATATACGAGTATCGTCATTACTAAAATAGTGGGATTGATTGCTACCAGCATTATAAGTTTATGGTAACCAAGAACCTCTATATTAGCTGATATATTGACAAGTTTATTCGGTTCGGAAACTATAATGTGCAATCAACATGAATACTTTTGTTTTGTAGTAAAAAATATAGCACCGTATAAACAATCAAATCCTCACACCATTACTGTAAGTCTGTAATATGCTCCACACATTTAATTCTCTCCTCCTTGATTACGGTTATATGTCAAGTGACTTTTCATCTAAGCAACCAAATACAAATTTTCCTACAATTAATTGCAGTCTTCAGTTTTGAAAACCAGCTTTAATGTTAATACCACCTTGGTATATTTAATTGCAATTAAATATTAAATGTCATTCCAAATTGCTGAATTATGATTGCTGAATTCTAAAGTTTTGTTGCTGAAATCTGATTGCTGAATTCTGGATAATCACATAATTGTTTGTTTAATTAAGCATTCAGAACAAAATTAACATTTTCAGCATTCAGAATAAGAAATAAGAAGGAAAAAAATTCTGAATGAAAACATCTGAATGCTTAATTTATTTAGAACGTTAACAAAAAAACAAACAACATACAAAGTTTTGATTAATTAATCAGAAGTCAGATTCAAAACAAACTGAGAGAAACAAACGCAGCCTTATTCAGAACACTCAAAACACAACATCCTACATTTCTTAACACTATTACTTACAAAACAAAACAAAATTAAATAATTCAAACATGCAAACTTTACTACGTGTGCTTCCGTTTTTCATAGTTTACCAATTCTATAGTTTGTATGCATACATCATGACAACTTTATAAACCTAAAAATAATAACATATGCAAATCAACAGAGACAAGATTGTTTAATTCATCATTTCATATATACGTATTTTCAACAACTCAACAGAAGTACATAAAAATTGACACTGTTTAGGTCACATACAAATTATACCAACTAGCTATACATACATCATTTACTTTATGCAAAATTTAGTTTCTACATTTCAGTATTAACAAGTACTTATGTCAGTTACATTATATATATCCCTATTGTATGATATATTCTGATCGCTTATACATGCAAACTAAAACACTTGGTAGTCTATGCTCACGTGCATCGCACGGGTTTCCACTCGTCTATATAATAAAATTCCTTGGTATGACAAAGCAAAAGACAAAGAGCGGTTCAGATTTAACGTTGGTGAAGACATCGGATGGATAAACTTCCTCCACGTAGGCGCATTTGATCCAGTTGCGAACGCGATGAACATGCGTCTTAAATATTTATTTTCAATATTCATCCGCCACATGGTCCCACTAACCCACTACTTCCTATCTTCCATAATTTCATCCACCTCCCAGAACTCTCCGTCTGCTCAAATTGGTTTCTCCATCATTCCTCTCTCGGCGTTTTCTTTCTTGCCAAATACGTGTTGACAGTCAGGTTTTTCTTTTCTATTACCAATTGTTATCACTTGATTATTTAGGATGTAAGTGAATTCTCAAATCATTTTTTTTTTCGAATTGTTTCAAATCTTATATATTACTATCATGTTGATTGCTTTTGAATTTAATTTGACTGAATTCTCCGAATGGTTAGTGTATAACTAGCCGCTGTTTCTGTCAACCTTTGTAACAATTAGACAATACTGATTTTGAAATTTCTATACTTTTACTATTCATAAATCATGGGTTTTAGGTATATTGTAGAACCAGAGATGAAGATTTGTGCTTTTCTTTTTTACGGGATCTAATTCAACAGCAAAAGCAGTTTATCGGCGATTTATACAAGACGATGGATGGCAGTTATTGGCAGGCGAATAGTGATTTGCAGCGTTTTTGTCGTGTTAAGTGGAAGTAGGTTCAGTAGACCTAGAGGCAATGGAAAAAGGTAGGTTTTTTTAATTGATGTTTCTTCTTAAAGTAATTATCTTTGACTTGAATAAATATTTGGCGCTCTGCCAAAAAAAAACTATTTGGCAAATTTCTTAGGTTTGGGTAAACGATGATGTATCAGACAGGTTTTCATCATTGTAACATATATGTTTATGGGTAGAAAAATTCAATCAGGATATTGAATTTCTAATCATATACTATGAGCATAATTGGTGGTATTGATCACAGGTTAAAATAAAGGCTGACTAATGCATCCATTTGCTGAAATAATTGGAGTTCGATTATTGACCAAACGATTTTTTTGAGATTGTGTGCCTTCAACAAAAGATATAAAACCTACCATCGTGGTACGTTCATCTTTTGCCTATATATCGTGATTAACTAACGAAGGGTATTCAGTTTTAAAAACTGTGTATGAACTTTTGTTTAACCACTGCTTCAAATTTTAAGTTATCGTCGGGTTTTTTAATAAACATGGTTATACCCAAATTTCATTATGCATGTAGATTGACTGCAAACACTTAAACTAATAAGTTATGTTGAGCTACACAACTCCAAAGTTATTTCTGTCATTTTTCAAGTTGTGCAAACCAAACCGATGTGTAAATATCCATAATGATAGTAATAATTAGTATTTATTCAATAAAATGTTAGTTTAATTTCTTTTGTATGATGTATCAATACGGTCACACTTTTTCATTTTGTACCACAATAAATAACTTGGTTATTATACTCACCAGTGCATGATTAAAATATATATAATCATACAACTACTTGCACCTACATCCACTTGCCAAATTAAGGTACATGTATATGTATGGAAAACAAAATTGTTTTCACATAACCATATTTTAGGAAGATAACCTTGATTTGTATACATATGTTTATGTTATATTATTTTTTATTCTATCTTAACTGTACTTCTAACAAGATTACTAAAAGAACATAGGTTTCTACTGTATATTTATTAGGTACAAATGTGTCTTTTTTGCTGTAAAATTCAGTAGTACTTCTCATACCCTTAGTGGTGACAGAGAGTTCAATTCCACTTACTTCAAACTGTTTGTATTCCATATGCATTGTTTTTTTTTTCAATTGTGGTTATATGTTGATTTTGTTCGATCAGTGCATGTTTGCAGCTACTTATGAAGTACCAATGGCATTTGCAAATGAACTACAACATTGGCCATATTTGGGTCTAAACTTTAGTGTGTGGAAGGTGAAAGAATTAAACTGTAAATTAAGGTTAAAAGATAAAGGTCTGATACTATATTCCCTGTCATTGCAAATCTGTCCATTTCTGTTTGAGTGGTGCATGCTGCTGTTAATCGTGTTTTTTTTTTTTTTTTTTTTTTTTTTGTAAACTTAAATAACTATCCAGTATATATATCATTTTAACATTGCTTTTTTCATTGTCCATGCAGTAATCATGATATGCCTGATTAATAAATAAAGAACAGTATGTTCTTTTTCGTTTTTTGCAGCTTTGAAAATTACTAACCTTTCAGTAGAATATTTGAAGCATCAACGTACGGTCTACGTACTTCTCCTCTCCAGTAAAATCAATTCTAAATATACAGTTTTCTTCATATACTACCAAAGCAATTTAAGTTCTTGCATATTTGCATTATAGATAACACCAATTCAACACTGAAGCCTAATTTGTATGTTGCCTTATAAGATGATAGTATTAGATCTCTTAAATACATATTATATTGTCATGTCAAACTTATTATTCTGATTCTTGAGATCTTTGATAATGTAGTAGAATGCTCAATTAATAGAAAATTTGATTTGGCTCAAGCTGCTTGGGTCAAAATTTGATTTAGCATATCAAGCTCTTCTTCCTCCAAAATTAAACCTTTTACTCTTACAAACATTTTTTCTTGGACAAAAGTGCAATAGCTTCTAATAAGAAACGAAGCCTGCCTTAAAACATCTGTGTCAAACTTGGTGTCAGCAGGTTGATCATCTCTCCTTTGTTATTTTTTGACATTACTCAAATGTTTGGGTTTAGGAGAATGTATTGATCGTTAAAACCTCTTATCAATTGGTTGATTGATTTAATTTGGAATGATATGTGAGGTAACCGTATTAAACGTCTTCTGCCGTGAACTAAAATAAATTCATGTGTGCTTTGATTTCAAGGTGTGATTAGATCTTTTTAATTACTTCATCTTTACTGCGTTTTGCATCTTACTGTTGTTCCCCTTTCAGATCAGCAATAACCTTCATCTTCCTCCCTAAAAGGTTTAAATCCATGTGTGCTTCGTTGATTTTAAGGTACGATTTTATCTTTTTAATTAGTTTACCATTTTTGGGTTTATATCTCAACTTCTTTTTAATTACTTCATCTTTACTGCATTTACATCATACTGTTGTTCCCCTTTCAAATCAGCAGCAACCTTCATCTTCCTCCCTAAAGTACTATAAATCCATGTGTGCTTCGTTGATTTTAAGGTAGGATTATATATTTTTTAATTAGTTTACAATTTTTGGGTTTATATTTCAAGTATTACCATCAAAATCATTGTGCTAATTGCAAAAGAAATTTATGCATAACTGATAGAGGTTCATTTATCCTATATCACGAAAAGGTAACCCAAACATAAGTGCCAAATTGTAAAAGAGGTTGAATAATTAACGCAATATATGCATTGCTGTTTATAAATCATTGTTTGAAAGTTTTCAAATTTTACACATGTCCTATATTTTGCAAATCCTGGAAACCATATTTTACTTTGTTATCGAAATATACTTTCATTCCATATTCACTGAACATTTTCGAAATTGGTATATTTTATGGTGAATCTGTTAAATTTGATATTTTTTGTAATTCGTTTTTTGTGTAAGCAATTAATGGTATCTTTCTAATGAAAAAATAGGTGGAACATTAATTTATGTGACATGCAATAAATTAATGCATTAACATTAAATTGACACCAATTTGTGCTACTGGTCAGTTCTTTTTTTCCTGTAATTCAGCCATCACATTTACAAACAATTTATTTAATGCAGATTGGTTGTATAATGTTTTCTGAGTAACTTATGGAAACGAAATTCATTTAAGCTAACATTTTATTAAATTGTTTTTGCAATCCAGATTTTGGTTTTCTGCAACGCCGTCAACTTGATTATATCAATCATGGTTGTGTACAACATGTTGTTTGCTTAAACTTTAGACCTTTCAGTTCCTCACAAAAATTCAAATTCAACTTTAAAGGTACAACCTAAGAAATTGACTGCCCTCGATTGTTGCATATTGCTACTCTTAAGTATAGATACAAAATTTCAACTATAATTTTGCATATTTCAGCTATATTTTGATGGAGGCTTAATTACAATTTTTAATAGCAACATACTGGAAAATTAAAATTGTATATGTCATTCATACTCTTAACCGATGTTTCCCTTGATTAAGATGAGATTGTTTATTCACCTGCTTAAAACTGATTGTTTGTATTAGTTTTCTACTAATTATTACGTATTTGATTGAAAAATATGTGCAGATTTATTAGTTCTTTGGCAAAAAAATGGTTGTTGAAGACTGATTTCTCCTGCATGTTCAAAACATGCTCTCATTATTGTTGCACTGATTGTTTTGTTTGAAATGACACAGAGCAACGATGCAAGTGCTCTTCATTGTACATACACATATAATTTACATGAAAAGCTACATGAATTTAGAAGCAAATAACCACATGTATTTTTCGTTTATTTCCTTTATCAATTCTAATGGCATTTGTACGTTTCCTTAAATGCACTGTTAGCTACACCTGCACTTGAACCTCAAAACTGCTGTATCATGCATTTTTCACTGGAAATGCGTGACAAAGTTACTTTTTCCACACTTATACTATATTCACATTCATGTGGCATTGGTTATCACTCCCAAAAACATTTACGTTTTTACATTGACATTTGGGGTTTATCACGTTAAAACTTTATCTTGCACTTCATGCAATACAACAATTCCTAAAATGCTTTTCATGTCAAAATGCAGTAAAATCAGTTGTCATGTTTACTATAGACTGTACCTGTTTTACGGTTGATCACTTTTGAAATTTACTAAATATTAGTTTAATGTGACATTAATGACACAAATTACAAATCTGGCACCAGTAGATTTATGTCCTTAATTATTTTTCATGTCAAGATGATTACCGATATTTATTACCACATTAGCATATTTGGGATTTATAACTTATGACCACCCGTAAATACATTGTCAGTATTTCATTACAAATGCATTTCTCAACCAAATCAACAAAATAACATATACATCATTAACATCTAACTAGAGGTAAAAATAAAAATATTCATGCAACTATTTACTTGCAGATTTGTGGACGAGGGAACATAAAGAGGAAGGTGATATTTTTCGTCCTTTTGGGTAAGTTATGCACATCACATTAGCTCTTTATTGTTACCATCGTATATAACTTCCTTTTTATACCATCTTCCGTTGCTTTATCCCCGCAGTTCAAATGATGGAGTTCGAAGATGACCGAGGAGAATGATTGTTGACAATGTGTCGAAACAGTGGCTGGAGTAAATTCAACCGACCAAGGAGTGTGCAGTTGGAAATTGGAGTAAGAAATGGTGGGACTGTTTACTGTTGTATTATTTGAGTTGAAGATTGGTTTAGTTTAAGGAGTTGAGGGAAGATATTGTTGTGTGTGTGAATTGTACTGGCTGGAAATGAATGTTGATGGTCTTGAAGGTTGGTGAGAGGTGAAGGTCAGGTTGGATGCAGGTTCCATTTTCTGATGGTTGGGTGGTGTGCTTGGCAGTCGAGGAAGCGATTGTGGATGGAGATAAGAAGATATTACACGCTTTTCAAGAACATGATGCCAACGACATTTGTCTATATTCAAAGAGAAAGGAAAAGGAGTTCAGCTTCACTGTGTAATAGCTAAACTACGTGAATGAAATACCACATAGCTTATAGTTGAACTATATGCGGTGACTTGACTTTATGCTTAGTTATATGGTACATGGTAAATTAAGTATTAATAGTGAACAATTATATTTCTTTACGACTTTCTGCTCAAATTCATGTTTCTTTTCAGTGAACTGCCAAGTATGAATTTATCTTAGTTAATTTTTCGTGATCGTCAGTTTATTCTTTATTGTCAAAAGGAGTTATCTTACGTTATATGAACTCCAAACGTCACAGTTTATACTTTCAATGTTAAAATTTGACTACAACACCATTTTTCATACAATTATTTCAATAAGATTAACGTATGTATTTAATTTTTAATTAAAGATAAACGAAAAAAATGATCAAATTGTACATTTCCAACTTAGTATACTATAGCTTAAATTAAGCACAACTTGAACCCGTGCCAATATTTGAGGTAAACCAGTCTACGTGCGAAGCGCGTGCCTTAACACTATGCCTTCATGCTAATATACCATGCCTATACTGACATAACAGCTTGAATATTTTGAAGACCCTAATGGCCAACCTGAAGCAAATATAGAACCCAACGAGCAACATTAGCATTTCTTTGATCCGTCAATGAATCGGAGGTTCAACCTTTACAGGATCACCTGATACCTAACACAACATCAACCATTTTGTTATTCCTCTGCAGTTGACTAACATGCATGTATATCTGTCTTTGTATATAGTTGTGTTGCGGTTTTTTTACCAGCATATTTATCATACAAACTGCTTTTCTAACCATTTGTTTTTCTTCATTGCACTTTGCAGACTGTGAAAGGATCGAGGCAGAGTATCTGGCAAGGCGTTCAAGGAATTAATCAACTTGCTTCCCTATTATAACCGAATTTCCTTCTTTCCACGCTCACCAGTTCCGTTTATATCCCCTTCTAATAAATTACATTCACTTCCCATCTGTGTTACCACTGTATAAACCTAGCTGTCTTTTCTTTGTACGCATAAGTTTGTGTTATGCAGTTTGTGTTTTGCAGTTTGTTTTTAATTATGACACTTTTTCCCTTTCATTTATTATTCTGTTGCCAACTTCGTGCATCTTTTATTACTGAAATGAAATAATTGCAACATAATACATTCATCCACTTCCAACTTACATTAAATAACCTACGAGAAATAAAAAATTAAATATACAATTACTCCACATATACATAACAGTTGACGAACGTCAATCGACGCGCAAACGACTTGCATCAATCATGCACGAAGTGCGTGCCACGACCATGCGCGTGCAAACTACAACACCCCGTACTCTATGCTTCCGTGCAAACTACAACACCCAGTACTCTATGCTTCCGTGCAACACACGGGTTTCCACTCATGTGTGTATATATATATATTAATTAACCTATTAAAATAGCCACTTTGCAAACGATATCAGAATTCGATGAAATCAATTTCATTGGATCTGAAATAGCAAATTATAGTAGGATTTTAAGTTTCGCATCAATCAAAGTTGTTATGTGGTCGTGCACGATATAAATGCGTAAATTGATTTACGATCGATTTGAGATTTAAAATAGTTATTTTCAAATGATCTCGGATTTCGACGAAACTGGTTTCATCGAATCCCAATTATTGAAGTATTGCAAGGTTTCAAATTTTGTAGCCATCAGACTTATCATTTGATCGTGCCAATTTAAAATGCATAAAAATTTATGTGCACAATTTAAATTGAATAATCAAATTTATAAGTACAACTGCTACAGACTTTCGAATTGGGCATTGCCACTAGTCCCATTGCGTTCAGAAGACCTTTAAACCTATAGTTCGGTTGTTAGCGTGTCTGATTTGGATTCCGACCCTTTATTTTCCTTTAAAACACGCTAATCGAGACAAATAATATTAAAATATTCTCTAAAACCTAAATGTCGGCCCTAAAATTCGAATGGCCACGAAAAATTGAAACATCCTCTCTCTGTTAACCGACCTTTTGGTCCGGTTACCAAAAGTATTCAAGACACGCTCGAACTCATCGCATGAAGACAGGGTGTAACACCCCACACCCGCTATGGTCACTCACTAAGGGAATGCCATAGCATCGGTGGAGTATTTTAGTGAATATAGAACAGAAAAATTACAACAAGACAGATATAAGTAGTACTTGAAAATTTTAAAACATCATCTCATAACAGCGGAAATAAACATGTCTGGTTACATCATAAAACCACAATAAAAGTCAAGTACAATATCCATCAAAATAAAGAAGTACATAATCCCACTCTCAATACAATAGCCAGAACGAAAGAAAAGATAACTGGATAACTGGAGCTTTACATCTACTCAAGCTCCTCAAGACTGGAACAGCAATCCGATCAAGCTCTACTACCGCTAGGATCCACCGTAGGACCTGGGGGTTGGGAAAAAGATAAAAACAACGGGGTCAGACATAAGTCTGAGTGAGCCCTATAACTTTAACAATACAATCATTAAAGTAACCAGAGAAGACATAAACTTGACCATGGTAATATCTGGGGATGAATGGCTACACTAAGCAGCTTGGTAGACTTAGGATAAACTAAGATAATCGTCAGGACGCATCTACCCACCCAAGGATAATTACTAACTGCACCACACCAGTCATTCCTACTTAAAGGTTGATCCCTTCCAAGAACTTAGAAAATTTCCCCCAGTGGTTTCATGTACCCCTAGCCCACTACATAGGTGCCGTCTGCCCCTATCTCCACTAGGTGTACCCAGTAATTCTTACCCAGTAGTTTCATGTACCCCTACATAGGTGCCGTCTGCCCCTATCTTCACTAGGTGTACCCACTACTCCCCAAGCGATCGGCTCCCTACCGTAGATACCCGTGCTGGTCCCACAGTGGGGTGTATCACTCCCCTAAAGTGGCTACCCAATACTAACGGTGCACGGCTTTATATCTACACGATGCAACAACGGCTTATCTACCAGCCCGGGCCCACACACGCATATGAAGCCCGTTGGACTTGCGTTGCCACCGCTAACCCGTTTTGGCCTCTTATAATCAAGCCCAATATGCGTGTCCCGTCACTCGACTTGGGTCGAGCCCACAAAGATACGTTTGGGATATTGGTTGAAATGGGCCCCCACAAGCTACCCACTTAAGCTTGTCAAATATCTAGTGTATCCCACTTAACCCTTTAATCACGTTTAATTACATGTTTCCACTTGGTTAAGTATTCTAATCGTATTTTCTATTGCCACCCAAGGCAACCCACTAGATTCCACATGCCACCCAAGGCAATCACAAAATTTCCTCATGCCACCCAAGGCACCCACTTAACCCCTCATGTCCCACTACATGCTAATATGGTTAAGTGTTTCTTAATTAATTAAGACCGTGATCTCCCATAAAGACCTCCCACATTAGACTGGCTGTTATGACCGCCTGGTTAAGCCGGTAGAATCCGGGCAGTCTTACGTCATAACAGAGTCTAACCTCGTGTCTTTACCTTAATCACGTATTTAATTTATGGCTAAGACCTCTCACATTGGGCTGACATTTGTAGCAACTGGTTAAGCCGGTCGGGTCCGGGCAGTTTTACACTACAAATGAGTCCAACCTCGTGTCTTAGTCGATTAATTACACCTAATTAATCACCCCCATATTAATTATCCCTAATTAATATCAAGTTTTCCATAACATGGGTAGACCTAACTCAATAGGTAAATTCCCATGGGGTAGACCTAACTCAATAGGTAAATTCCCACCTATGGTAATTTATTTTTATGGTATGCTTAATCATACCCAATCATTCATTTATTAACATATTTACCAACCCCATCGTTCCCCACGTAAATCGTTCTCATTTCACGACATAACAAAGGGGAAGATCATCACAAATATCATGGGTTTAACATACAACTTTGTCATGGGTTAAGAGGATGTCAACTTGCATATATGAGCATATATTAACCCAACTACATATAACCCAAACTTGCATATTATCATACACATGATTTGCATAACATGTTGCATATGAGCTTGCATATTATCACACACATATCTTGCATAACATGTTGCACTCGCATATAGGCATTCTCATAACTTGCATAACATGTTAAACATGCATTTAAGTATACACATAACTTGCATAAGCATTCACATACTTGCATAAGCATCCACATACTTGCATAAGCATTCACATACTTGCATAAACATGAATAACTTGCATGTCATGTCATTTAAGCATATACATATCTTGCATGAACATTCATATACTCGCATAAGCATGCATAACTTGCATATCACATAAATCTTGCATTTAAACATATACATGACTTGCATAAGTATCCATATACTTGCATAAGCATGCATAACTTGCATATCACATTAAACTTGCATTTAAACACATACTTAACTTGCATAACTCACTTTGTTAAACATGCATAATTTCACTCATTAAATATGCATAAATCCACTTGTTAAACATGCATATACCAACTTGTTAAACATGCATAAATCAACTTATTAAGCATGCATAAACCAACTTATCACATATGCATAATCATAGAACAACATAGAGTAACATATCATTATACATGATTCAAACTCACTAATCCGCATTTAAGACCATAAGTCTCATTACACCCAATCTACTTACTTTAACAATTGATGTTAAAGTGATAGAAACTCACCAAACTCAAGATTAGCAACCTTATGAAGTAGAATTAGTTGCAAACTATGAAGATAATGATGATTAGAGATTGATTAGAGAGGGATTAGCTTGCAACTTTCTTTATGAACTAGTGGAGGCCATGCTCAAATTTCAATTTGCCATAGTTTAGTTACAAGACTTAATTATGAATGAATTAGGGTAGGGTTGGGGTCTTATTTATAGGATTAGGTGAGTGTTTTAGGCCCTTAGATTAACCCTAGATTAGATTAGGACCCTTAGATTTAGGAAATCTCTAGAACCAGCCCTCCTAGCCAGCCTGAAACCCAACCTGGTGCAACCTGGTGCACCCAGGTTCACTGAACGGTGCCACCCTGTCGACAGGCAAGTCGACAGGCATGTCGACACCCCTGTCGACAGGCCTGTCGACAGCCCTGTCGACATGGGTTGGGCGGGAAGCTTCCCGCCTGACCCCGCCTGGCCCATTCCAAATCTGAATATTTTAAATTTTTAAATCTGTTTTAGTTTTGAATTTTCTACAAACTTCATTGGGCCATAACTGGGCCATACGGACTCCGATTTTCGAAAACTCGGACTCTATTTCGCGTATTTTTCCGAGACGAACGTAATGACGCAGCCCGTTTCCCCTAATTCCCACATCTGAGATTATTTATCTTGTAATTAGCGAATTTTAGTATTAACTAAAATTCGGGGTGTTACATTCTCCCCTCCTTAAAGGATTTCGTCCCCGAAATCTTTAAGCTAAGGAGAATGCAAATCCTACCATCCAAACAACCATCTACTCAAACCATCAACCACTGGCATCCATTGTCCTTAAAACAATTTCTAATGATGTATGAGCATATGCAAAAAGTGTGTGTATATGTTCCCTATCTAATGTATGAACATATGCAAACCATGATAGTGCCATGCATCCATTATGTATGCGAGAAACCCTATCAACACATACAATATCTACATGAGTGCACAATCATTCACCAAAATGCATCATCAATGTGATAACACAACCATTATACATCCATAAATATATTTTCCTACACACAATTTTATGCAATATGCAATATGAAGTGACTGAGCCGATCTAGTGCCTAGAGTGTGTGTATATGCATCCACGAGCAACCACTAGCAAACACTTGCATCCACTTGCATCCATCAACCATAACATGTCTCAAACACATGTTTCAACCATAGGTTTACCCTATCTAAAGGTCAAAGGTACTAACGAGAGGACATACCAAAGATAAGATAAGTACTAGACAAGCGATAAAGGAGAAAGTAAAGACATACCCTCAAAAAGAAATGGGTACAATGAACGCATCTTCGCTTCCGTCTCCCAAGTTGCGTTGCTCTCATCTTCTCCCCATTGCACTTTGACTAGCTGAACCTCTCGATTCCTCAATTTCCTAGTCTCTGACCCAAGGATGCGAGTAGGAGCTCGTCGAATCGTTGCATCACGCTCAACCTCTACATCTCTAAGAAAGCTCGGCTCTACCACCTCTGCGGTCTCATGTAAGCACTTCCTCAGATGTGATACATGGAATACATCATGAACACCACTAAGTCTGTCGGGCAACTCCACCCTATATGCCATCCGCCCAATCCTTTCCTTGATAGGAAACGGCCCAACAAACCTCGGTGCTAACTTCCCAACGGATCCGAAGCGTACAACATTTCTCAACGGAGATACCTTGACAAAAACCATATCCCCAACCTCAAATTCAAGATCCGTCCTTCTCTTGTCCGCATAAGATTTTTGCCTATCCTGCGCTGCTTTCATCCTTCTTCGAATCAAATCGATCTTCTCTGAAGTCTCCCTAACCATATCAGGCCCAAGCAAGATCTTATCCGTAGACTCCCACCAACATGTAGGTGATCGACAAGGCCTTCCATAGAGAGCTTCGAAAGGAGCCATACCAATACTGGACTGAAAGCTGTTATTATATGCGAACTCCACTAATGGAAGATGCTCTTCCCATGTACCTCCAAAATCTAGGATACAAAGCCTCAAAAGGTCTTCTAGAACACGATTCACCCTCTCAGTCTGGCCGTCTGTCTGAGGATGATATGCGGTGCTCAGGCACAACTGAGTCCCCACTGCTTCTTGCAAACTTCTCCAGAATTCGCTAGTGAAGATAGGATCTCGATCACTTACTATGCTAGAGGGTACCCCATGTAATCGAACTATCTCTCGAAGGTATACTAAAGCTAGCCATGGAGCAGTCCTCTTGCTCTTCACAGGTATGAAATGGGCGCTCTTAGTAAGTCTATCTACCACCACCCAAATTCCTGTATTACCCTTCCTCGACCTGGGTAACCCATCAATAAAATCCATCGAGACGCTATCCCACTTCCATTGCGGAACCTCCAATGGGTGAAGCAACCCACCTGGTTTCCTTTGCTCCGCCTTCACTTGCTAGCACACCAAACATTGAGCAACATACTCGGCCACATCTTTCTTCATACCGGCCCAGAAGAAAACCCTCTTCATGTCTTGGTACATCTTATCCCCACCGGGATGAATGGTCATCCTAGAACGGTGTGCATCATCAAGAATAGCCTTCCTCAACCCTTCATCTAGCGGTACACAAAGTCTACCGTCCCTACGCAAGCACCCTCTATCGTCTAGGGTGTACCTACTCAAATGGCTGGACGACTCCCCCCTTATGAGCTTCTCTATCAACTCAACCAACCGTGGGTCGTCCCTCTGTGCTTCTCCAATCCGCCCCAAAAGAGTAGGTCTAACTTCCAAAGAAGCTAGCAAACCGGGTACATAGTCAACGGAAGGTCTGAAATCAAACATCGAGATAAATTCCAAGCTTTGTCGTTCCACGAACAATGGACTCAAGGACAACCTCTTCCTGCTCAAGGCGTCCGCCACCACGTTACCCTTACCAGGGGTATACGCTATCTCGAAATCATAGGATGCTAAAAACTCCATCCACCTTTGCTGTCTTAAGTTTAAATCTTTCTGAGAGAATAAGTACTTCAATGATTTATGGTCAGTGAACAACTCGAATCTCTCACCAAGAAGATAATGGCGCCAAATCTTAAGCGCAAAAACAATAGCGGCCAGCTCTAGATCATGGGTAGGGTAATTTTTCTCATGTGCCCTCAACTGCCTTCCACCATAGGCTATTACCCTTCCCTCTTGCATTAAGACTGCGCCAAGTCCTGTCCCACAGGCATCGGTATAGACAACAAATGGCTTGCTCCCATCTGGCAACACCAAAACTGGAGCGGTGGTTAAAGCTCTCTTTAACCGTCGGAACGCATCATCACAATCTACGTCCCATGTGAAAACAAGATTCTTCTTTGTTAAGCGGGTTAATGGGGCTGATATCTTCGCGAAGTCTTTGATAAACTTCCTATAATAACCCGCCAACCCCAAGAAACTTCTTACTTCGGTAGCATTCTTCGGAACCTTCCAATCCTGAATTGATACTACCTTCGCGGGATCCACAGCTATCCCTTCCTTGGAGACCACGTGCCCCAAGAACCGCACTTCCCTCCTCCAGAAGTGACATTTAGAGAATTTAGCCTTAAGGCTATGTGCTCGAAGAGTCTTCAACACTTCCCCAAGATGTAGGGCATGCTCTTCTTCACTCTTAGAAAATACTAAGATATCATCCACAAAGACCACCACGAATTTATTAAGGAACTCCCTGAACACCCTACTCATCAAATCAACAAAGTATGCAGGGGCGTTCGTCAACCCAAATGGCATCACCAGCCACTCATAAAAACCATCCGGAGTCCTAAAGGCAGTCTTGTCTATGCTATCCTCAGCCACCCTCAACTGATGAAACCCCGTGGCTAAGTCCAACTGAGAAAATACTGAAGCGCCAACCAACTGATCAAAAAGATCATCAATCCTCGGTAATGGGTGTCTATTCTTCTTTGTGAGCTTGTTGAGTTCTCTATAGTCTACACAAAGTCTGAGGGACCCATCCGCCTTCGTAGCAAATACTACTGGAGCACCCCACTCCGATATGCTCCGTCTTATGAACCCCTTCTCAAGTAACTCCCCCACTTGCTTATGGAGTTCCCTCCTCTCACGAGGAGCCATGTGGCGCACTGGTAAAGATACCGGTTTAGCATTATCCACCAAATATATTCGGAAGTCAATCTCCCACTTCGGAGGTAAGCCCTTCACCTCCTCAAACACATCCGGATATTCCCGGACCACTCTCATAGATTGCAAACTCTCGACCGAAGCGTCAAGCGATTCAAGATAACTTAGCATAACAGAGTCCCTGGGGTTACAAGAAATCTCGAGAGTGTTACCCAAGCGGGTCATGAGCCTAACAACTCTCCTTTCGCAATCAAGAACGGCACCATTACTGGATAACCAGTCCATGCCCAAAATCAACCCATAGCCCGTGAAGCCCAACACAAAAGCATCACATCTAAACTCAATGCTAAGTATAGAAATCTTCAAACCCAAACATATCATGGACAAATAAGTGGAGCCCCCAATTGGGTTTGAAACAACCAAGGGATCATCTACCAGACTGGTGTCTAAGTGCAGTAACTCAACTAATGATGATGAGATAAACGAATGCGATGCGCCTGAATCAAACAATGTACGGACAGGATGGTCAAATAGAAAAACCAGACTTTCAACGGAAATAGTTCTACCTCTCTCCTGAATCGGTGGAACCGCGAGAGCCTGTACTTGCCCCCTAGCCTGACTCGGTGCCATAAGAGCTTGCACCTGTCCTCCAGAGGTAGATCCCGTCCTTTGCCCCTTCTTAGGACAATCCTTCACTAAATGCCCTGCTTCACCACAGTGGAAGCAGCCGGTCTTCTTCTTCTTGCGACAATCCTTGCTTAGGTGGCCAGGTGTCCCACAATTGAAACACTTCTTCTTCTTGCCCTTGCCACCGTTGCCTTTCCCACCTTTGCTTTTCTGTTGTTGAGGTCTCTTTTGATCTCCCTTCTTCTCGGGTGCCTTATTAGCATTAGGACCCTTCTCTTCCTCATACATGAGTGCCATGTCAACTAGCTTCTCAAAGGTGGCCCCCATAGGGATGTGAGTCATAGCCAACCCATGCATCGGTTCATTCAAGCCTTTCACGAACCTCAAAGCCTTCTTCTCCGGTGTATTCACCATGTCTAGGCCAAACCTTGCCAATTGATTAAACTTGTTAACATATTCCTTCACCGAAAGATTTCCTTGCTTTAAAGTCAAGAATCTTTCCATATACAAGTTTTCCTCCGCCCTTGAGAGAAACTTTGCCACAAATCTTTGCCTAAAATCCGCCCAAGAGTCAACGGGGCGTTCTCCATTAGTGACCTCCCACCAGAATGAGGCCTCCCCCTTCATTAACCAAGCAGCCAACTTGACTTTCTTCCCTTCTTCCATCTCAAAGATATCTATCAACTCTTCCTCCTCCTTAAGCCAATCCCTAGCCTCCACAAAGGTTTCAGATCCTTGAAAAGATTTCCCTCCCATAGCTTTAAATTCCTTGCAAGTCTTAGCAAAAGTATCCGTGCGAGGCGGAGGGGAAGGAGGAAGATCGGGTGCTACGGTTGGTGGAGGAATATTTGCTGGACCCGCAGTGGTGGCCCTAGCCTCCATCAATCTCCTATACCATACTGGTACCGTCACACCCTCCGGAAGATTAGGATTCTCGGCCATGCTGAAACGAAAAAGGAAAGATTCAAAACGGAGAATTCGAAGGATATAGATATGGCTATTGGGGATTATGCTTTTCTTTCAAAAACTTTTCTCTTAAAAGACATGTTTTTGAAAATATCTTTTCCAAAAATGTTTTTAGAAAAATAGTTTTCTAAAAATTTTATCTGTTCCGGTAACCTTTGCTCTGATACCACGTGTAACACCCCACACCCGCTATGGTCACTCACTAAGGGAATGCCATAGCATCGGTGGAGTATTTTAGTGAATATAGAACAGAAAAATTACAACAAGACAGATATAAGTAGTACTTGAAAATTTTAAAACATCATCTCATAACAGCGGAAATAAACATGTCTGGTTACATCATAAAACCACAATAAAAGTCAAGTACAATATCCATCAAAATAAAGAAGTACATAATCCCACTCTCAATACAATAGCCAGAACGAAAGAAAAGATAACTGGATAACTGGAGCTTTACATCTACTCAAGCTCCTCAAGACTGGAACAGCAATCCGATCAAGCTCTACTACCGCTAGGATCCACCGTAGGACCTGGGGGTTGGGAAAAAGATAAAAACAACGGGGTCAGACATAAGTCTGAGTGAGCCCTATAACTTTAACAATACAATCATTAAAGTAACCAGAGAAGACATAAACTTGACCATGGTAATATCTGGGGATGAATGGCTACACTAAGCAGCTTGGTAGACTTAGGATAAACTAAGATAATCGTCAGGACGCATCTACCCACCCAAGGATAATTACTAACTGCACCACACCAGTCATTCCTACTTAAAGGTTGATCCCTTCCAAGAACTTAGAAAATTTCCCCCAGTGGTTTCATGTACCCCTAGCCCACTACATAGGTGCCGTCTGCCCCTATCTCCACTAGGTGTACCCAGTAATTCTTACCCAGTAGTTTCATGTACCCCTACATAGGTGCCGTCTGCCCCTATCTTCACTAGGTGTACCCACTACTCCCCAAGCGATCGGCTCCCTACCGTAGATACCCGTGCTGGTCCCACAGTGGGGTGTATCACTCCCCTAAAGTGGCTACCCAATACTAACGGTGCACGGCTTTATATCTACACGATGCAACAACGGCTTATCTACCAGCCGGGCCCACACACGCATATGAAGCCCGTTGGACTTGCGTTGCCACCGCTAACCCGTTTTGGCCTCTTATAATCAAGCCCAATATGCGTGTCCCGTCACTCGACTTGGGTCGAGCCCACAAAGATACGTTTGGGATATTGGTTGAAATGGGCCCCCACAAGCTACCCACTTAAGCTTGTCAAATATCTAGTGTATCCCACTTAACCCTTTAATCATGTTTAATTACATGTTTCCACTTGGTTAAGTATTCTAATCGTATTTTCTATTGCCACCCAAGGCAACCCACTAGATTCCACATGCCACCCAAGGCAATCACAAAATTTCCTCATGCCACCCAAGGCACCCACTTAACCCCTCATGTCCCACTACATGCTAATATGGTTAAGTGTTTCTTAATTAATTAAGACCGTGATCTCCCATAAAGACCTCCCACATTAGACTGGCTGTTATGACCGCCTGGTTAAGCCGGTAGAATCCGGGCAGTCTTACGTCATAACAGAGTCTAACCTCGTGTCTTTACCTTAATCACGTATTTAATTTATGGCTAAGACCTCTCACATTGGGCTGACATTTGTAGCAACTGGTTAAGCCGGTCGGGTCCGGGCAGTTTTACACTACAAATGAGTCCAACCTCGTGTCTTAGTCGATTAATTACACCTAATTAATCACCCCCATATTAATTATCCCTAATTAATATCAAGTTTTCCATAACATGGGTAGACCTAACTCAATAGGTAAATTCCCATGGGGTAGACCTAACTCAATAGGTAAATTCCCACCTATGGTAATTTATTTTTATGGTATGCTTAATCATACCCAATCATTCATTTATTAACATATTTACCAACCCCATCGTTCCCCACGTAAATCGTTCTCATTTCACGACATAACAAAGGGGAAGATCATCACAAATATCATGGGTTTAACATACAACTTTGTCATGGGTTAAGAGGATGTCAACTTGCATATATGAGCATATATTAACCCAACTACATATAACCCAAACTTGCATATTATCATACACATGATTTGCATAACATGTTGCATATGAGCTTGCATATTATCACACACATATCTTGCATAACATGTTGCACTCGCATATAGGCATTCTCATAACTTGCATAACATGTTAAACATGCATTTAAGTATACACATAACTTGCATAAGCATTCACATACTTGCATAAGCATCCACATACTTGCATAAGCATTCACATACTTGCATAAACATGAATAACTTGCATGTCATGTCATTTAAGCATATACATATCTTGCATGAACATTCATATACTCGCATAAGCATGCATAACTTGCATATCACATAAATCTTGCATTTAAACATATACATGACTTGCATAAGTATCCATATACTTGCATAAGCATGCATAACTTGCATATCACATTAAACTTGCATTTAAACACATACTTAACTTGCATAACTCACTTTGTTAAACATGCATAATTTCACTCATTAAATATGCATAAATCCACTTGTTAAACATGCATATACCAACTTGTTAAACATGCATAAATCAACTTATTAAGCATGCATAAACCAACTTATCACATATGCATAATCATAGAACAACATAGAGTAACATATCATTATACATGATTCAAACTCACTAATCCGCATTTAAGACCATAAGTCTCATTACACCCAATCTACTTACTTTAACAATTGATGTTAAAGTGATAGAAACTCACCAAACTCAAGATTAGCAACCTTATGAAGTAGAATTAGTTGCAAACTATGAAGATAATGATGATTAGAGATTGATTAGAGAGGGATTAGCTTGCAACTTTCTTTATGAACTAGTGGAGGCCATGCTCAAATTTCAATTTGCCATAGTTTAGTTACAAGACTTAATTATGAATGAATTAGGGTAGGGTTGGGGTCTTATTTATAGGATTAGGTGAGTGTTTTAGGCCCTTAGATTAACCCTAGATTAGATTAGGACCCTTAGATTTAGGAAATCTCTAGAACCAGCCCTCCTAGCCAGCCTGAAACCCAACCTGGTGCAACCTGGTGCACCCAGGTTCACTGAACGGTGCCACCCTGTCGACAGGCAAGTCGACAGGCATGTCGACACCCCTGTCGACAGGCCTGTCGACAGCCCTGTCGACATGGGTTGGGCGGGAAGCTTCCCGCCTGACCCCGCCTGGCCCATTCCAAATCTGAATATTTTAAATTTTTAAATCTGTTTTAGTTTTGAATTTTCTGCAAACTTCATCGGGCCATAACTGGGCCATACGGACTCCGATTTTCGAAAACTCGGACTCTATTTTGCGTATTTTTCCGAGACGAACGTAATGACGCAGCCCGTTTCCCCTAATTCCCACATCTGAGATTATTTATCTTGTAATTAGCGAATTTTAGTATTAACTAAAATTCGGGGTGTTACACAGGGCCAAGGGCAAAGCTCAAGAAGTGCAGGAGGAAGACCAAAGAGAGTTCGCGCCAACGAGCCTCGACCACATCCCTCACCAAACATACTTCGCACCAAACCAGGTGCGAAATTCCACACCTACCAGGTGCGAAATTCCGCACCTGGCAAATGCAAAATTTCGCACCTGGCAGGTATGAAATTTCACACCTGGCAGGTGCGCAATTTCGCACCTAGTAGGTGCAAAATTTCGCACCTCTGTCCAGGTACGAATTTCCAGTGGCCGACAGCTGGAGGCGCGAATTTCCTGTAGATGGTCCCCATTTCTACCTACTCCTATCTAACCCCTACCTAATCACTTCCTATAAATACCCCATGACCTCACACTTCAAAAGGGTTGGATTCTTGAGCTTGGAAACCTCCATAGAGCTTCATTAATGGCATCTCCTCTTTGAGGAAGACGGACAAAATTGTCTTTTTCCTTATTTATTCAATATATGATGATTATGACATCATATACCATGAAAAGTGAATGTAATGAGATATCATGAGATAGTCTCAACCTTGTAGTCTTCCAAGTGATCAATAAAATTCCAACGACTCTTCAAAGTGGACGTAGGCCCTCACTGAGGCCAAACCACTATAAATTCCTTGTGTTATTTACTGCTTATGTTCTATTTTATGTTCTTGTCTATGCGACCATATTTATAATTCCTAGTAATTGGGAATCTTTGGTGTTTACGACATTTTTTGTCGTCAACATTTGGTGCTTTCACTGAGAAAACTCGGATATTGCGTCTTTCTCACATATTACCATCTCAACTTCGCCAAGCTTAAGGTTCCCTGCTTAACCTGCCGTCGAGTCCGCTTACGATGGGAAAAAAGTCAAAGAACGCAATGATTGGCTCTTCAGCCGAGGCCGGTACATCTCAACAACTTCGACCGACGGACATCCCGGCTACTAATGAAAGTGAACCTCCAGTTGTGGACCCCGAAGTGCTCGCAACCCAAGCGCAAGTCCGCGCGCTTAGTGAAAAGTATGAAAATACAGCTGTCGAGCTTAACCAAGCGCTAAGGAATAACATCGACCTTATGCGGCAACTCCAGGAAAGTCAGCGCGTCATCGCTCGGCTACAACTAGCTCGAAACAATGCTCGACCTCGACCACCAACATCGGAAACTTCCTCTTTCGAGTATAGGGGCCCGCACCAAAGAAGGAGGTTTAGTCTCATCAACAACATCGTCGTCCGAACAAACGCCCTCGACAATGGCCATGACAATGGGTATGCCAACGACAATGGCGACCGGACCACGGTTACCTATAGCGAGGGAGCCCAATATTGGGACTATTCTCACTTAGTCATCAATGAAGTACCCGCTCCTATTAACCAACCTCCTCCTCGACAAGACTCAACCGCCGCCCGTCGAGACAATGAACCTATTATTTTGACGGCCCGTGCCTTTCCGGAACCGGATCCGCGTGACCTTGCTCCACATCATCACGCACACCAGGATCCCGTTATAGATGTCGAGGATATGGAAGAAGACGATCCAGACATCCACCCTAGAAGACGCCCTCGCGCCAGAACTTCGGAACCTCGCCAAAACCCTGGGTCTCGATGGCGGACCCCCATCCGACTTATCTTCCCGACATGGTCCGAAGAATCTTGAGGGATATGCAAGGGAATGTGCATGATTCATGGGAAGCGCACATTAGGTGCAACCCTTTCACTCAAAGAGTCAATGAAGCTGAATGGCCCCGACGCTTCAGCATGCCGCAGATGCCGCTCTATGACGGCACCACTGACCCTTGTGCTTTCCTGAACCGTTATGAATGGCAAATGGACTCAAGCAGAGGTGACGATCCTGTCAAGTGCAAATGCTTTCCAGACTTCCTATCAGGGACGACTCTATTATGGTTCTCTCGCCTTCCGCTTAACTCCATCAACAACTTTGGCCAATTGGCGACACAGTTGGTTAAGCAGTTCAGGATGCATATCCCGACTCCGTAGAATGCCCTCACCCTTTCCAACCTATACCAAGGGCCCTCGGAGTCACTCAAAAGCTACCTTTGCAGGTTCAACATCGCCCTACCCGAGGTGGAGGATCCGGATCCGCACACCGTACTCTTCCAGCTAGCTAAAGGCGTCCTTCCAACTTCTGAATTTGGGGCATGGATCGGTCGAAAACAACCAAAGAGCCTCGATGCTTTCTATGAGAAAGCAGGGCAGTTCTTATGCCAAGTAAAAGCAAGACAGAACCGCATCTCCGAGACTAGTCGCACTAATATACCTCGAGCGGACACCGCCAATAACCGTCCTAGGGGGCGAGAAGCGGGAGGACCCTCCAATCCGAACACGGGAGCAGGACCACCCAGACAAAGACCAAACATTAGGGGGCAAGGTGGCCAAAGCAACAATCAGGTCTAGACAGAGCCGAGGAAGCCCGGCCCTTACCAAGCCTACGAGACATACACTTCGCTAAACAAAGATCCAGAAACTATCTACTTAGAGACGTGTAACTCCTTGCCGTACAAGAAACCCCGCGTCAGGGAATCAACCGATGCCGAGAAGAACTCGGGGAGGTACTGCTGATATCATGATATGTATGGGCACAATACGAATGAATGTCGCCAATTAAGGGATGAAATTGAAAAGCTTTTCCGAGAAAAGCGACTTGAACAATACATCCAAGATCCCTTTCCCCTCGAAACCAATCCAAAACCTCCAGCGCCAACTCCTTAGACGGACGCCAAGACAGCCCCAGGACCGTCTAACTCGAGACGAGGAATTATGATCAACACTATATGCGGTGGGTCTGGCCCCACGCATGACAGCTTCCGAAAGATGGAGGAATATGTTGGCTCCATTAAGCATGCAACCTACGAGTCTTTCTTTGCACCCGACGAGTCTGTCCCGGCCAAGCTCCGAAAAACCATGTGGGACGACATTATCTTCAATGGAAGGGAGTCCACGGGAATTTAAATCCCGACCACCGATCCTTTGGTCATCACTGCCCAAATTGGCGCTGCAACTGTTCGAAAAATATTGGTCGATTCAGGAAGCTCGGTCAACATCATTTTCAAAGCCGCCTATGACTAGATGAAATTAGAGGCAAGAGATCTCAAACCATGTCATTCCACGATCCACAGTTTTAATGGGGCATCCAGCTGTCCGGTAAGGGTCATCGACCTACCCGTCGAACTCGGTACGGGGGATCGTAGCTGAGTCCGAATCCTCACCTTCATGGTTATCGACATCATCTCTCCATATATCGTCTTCTTTGGGCATCCATTCCTTACAGAATTTCGCGTCTGCCTATCACCATGATCCCTCCTGATGAAGTTTCCAACAGAAAACGGGATCGGAACGACCAGAAGTGACCAAGTCAATGCTAGAGAATGTTATGCAATAGAATGGAAGAACGCGTGCAATAAGGACAAGGGAAAGGCAGCGCCCGTAGCATTTTGCGCCAAGACCGCCTCCGCATAGCAATCAGCGGCGTCTGGACCATGGCTCTGACGCCACTCCTGTCTTTCCGATGACCTCGATCCAAGGAAAAATGAAGAGCCCGAGTACGAGAGACCTACTCCTGTCGAGCCCACAGTAGATGTACTCGTCAGTCTCGACGATTCATCGCGAGTATTAAAGATAGGATCGCACCTTCACCAAGCAGTCAAAGATGATCTTGTGGACTTCTTAAAGGCTAATCTGGACGTATTCGCATGGACTCATTCCGACATGAAAGGCATAGACCCGGAAATCGCCTGCTACTCCCTATGCATAGATCCTACGATGCCTCCAGTCAAACAAAAGTGCCGCTTCCTGGAACCCGAGAGATCCAAGGCACTCGAGGAAGAGGCAATCAGCTCGGCACTAATACGGCTCGAAGATCGCATTCAACGACCTGTCTACTACATAAGCAAGCGATTGATGGGGGCAGAAAAGAACTACTCGAAGCTCCAAAAACTGGCATTCTACTTACTAATCTCATCCCGGAAGCTTCGGCCATATTTCCAGGCTCATCCCATAAAGGTCTTCATCGACTAGCCGCTGCGTCCAGTTCTACAACAACCCGAGGCATCCGGTCGACTGCTAAAGTGGAGCATGGAACTAAGTCAGTTCGAGATAACATCCATCTCCCGTCGAGCCATCCTCGGACAATCCCTTACCGACTTCATAGTAGAGTTCACGGCCCCCGAGGAAACTTCAACAGAGAACGCTGAGGCCCCCGACAGTAGGTGGAAGTTGTTTGTGGATGGGTCCTCCAGCAAAAAGTGTTCGGGAGCCGGCATCTTGCTCATCACTCCCGAGGGGCGCTCGATAGACTACGCGCTAAAGCTAAGTTTCCCCACTACTAGCAACGATGCAGAATATGAGGCATTGATAGCCGGACTAAGGATCGCGATCGAACTCAATCTAAGGATTATTCAAATTTTCTCCGATTCACAGCTCATCATGCGCCAGGTGAAGGAAGAGTTCCAAACTAAGGGGGAAAGACTTGTTCTATACCTAGCTCAAGTATAGAAACTACTCACTCACTTTGACCACTTCATTATCACTCACATTCCGCGAGAGCAAAATGAAAGGGCCAGCTCACTGGCTAGATTAGCAAGTTCTGAGGATCCGCAGCTGTTGGGATTTACCCCCGTCGAGGTGTTAAATACCCCCAGTACCAAGCCAACACCAACCAGTACGGCCATAGACGCCGAACCCGAGCCGGAATCTTGGATGACACCGATCAAAAACTACCTGCGACAGGGGATCCTCCCAAAAAGCTGCAAAGAAAGGCGAGCGCTCACCCGTCAGTCAACCCGTTATCTCCTTATGGATGGGGTACTCTATCGAAGAGGCTTCTCTGTCCCCTTACTCAGATGTGTGGCCCATGAGGATGCCATCAAGGTTCTAGTCAGCGTACATGAAGGAGAATGCGGTGACCACACCGAGGGGCAAACCCTGGCTAGGAAGATATTTCGACATGGCTACTACTGGCCCGCACTCGACCAGGACGCCACCGATTACGCTCGCAAGTGCAACAAATGCCAACGCTTCTCAAAGATCTTGAGAGCCCCGCCTACAGAACTGACGCAGATGACCAACCCATGGCCATTCGCCATGTGGGGAATCGACATCATTGGGACTCTTCCCATGGCCTACCGGACAACCCACAAGATAGCGACCGGGCACACTCCCTTCGCCCTCGCATACGGGTCCGAAGCTGTCATCCCCATCGAGCTCGAGCTTCAGTCCCATCGAGTCACCTATTTTGATCCAAAGACAAACCAAGATTTACTCATGGGATCACTCGACCTACTTGAAGAAAAGAGGAACGAAGCCGACCTCCGAGCCGCTGCCCAACGACAATGAGTCGTCCGGTACTTCAAATCTCGAGTCCGCCACAAGGACCTCAACATCGGCGACCTCATCCTAAAACGGGTATTCCCTCCGCCAACAGGACTCCCTCCTCATTGGGAAGGCCCGTACTCTATCCTACAAAGGCTCAGCGATGGAACTTTCAAGCTAGTGACCGTGGACGGAGCTGAACTGCCAAGGGCTTGGAACAGTGAACATCTCCACTGCTACTTCACATAACTTAGTACATGGTTGTTTATGCTTTCCAGCGATGTTTTGTAGCAATTCAAGGCGTTGTAAAGGCTATTTATGCCAAAAGTTATTAGTGGAAATGATGTTCATCTTTCTATCTCTTTATTTCTGTGTTTACTCCTAGCGTGACATGTTTGATTAATCCTGAAAGGTAGCTTTCATGTAAACTCCCGACCGCTGTGTCGACCTCTAGTATAGGGGCCGACATCGCCGTCCGGGCCACGAGCCAACCTCGCGGCCTAATCACATTGGCACCGACCGACACGCTGAGCACGAGAGCCGGCAACGCTTCTCGAGTCGCTGGCCCGCGGCGCGACCGAGTATAAATAACCTCTAACTCGGACCTAGGCCCAAAGCCGAAGCCGAGGATAAATCGTTCGCCCAAGTCCCACGCGACTTGGGGCCACCCAACAACGAGACGGGGCGATACGAACTCCCCTTGATCTAAGGGTGATGATCGAATCTTGGCGCAGCACCGAGACCGACCCTTAAGTCGTTACTTCCCCGAAGTTCTCAAGGCTAAGGGGTAGCCCATGGCCACGATCGGACCCTAGGGCTGATGATCTGGGTTTCTCTTCCCAGGCGAACAACGACGCCTACAGGCTCGCCTCAACCCGATGAACGATGGGAGAGCCTACACCATACGCCTTCGCTACACTTGAGATTAACCCCGGGCAACCCAAATACAGCAGGGCACTTAGCCTAGCTTCACAAACTACGGGTTTCCTGAGCTGAGGGAAACTTACTAGAAGCCTGGGCACTACCACTCCTCCCTGGAACCGTCAAACCAGGGCACAACACTTACAATCGCTTTTTTGTTAAGTGTAACGATAAGTAGGCTTATGCAAGTACAGGATGCCCGAAAACATAGGAAGAACATCCGAACATTTAACATAAAATGCGATCTTTACTAATTCATATTTCGTTACAACACACACACACATTACAATCAACTACATAGCTAATATCTTTCTTTCTAATGACAGGGTGTACATAAGAACCACACCATGTCTTGAAAAACCAAATGCGAGGGCCGAACTAGCGTAAATTACCGGTCTACACTACCAAAATGAGCACTAAACCTACACTTAAGCAACTAACGCTAACCGTGCTTCTTCTTCTTGTCTTTATGCTTTTTCTTTGCAGATTCAGCACTCAACGGTTCATCCTTGGAGCTAGGCTTTCTCTTGCCAGACCCGCCTTTTCCACTTCGGCTCCTTTGGGAGGTGGTCGACTCGTGAGAAGCTAGGAGACGCCTCTCGTCCGCTCCCTCGCCGCTATAAATCTCAGTGACGTCAGCATGGGCAACATGTGGCAGAGATCGGGGGGCACCCCCGGCAGCATAACCTATCACTGCGACACTCGTCTCTGGGATAGTTTTCCCTTCCCGTCTAGCTTTCTCCCTGGCTTCTTCAGTGGCCTGTCGCTCAATAAGCTTTTGGGACTTATACTCTGAATCACCGGCCCTGGTTTTCTCCCGAGTCTCGAGGGCCCTCTGCTGAGCCTCCTCATCCTCTCTCTTCTCCTGAGCCTCATCCGCCGCCATCTTCTCCGCTGCCTCATCATCGGCCTTCCTCTGAGCAACAGTCGCGGCGGCCCTCTTTTCGGCATCCTCCTTGGTATTGGCTGTGACCTCCCTCCTGGTGGCTTCACTTTTCCTCCACTTCCTCACTTTTGGCCACCATCTTGGCTTTCCACGCACTCACCATGGCGGCCATCGAGGACACATTGGCCTCCATCGGACCTCGGGCAGTCGCACTCCGCCCATCTACCTCCTCTCCTTCATCAACAAGGCTGTCATAGAGGTATGGAGTTACCCTTATCCCCATAACGGTGTCAAGATGATCTCCGATCTCTCCAAACTGAACCCCCTCAAGTTCGGGCCCAGACTCAGTCACTTCAGGAATCACAGAGGCAGGGTTCAATGCCGTGGTCGATTCAGAAGGGGCCGCACAATGAAAACACAATCTTTTAGTCCGCAAACTCGGTAATCACGTCATCCTCGGGGATGCAATGTAAAGGAACTTTACCTCCGGCCAAGGGTGGTGTAGGAAGCGCGGAAAGGGCTCCCGGCATAATGGCCAGCGTAAATCCAATCTCTCCTAGCTCCAGATGCTCAGGATCATGCTCAGTCGAAACCCGAGTCAGAGCTGTCGGGTCAATCGCCGTGACTGATTCAGGAACAGATGACCGATAAGAGCTTCCCTCCGCAAGATCCTCCGCTACCACAACGCTCTCAGTGACGACAAACTTCCCTTTTTCGGCAGCAAGCCTTTCCAACCTCTCTCTCCGCATCCTCAAGCAACAACTTCCTATCCTCCTCCAACTTCTTGCGCTCCTCCTCGGTCAAGAGATCAATCATAAGTTGTCGTTCATCCAAGGTCCCAACTTCCACTTTGCGCAGGAAGGCCTCATACGGAACCAACCTTTCCCATGTTCGAGCTAGCTCACGGGAGTAGCCATCCATCCAAGAAATTCCACGGAATTTTAGTACCTTGACGAGCATGTCCTTAATGTCTTCCCTCGCAGATGACTGTGCCCGGTACTCTGCATCCGCTAACTCGTCTTTTAATTGCTCCACCTCTCTCTAGAACTCGGCTTTTGATCCTTCTATCGTGCCTAGCACATCCCAATTGCTGGCTTCCGCATTCTCCTTCGCCTTCTCCGCTGCCTCAAGCTCCCTCTTTAGGCGGTCATTCTCCGCTTGTAAAGCTTTGTTATCCTCCTGAAGTTGGAAGACCTTGGCGTTTTCTCTCTCCAATTCAATGAAAGCCTGGTCCACCTCAGTCTTTTCCTTCTTCAAGGTCATGTTCTGGGTGTTTAAGTCGGCTATAGTCTCTGTGAACACAGAGCGAGAGTCATCGACCTCCTTTTTTAGCGTCTCGTACCCCTGTTTCAGCTTCGCTGAAAGACCACGAGACCAGTAAGCCAGTGTTTAAAGATACAAGAACAAAAGACTTCTAATAAACGGGAAAGGAGGAGAACGAGGAAGACCTACCGATTTCGGTATTCAAGTTAGCAACGGATGTCTTCTCAGCATCAATATTTAGTTGATGGTTCAGGAGGTGTAGGTTCTTCTGCCTAATCAGGTCCGATAGGTGGTGAGATTATTTGGTAAGTTCATTGACCTGGTGATTCGCGGCCTCCACGTGCATCCATATCTCTCCGGATGCCCTATCAGGAGCTATACGGAGATCAGGGAGAGATGGTAGCTCGTCGAAGTAAAGACGAGGGAAGTGATGCTTCAAGAACGCCATCTTCTCCTCTAGGGAAAGCTCTTGGACTTGGGGTTCCATCAAATTCTGTGTTTCTGTGACAATTACCTTATCCGATCTCGGCTGGGCAAGCGGCGACTCTCTCCCTTTCGAAGTCTGAACGGGAGCCAATGGAGTAGTGATAAGCGGAGTTGTTGACGACGTATGACTCGACCCTCCTAGATCAAGCCGTGAATCTCCTCTAGGCACCCGAATCGAGGGAGGAGGGGGAGGAGTAGTGAAAGACTGAGACCTATCCTGGTGATGACTCCCACTGCCGCGACCCCGTGGGGGCGGAACATTGCTATATAAACCAACTCCCCTCCTGAAGGAGCTGAAAAAAGCACTTTCGGGGCGATGGCGGTCTCCGCGACCTCGTCCTCCACTTCCTCTGGCTATGTCACCTGTCAAAGAAACGAAGCAAAATCAGTCAGGCAACACGCACAGGCACTCTTCTATGCAGTGTGGTATGTATAAGTGTATGCCCTAAGTGTTCTCTTAATAGACCAGATTGTTCCCCAATCGAGGGAGATAGCCCCTCTGCGGCACGAGCTAGATCCTCTATACTAGCTACGCTCGGCCATAGTGACAAGTCCATAGGGACGGTGCCCAGACCAGCAAACTGGTCCACTTTTTCGAGGGGAGCGGTAGCACCTAGAGAGGTCACAGGAGAATGAGGGTTGGTCAACGCTTCTTCTCCCGTCTCTCCCATCGGGGGTGGGACAGAAGCATCAATTAGCCCCTTATCCCGAGCAGCCGTCTCCGCGCTACCAACTTTGATACCGCCAACATCTTCTTGGAACTTAACGGGCTTTTTTGGTCCAGGCCCGGTAGAATCTATTTTCCTCTTTAAACTAGAAACAGTGGGGCCTTCGATCGTTTTCCCTTTCAATGCACCACTCGCCACGGCAGGCCTGATTATGGCCCGGTTGGCTGAAAGCAACCCAGCACGCCGAAGGCGGTCCTGATCTACCATAGCATCCGTCTTGCGAGAGCCTTCAGGAATAGCACGCAGAGCATCGAGACGTTGCCTATACTCGTCACCAGTAGGCGCCTCGGGATTTCCTGCCACAATTAGAAAACAGTGAGACACGGAACCCTACAACGTTATAAAACGAGATCGAAGGTACTCACTCCCTTGTATCCACCCCTCGCAAACCCGAGAGGACATTGAACAAAGAACCAATCGTACTTGATCACGGATGGCCTGGGCTACTTTCCAACAAAGAATTTAGTAGTGGGAGACGCTTCCAAGAACCATTGGGAGGACGATCCACCAGTTGATCACCTAAAGTGAAAGAGATACCGAATATCCGGTAGGATCCCGGTGTAGAAATTCTCGATAAAGAACACAAGTACCCAAGAGCGAAGAATAAGCGTTCGAGTGTAGCTGTGAAGGGGCAAGGCGGAAGTATAATAGCATTTCCCGAATAAAGTCATTGGCCGGGGGCATGCACCCCGCAAAGCAAGTATGTCGATTCCAAGCAGTAAAGCCCTCTGGTGGTGCATAGGCCCTTTCACTCGGTCCAGGGGCATGAGCTTCTCCGTTTGGGATGCTAAACCGCAATGCCAACTTCCTAACTGCCGTGGCATCCAAACGTGACAGCACTGAGTCTGGTGGATTGTCCAAAATAACTGCATCAGGTAGCATGTCCGGAGCTACTGGGGCAGGCGGCTCGCCACCGTCCATAATATCCACATTCTCCATCTCGGCATGTACGAGTGGAGAATATAGCCTCTTAACATGTCCCCCATGCTCCGACACCTCAGGCGAGCTCCCCGACTAGGAAGGAACCGACTCTTCGGTAGTCTCAAGCTCGCTGCTTCCGGAGCTGACATTGTTCGTAGAATCAGAAGGGTGAGACGATGGCGGGGAAGACTCGGCTTCCAGAAGTTTCCCGGTCCTCGATCTTGTTTGCATGGTTCTCTATACTTTAATACACCAGTATTAGACATCGCAGTGACATAACCTGTACCCCTCGCGCTGGTGAAAATTAACAAGTGTGTGCGGTGTCATGCAAGAATCAGAATGTACATAGAAACTTTAAAGACCCTAGCAGTTCGGTTACAGTCCAGATGTATGCTCTATCCTATGTGAAAGATTCGAGTCCCTGTCTGTACAATTATCTATGTGCGCCTTGGTACATTCATGCAATCAAACAGGAAGTATTTAAGTTCAAGGATAGGCAGTCCGGAAATCGTAGTTCGAATCGGAAAATACTGGCATCCAGCCAAGGCAACACTATCAAGCCCGCCCCGGGCTCAAAAATTCGAACCACTTAGGTGCGAAAATTAACCACTTAGCCACATCAGGTTCGAATTTCCGAGCCTCCCCTGCCAGGCTCAAAATCTCGAGCCTCGTCTGACCACCGCACTTTGACCTCCCTTCTTCCTTCCCTCCTTTGACCAAGTCCATTACCTAATTTTTTTTCCGAAAGGGTCGAGTAACGAAGCTTTCAGAATAGTGGCAGCTGATGGCGTAAAAATGAAGATGGAAGAGAAATGAAGGGGGGAGGGGCCTATTTATAATAAAAGGGAAAAAGTCCCTTCGCATTCCGACCCGAGGCTCGAAACTTCGAACCTACGGCTCGAAATTTCGAACCTCAAGGGCTCGAATTTCGAGCCTTTCAGTTTGAAGTTTCAAATCACCACGGTTCGAAATTTCGAATCCCAGTGGTTCAGAATTTCGTACCCAAAAAGAGAGAGAGAGAGTAGGTACATATATACCCTCTCAGCCCTCACACTCGCATACGCATATTCCCCTCAAGTGCCTAATCGCCTAAAAACGCGCGACGACGACACCATGCAAATACCCAGCAACGCGAATGTGGCACCAACAGCAGCTCACTCACGATTCCCCAACGAGCAAGCCCACTAGCTAACATGTCTTTTCCTATAACTTGCAGGATAAATCAGCAACCCAACTACCATCTCAACTTTCATTCCAAAGCACATCATATCAAGACAAGACGTACTTTGGGGGGCAAATGTTAACCGGCATTTTGGTCCGGTTACCAAAAGTACTCAAGACACGCTCGACTCAACTCATCGCGTGAAGACAGGGCCAAGGGCGAAGCTCAGGAAGTGCAGGAGGAAGATCGAAGAGAGATCGCGCCAACGAGCCTCGACCACATCCCTCACCAAACATACTTCGCACGAAGCAGGTGTGAAATTTCATACCTGGTAGGTGCGACGCGAAATTTTGCACCTGGCAGGTGCAAAATTTAGCACCTAGTAGGTGCAAAATTTCGCACCTAGCGGGTGCGAAATTTCGTACCTAGCAGGTGCAAAATTTCGCATCAGGTACGAATTTCTGGTGGCCGACAGCTGGAGGCGCGAATTTCCTATAGATGGTCCCTATTTCTACCTACTCCTACCTAACCACTTCCTATAAATACCCCATGGCCTCACACTTCAAAAGGGTTGGATTCTTGAGCTTGGAAACCTCCATTGAGCTTCATTAATGGCATTTCCTCTTTGAGGAAGAAGAAGGACAAAATTGTCTTTTTCCTTATTTATTCAATATATGATGATTATGACATCATATTTCATGAAAAGTGAATGTAATGAGATATCATGAGATAGTCTCAACCTTGTAATCTTCCAAGTGATCAATAAAATTCCAACGACTCTTCAAAGTGGACGTAGGGCCTCACTGAGGCTGAACCACTGTAAATTCCTTGTGTTATTTACTGCTTATGTTCTATTTTATGTTCTTGTCTATGCGACCATATTTATAATTCCTAGTAATTGGGAATATTTGGTGTTTATGACATTTTTTGCCGTCAACACTCTCAATCTCTCTCAATCAGCACAATGATTCAAGAAAGTTTCGAGTGTAAAATTATAGAGTTCGACGAGATCTTCAGATCCATCTGGTGGATCGATGTTGATGGCATCGGGAATCGCCAGAAAATGGCCTTGAAGCCGGCGTGTTATTAAGTTGATTGGAGGCGGTGGGGGTGATCAAGCGGGGTTGGGTTCTAGGCGTTGGGGGTTCTTGGTCGCGGCTTCACTATGGTGGCTTAAGATCGTCGAACGATGGCCTAAGGTTGCGTGCGTGAGTTAAGGGATGGATGCATTTATGGGTTCCAGGTTACAGTAAATCATGTAAGGAGGAGGAGGAGAAGGAGACGACATGGCGGATGATGGTTGGTGAGCATTTTCAATTTATTATTTTATATAATTTGAAATTGAAACGTTCAAACATGAATAACTTTCTCATACAAACCTATACTGATGTGTGGTCTGTTTCGTTGGAATCGTAGCGAAACTCCAGACAACATAGAGCTGTTGTGGACAGATTCTGAGACCGTTAAATTTTGGGTCTCCATTTGGATTTCAAACACATTCGAAACCAAAGGTGAGTGATTAAACCCATTCACAGTTAACTAAAATATTCGATTGTTAGTTAAATTAAAATTATGTTATTATATGATTGTATTGATCATTGTTTGGTAGTTAAAATTGAATACTTATGTTGATTAACATCGAGAGTATAATTTAATTTAACTGTTAATTTAATTTGAACAGTTAGGTTAAATTTGAAATTTAATTACTAGTTTAAACCCGGTTCCCAATGACTAGTAAACAGATGTTATATTGAACTATTTGGATGGATGCCTTGAATTGATATGTTTGGTAGATTAGTGTTTATTTATGTGAATTTACCCGTTTTTCACATTTTTATATATAATTGTTTGTTTGTATTGATTAATCCCAACTATTTACCATAAATGTTACTGGCATCAAATAAACATGGGACTAATCACTGAAATGAATTAAGAACGTAGGTTGAAATGGTAAATACGTATGACCCTGATTTGGATTGAAATGATATATATCCATTCCTGAAATACTAAATTAAATTTTAAGTATCGCTTGGCGATAGGAGAGAAAATTATATACAGACATCGGCTGGTTAAACAAAAATTATTTTAACCTTAAATCTTGCAATATTGTTTTAAAGATAATATAAATGATGTTTTATAAATTGATTTCCTTTGAACTTGAACCTTGGATTTTGAAATATAAAAGCTAAAGGAAATTATTTAATATTGTAAAACTGAAGTTAAAAAGGAAACTGAATATGAATTGAATCTACTGAAATTGAATTGTTTTATCCTTCTTTGAAATTTACTTTATACCAACTTGATTCAAAATTGATATTTGAATTGTGAACTCGAGATTTGTTATAAGCCAAAATAAAAAAATTGAGAATTCTAATTGGAAACTCTAAATACTCAAATTAAATTGATCAAAATGAATTGAATTTGAAATGATGTCGATTTGAATTGAATATCGAAATTGAGTCAGTTTGATCTGAAATTGGAAAGCGACTTCAAGTTGTCGAAATTGGGAAGAGACAATTCTAAATTAAACCAGTTTATAAACTATTTTATTTTAAATCATTATATAAACTATTATTCTAAACAGCTATTTTACTTTATAAACTATTTTATTTTAACTTATATACATTGACTAGTTTTATATAAACTGCTTCAGAAATCAGCTATTTACTTTATAAACTACTTTAATGTTCAACTATATATATATATATATATATATATATAACTAAACATGATTAATCCTATTTTACTTAAATTACTTATGTATAAACTATTTTAATTTTAACTTGTATATAAATTAATTATTTTAACAATCAATTACCTATTTTATAATCTTCTTTGTTATATAACTACATATATTTAACTAAATTTTGATAAATCATATTTTTAATTTCAAAACTATTAACATAAACTTTTATTGTCCTAGCTATTTATTTTCAAACCATTTCAAATATATATCTAACTATTTTCAGCTATCTTAAATATTCAACTTTTTCAAATTGGAATTGTTTCAAGACTCTAAGTTTGGTTTTAAAAAGAGATTTAGTATGAAAGCATATTCTATCTTGAATATGAAATGATTTTGGAGCAATAACCGATATTTTGATATGACTATGAACCCTTTGAAATGTAAAGAACCAACTAATGTGAAAAATGTAAACGTTTGTTTGTTAAAGAGACCGAGATCAGATATTTTCATACTCTCTACCAATACTGAAAACCACTTTAACAACTGTGTACATGGCGGAGAATCCATAATGAAGTAGGTTGGTTTGGCGAACGCTACTGGAATGAAGTAAGAGAACGATGACGGACAGCCTTGACCTTCGGGTCATAATTAAAATGACTAAAATAGGACTCATACCCAAGTCAATGTGAGTTAGCTCCTCTTAGCAGGTATGCTTCCTCGATACCATATCTCTTACTTTGTGACTAATTGAGCACACCTTTGAATTTAGGAGTATTTTCTGAGGTGGGCAGTAGTCACGGCTATGCGTTACCACCATCCTGGGCCTGCAATCCAATATAATCATACTGATGGGTATTGGCTCGATGCCTTGTCATATTTATACTGATTGAGTCCTCTACGATTTTAATTTGTACCGTACCTATGGAGTGCCCTCCGATAGCCACTAGTTTACGGTGGACTTTAGGTATCTATATAAAGTACGTTATTATAAACAGTGTAAGGGTAATAATGGTAGTCCCGCTTACGCTATTTTCAGTAGTATATTCCCCATAGACACTATTATAATAACGTATTATATTATATAGTATCTGGTTTAACTGATCCTTATGAGATTAAAGTTATTGTGCTCACGAAAACGGATATGAGATGTGAGTTACCGTAAACATCTCTAACGTCGTGGCACTCATATTATTACATGGTCTTAATTTGAATGATATGAGAATATTTTAGTTTGATTCTAGTATTTTTGTCTTCTCATTTGTACTCGGGTCAGCCTGAGTTTTTCAGTTATCGAAGACACCGTTATGAAAATGAAGATGGAGCTTGACAGACGTTTTTATTAGTATTACTCCCACTATGCCATATATGGCCTACCACAACGAAAATCCATGGTGTTGCTAGCTACAATGTTGCCATTGTTATGCTATTTTCGGTCTATTGCAACGCACTCTTCAATGTGTTGGTATAGATATTAACATGTGTTGCAGTAACCATACATATATTGAAATTTAAAAATTAATAAAGTTAGTAATCCGCGTGACTCTAATCTAACGGCCTATGTTATCAATCCGTGTCAATGTGATTTTCCTTCACCATCGCACCAACTTTGCCCCCAAAATTTCATTTTCCTGCTGAAAGTTAATTCATGCCATCTTCCCTGCCAATTTCCCAAATCAAATTGATTTCAATCCTGCCCCAAACCCTCATCAGCCCTATCCTCTTGCGTAAAACCAGATCTGGCCCTGTGCTCTTCCGTAAAACCAAATCTGGTGATTTCTTATTCTTCCTAAATATTGCTGTCTCAACTCGCGTATGATGGCTCATAACTTAAATCAGTTTCCGTAAAAACCAGATCTGGCGATTTCTTCTTCTTCCTCAATTTCAAATCAGTTTTCAGATCTACTTTCACAACTTCGTGGACTTTCAGTGTACTTTGCATCCATTAGCAGTTGATTCTGGGTTGGATTTGGATCGATTCTTTGATGAGCATTCTTTGATGATCAAATTTGTAACTGCCACGGTATCTGCTCGATTTGCATAAGGTAAGAATATTTACATGAACCTTGGTAATACAATGGTTTTGGGAATTAATCGTTAATGCAGTTTCTAGTTGACTATTCGGCCTGTTTCACATTTTGAGATTTGTCGGTTGTTTCACATGTTTTACGTTTGCTAAAAGAGAAGATCCAGTGACACTTTTTCCTATTTGGTTCCCAAAGTTAATTGTCACGGTGATACTAAGTAGATTATTCATGTTTATGGTAGAATCTACGCTGCTGTTTCTGGCCATTTCTAAGACTCTAGATCAAAAGCATGTATATCAATTTAATGGTTTTGAGTAGCTGTTGATGTTATAATTTGTGAGTTGTTGATCCGGTATAAGTTTTTTAGGGGTTTTCGATGAGGTTTTGATGATAGAATTTTGGATATGTAATTTCTCTGCCTTTTTGGCTGTTCATTTTTATGCATTTTGGGTTGTTTGGTTTTGAGTTGCTTAGAATTCTCATGAAACTCGCGTATTAACCAGTTGCCGAAAACAAACTTTGTTATTCCAGAAGTTGTAAATATTCATTAAATCAAACTTCTTTTGTATCCAATAAATATAATGGTCGGAGTTTCGGATTATGATAAGTTCACAGTTTCCTTATGCCAAGTGTTTACTGTGCTATTCTTTTTTTTTGACGTATAGGACTTGATTAATTGAAATGGTTTTGTAATTACTAGGTCTGCTTGAGATTTTAACTATCATAAAATGATAACCAAACATTTTACTTTTAATTCACTATTAGTTTAAAGAGGAAAGATAATAACACTTTCCCAAGATGGCATAAAATTATCTGGATATGATTTCCTACAACGGAGGTGATGATCACCGTCTCCTATGAAGTTTGGTTTTTTAGCGACTCAAGACCTCCTAGAAGCAGTGATGATGTCTGCTGATTGTGCCATAGTATTAAAAATCTTGGTTATCTTCTTTGTGCCAATTCCTTCCATGTGCAATATGTGATAACATTTGCTACATGTTTGGGTAATGTAATTTTGGTTGTGGTTGTAGGTTGGTTGTTTCAACATGTCAATTGGCACCTGCTTTACTTTAAACAAATAAAAAAGAATGCTAATTATGCTTCTGTTTCTATTTTGTTTCTGAAATATCTTGTTATCTTTTTATTACTACCAAACTTATTGTTGACTTGATTAATGCTAATGGTTACTTATACTTGTGTAGATTGTTAATTCATTATTGGGATTCCGAACTGGAAAATAATGCCCAAACAGATGGCGATACTGATCAAGGCCAGAGATTAAGGTTTAAATTTATTTGTTTGGTTTTTTATAGACAATACGCTTGGTCTTGTTGATAGTTAGTGGTGTCTCTTTATTGAATTTTTCACTTAACTTTGGTAGGTAGAAGCCTTAGCTATTCAGTTAATTAAGAGAGAAGGGGAGTTTCTCCTAGAAACACCATTGATAGGTAAGAGCTAAAGTAACGAATGGCTGTACCCATGTTATATATCGTCATTCCATAGTAGCTTATATAATCATTTCTGTGTATTTTTTATTGCTTATGGTTGTATGTGTGAGTCTGTATATGAGTGAATCGAGTGACAATGTATTGAGGAATGTATGTAAATATGAATGATTGTGTAATGTATGAGTGAATGTACAATAGTGGAGTCAAAAAATTTGTACCATTTGAAATGTTGAAATAAAATATTTATTCGAATAAAATACTTCATTATTATAATATTTATTATAATATTATGAAATCTTTGATTAATAGTAGTTGAGGTGTAATTACTTTTAGCAATTGTAAAACAAATTTTAACAATTGCTAAAAATAGTTGTAAAAAAGGTTGACTTTATTACAATTGCCAGCTGTACTTGACATATTACAACTGTTTTTGGTAGTTGCGAAATGGTATTTTTTTGTTGTATTGGTACCTGTGGCAACACCTGTACCGATATTTCCATAGAGTCGCAAAGGCGTTGCCTTTGACTCTAAGGCAACGCGGCAAAAGGAAACCCCAAAAAAGTGTTGCCACAGATAATTTTTTGCCTATAGCAACACTTTTTGGCACCTACTGCGTCACTTCTCTGGGGTCGCCGTAGGCCATCTATGGTGTAGTGTCCGCTGCATTTAATGGTATGTTTTGCGATAGTTTAACTATGATAATTGTTGTAAAGTATAATTAAATGTACGTTTTAACAGTTTCATGAACTGTTATTTATTTATTATATTTTTTCCTTCCGCTATTAGATTCTGTGATTGTTTTTCTTCTTTTTCTTATATTAATCCCAATAACTACCGTATTTTGGATTCATTTAAGTCAACATGCGTGGATTTTTGTTGGCTTAAACGGCCAAAAATCGATGTCGTTACAGTTGGTATCAAAGCTTTGGTCTAGTGATAACCTTGGCTTTGTTTGGGGTTAACTCATTATAAATAGGGTGGTAATACCTTAGAATGAGTTTGAGTGTATATGAGAGAGCATACTTGTAATTTTGATATATAAATGGTTTTGTATTATGTTTATTTGTTCCGTTGAGTATTTATAAATTTTAGTCGATAATTGGGATGTCAGGGCATCGATATATAGGGATTTCTAAACACTTAAGTAGTACTAATTGGCACGATATTGTTTTGGATTATATTTTATATATGTATAGGAAATTACTATGAAAATGTATTAACTTTGAGTTTACTGGGTGTTAGGGGATAATAATCTTCAATTATCTCATTCATTATTTGATTAGTCAATATATTTAAACTATTAACTCTTAAATGATTTTAAGCAAAATGAAATACTGAAATTAATTGATAAGGAAATAAGATGAATTTGAATGTGAAATTAAGAATTCAACTTCTGGTGTTTTGAAATATTGATTTGCAAGGGTTTTGAAATAAAATAAGTATAATAGAAATTGTTTCCAAATGAAATTTTAGAACTAAGTGTATACTACTCACTTGCCTCTGGAAATGACTACGGTTGTAACGAGCGATATTGTATATATCGGAGGACAGTAGAATATTTATTTTAGTTTCATATGGGGTCGTATAATCGTATAACTTTAGGAAATGTCTAAAAGGACCATTTCCTACCTTCACCATTTTTACTGGATTTTAGTTTGACCATTTTACCCCTGATGAATCTTGTTTCTCCCATAACTTTTGATTGGTAAGAGATATAAACTTGAAACCACTTTCATTGCATTTAGATGATGGTTCCCAGTTTCGTAGAGTGGTCATATTGGCCAAACGGAGTACCCGTTTGAGAGGAATGGCTGAATTAAGATTTGGACTAGTTTAGGCAGCTTAATTGGGTTGGGTAAGCTCATTAGTGGGAGGGCCCAAAATCTATTTCAGGATTAGGGTGATGTAGGGGTTGAACGGGGTAGTTGAATCATTCATTCTCACTTTCACAACTTCCAAGAAAGGTCCCATCAACCTCTAATGGCTTCCCTCCTCTAAAACACCTACTCATCCCTTTCTTAATTAGCCTAAACCTAAGATTAGCGAAGATTTAATCATCTTAACACGAAATCAAGTTTGGGGCTACTACATAGCATTGGGATCCATGCCAAATCATCATCAATTTCAGATCTAGTAATTTTGGGACAATTAAGGTGACTGATTAACAACATTACTCACTAATTAGGGTTTAACATTAGATAATCACCTCTGAAAATTATAGAAAAATGCTTATAAACCGTAGATTAATATATTATGGCACATACATGAATTTGGGGTGATTTAATTAAGTTTTGTTAATCTCGGAAATTAAGGGAGCCAAAATAACAATGCTTCCCCTTACTTTGTATTTGGGTTTTACCATCTTTATTAGTCTAGATATCGCATGAATGTGTTTTGTATGTTTGTATGATGTCTAGCAACATTATAATGAATGAAAACGCCATCAAAAGGCGAAATAGAATGACACTAGGATTCTTGAAGTGCTCCACATCTCGGGTCGACCAAAGTGGGCCCGACCAAACCAAGCTGGTTTCACCAGAATTGCATGAAATTTTACAGAGACGATGAGGAAGGTCCCAAGAACTCTAGGCAAAAGTCTTAAGTCGTTTGGGGGCAAAGGAAGGCCATGTTTTAGCTCATATTATCTCGGGTTGATGTGGCTTCTAGGTCGACTTTGAACCGAACCAAGCTCAAGATGGAAGACAGCTTAGTAATGGAAAGAAAGCGAAGGCGTTGTGGTTCTAAAGATGGAAATTGGGCTCGGGTCGAATAAGTCTCGGATCGACTAAGTCGACCCAGTTGTGGAAATTGTGTTTGGATCGACTTAGTCAACCCAGATAATTTAGGTAAGCCCGGGTCGACCAAGCCGACTCGGGAAGAACAAACGATCTCGAATCAACCAAGTCGACCCAAGTACGTTCGCTTAGCTCAGGTCGACTTAGTCAACCCATATTAATTCAACCTGGATCCTTCATATGTTACAAGTAAGAGTAGTGAGCATCTTCGGGGATACAGGCAATGACAGGCGATTTCTTCTCTCTGCGACCAATTCATTCTTCGATGGGCATATCCCAATACGACTAGCTTAAACCGAGATGCGAAGAAAACTCTATATGGAAGTTAAATATGAAGGATCTAAGTGGGAACCATCGTGGTGATTTGTGATACTATGTTGTGATTTGGGTCTATTACTCTGATGACTATGGTTTATTACAGCTTATATTGTCTCGCCTGTTTTTTATCAGTCCTATGTTTATATTATATTTTATACCATGCGTTGTGAGATACACAATAGGTTTTGGGTTATTTCTTCTATTTTTCTCATTCTTTCGTTGATGGTCGTCTTGTGTTAGTCGAACACCGCCACAACACCTAGGTGGGTGTTGACTGTTGCAGGGCGGTCGTCACATTTGGTATTAGAGCTCAGTTTGCATTATTAACCTACATGGCTTATGTCAAGGGGAAGAGTATACGTATACGGGAGCGCGTATTTGTGGTATTTTGGTTTTCAAAACTACATATGTATATATACTATTAGTTTATTTAAGGAAAGTCGCAATGCACGTGCACCGCTAAGTAGGGTTCCTTGGAAAGACGATTAAACGAATTCTTTACAAATTGAATGACGAGTCATCAAGCAAGGAACACTGCTAGGAATTCCGCTTCGGGAATTGAGGAAGGGCAGGCTTACGAGCGAACAATGCTAATACTCCTGATATGTAGACAATGTCTACTTCTTTCATGAGGAAATGCTTAGAAGCACTCAAGAAGTTGCTCCGAATGTTGTCGAGGGTGGTGGTGCACTTGTGTAGAGACCTAGAGCCGACTTTGCTAAGTTAAATAAGGATTTCACCAGTTTGGGTGGTAAACCATTCCAAGGAACAGAGTTGGCTATGGAGGTTTAAGATTGGGTTGATACTTGTGAACGTATCTTTGAGGAACTTAGGCTCGATGATGCCACGAAAAGGAGGTTAGCTTCACGCCAACTTCATGCAGGGCCATGAATTGGTGGAATGCGGTTAAAGTTGCTACCCACGAGGACCAGTTTACTTGGGATCAATTCAAGGTGTGATTCTATGGGAAGTTTATTCTGGCTGCTCAGAAGTCAGAGTTGTTTCGAAATTTTGTAGAGCTTAAGAAAAATGGTATGACCATTTCTGAGAGTACGTTGTTGAGTTTGACGCATTGTTGAAGTATGGAATGTCTTTTATTGATAATGCTGAGAAGAAGAATGGATAATTCATGGCTGGATTGGATGATTACTTAGGGGGAGGCTTGTAAACCATATCGATGAGAACTTCGAGTCCATCGTTGGAAAAGCTTTAAGGTCGGAAAGTCTCTATCCCAAGTCAAAGACCAAAGTCGTCGTTGCAGAAGCCGTTGTTGTTTCCAAAGAAGGGACAAAGTCGTAGGTAAACTGTGGAGGCAAGAAGAAGTGGCCTAACATGAATAAGAGGAAACTATTTCCGCCTAAAGATGGACAAAAGTTGAAGGCAAAAGGTGAATTCGAGTACTATGGCCGTGGCAAGAAGGGCCACTAATCAGAGACTGTAAGTCAACAAATGGAGGGAGGAAGTGTTTCAATCGTAATAATGAGGGGCACCTTAAGAGGGACTTCCTAAAACCTCCTAAAGACAAGCAGGTGGTGAAAGCATATGCTATCAATGTTTTTCTGTCTTTGTTAAATGCCCCAACAACGGCGGAGAAGGGAAAAGGTATAGAAATTCAAGGTATGTTTTCCATTTATGATATTCCTATTCAAGTATTGTTTGATATTGGGGCTTTCCATTCCTTCATATCGAGTGACCTAGTAGATGGATTGGGATTAGAACCCGAAACAGTCGACAGATCGTTGATTGTGACAAACTCGACTGGTGGCTCGACAAGTCTTAGTATAATTTGTCGTGGGTTGGTCTTATCGAGTCATGGATGCATGTTTGACTGTGATTGTTTTGTCTTGGGCTTTATGGGGTTTGGCATTATTCTTAGAGTCAATTGGCTCCAAAGACACGGGGTAGTGGTGGACCACGAGAAGTCTTTGTTGACTATCGGGGCGAATGATGGGCAGACAGTAGTGCTGGGTTGTTTACCTGGTGATGAGGTGATGGCTAATTTTATATATTCACTTAATATTTCGCATGTTGAGTTATCCAGTGTACCTATTGCGAGGGGGTATCAGGACATCTTCGAGGAAGTAACTGGACTTCCACTGCATAAAGAGATCGAGTTTCATATCGATTTAGTGAAAGATGCTGACCAATAGTGATGGCTCTTAGGAGGATGGCACCAAGAGAACAACGGGAACTCGAAGTGCAAGTAAATTATCTCTTGAAGAAGGGATTTATTCAAAGGAGTATATACGAGTAGGGAGTACCTGTGGTATTCGCCACCAAGGATGATGATTCCTTTCGGTTATGTATTGATTACTGTGAGCTGAATAAGGTGAATAAGAAGAATAAGTATCCTCTTCTGCGTATTGATGATTTGTCTGATCAGCTCAATGGTGCTAAGATATTTTCTCAATTGGACCTCGCGACGGATTTCCATCAGTAACGGGTAGCAAAGGATAACGTACCCAAAACTGCGTTTCGAATGCCATCGGGTTTCTATGAGTGGTTGGATATGCCATTCGGGTTGACCAATGAACCACCATACTTTGTGGATCTCATGAACGAGTCTTCAGGGATCAACTTAATAAGTTGGTACTTGTGTTCATTGATGATATTTTGGCATACTTCCAAACTGAGGAGGAACACACAGAACATTTATAAATTGTGATAGTGATGTTGAGGAAACACCAACTTAAGGCTAAGTGTTCCAAATGTCACTTCTGGAGGAGAGAAGTCAGGTTCTTGGGCCATGTTGTTTCTAAGAATGGTATTACTGTGGACCCTACGAAGGTAACAACAGTACAAGAATGGTCTACATCTAAGAATGCAACTGATGTGAGAATTTTCTTGGGGTTAGTTGGATATTATCATAAATTTATCCAGCACTTCTTCAAGATAGCAACACCGTCAACTCAATTAACTAAGAAGAATCAGGCTTTTGTCTCGGATGAGAGATGCAAGCGTGCATTTTTGAGCCTAAAGGAAAGGTTCACATGTACTCCAGTGTTAGTTATTCCAAAAGGGAACGAAGAGATGACGGTATACATCGATGCTTGTGGTACCGGATTAGGTGCAGTCTTAATGCAAGGGGGTAAAGTCATCACTTATGCTAGTCGAAAACTAAAACCACATGAAAAGAGGTACCCCACGCATGATTTGGAATTAGCTGCGATTGTGTTTGCATTGAAGATGTGGATACATTATCTTTTGGGGGGAAGATTAGAATTGTTTATTGACCATAAGTCATTGAAGTATCTTTTCTCTTGGAAATATTTAAATCTCCGTCAATAACGATGGTTGGAATTTTTAACTTCCTACGATTTTAATATCTCATACACCCACGGAAAGGGTAATGCAGTCACTGATGCATTAAGTAGGAGACATGCCAACTTGGGGGATATGTTTCTAGAATGGAAGAAACTAGAGTATATTGCGGGTTATGATTTCAGGCCTAGGTGTGAACCGAAAGAAAAAATGTTGGCAAGTTTGACAATCAGACCTACATTGATTGAGTGGATCGGTTCTAGCCAGAGAGGCGATCCTAAGTTAGCAGAGATCATTGCCAAAGTTAAAGCGGGTATTAATGTAGAGAATGTGAAAGTTTACGAGCTCAACCTGATGGTTGGCTTCAAAAAAATGGAAGACTAGTGGTACTCGACATCAATGGATTAAAGGAAGAAGTACTTCAGGTGTGTCATAACTCGAAGTTGACTATACATCCCGGTGGTAACAAGATGTACCGTGATATAAAACGAACCTACTATTAGGAAGACATGAAGAAAGATGTTGGAATATTTATTTATAAGTGAAAGAATTTCCAGTTAGTAAAAGCAGAGCAAGGAAAGCCTAATGGATTGCTGCAACCGCGAGAGATACCCAACTAGAAGTGGGAACAAGTTTCATTGGACTTCATTGATGGGTTTACTAAGGACTCGGACATGAAATGATAATATTTGGGTCATCGTGGATCGATTGACCAAGAGCGCCAAATTCATACCAGTTAAGTCGAATAGAATGGCATGTAAGTTAGCCAAGTTGTATGTTAAATGGATTGTATGATTCCATGGGATTCCAAAGGGAATAAGAGGTGACCGAGATCCACTATTTACTTGGGTTTGGAAAATTTTACAAGAGGCATTGGGATCAAGTTGCATCTGGCAGCTAAGTTAGCCGAGTTGTATGTTAAATGGATTGTACAATTCTATGGGATTCCAAAGTGAATAGTAAGTGACCGAGATCCACTGTTTACTAGTGGGTTTTGGAAAAACTTATAAGAGGCGTTGGGATAGATGCTCCATCTCAGTATCGCTTACCATCCGCAAACCGATGGTCAGGCCAAGAGAATAAATCGTATATTGGAAGATCTCTTGCGGGCTTTGTCAAAGAATGGAATTTTGGTGACAACAACCTTGTTTCAATCATTATCGTTATTGATTATAAAAAAAATTACTAACGCTTTTATCCATAATATATATATACACACACACAACATTTATATGCAGGAAACAAATATTGAAGACTGTACAGTTTAAGAGATTCAAGATTTCAAAGGAGATTCAAGACTCATGAGTATCGAGATATCAAGATTTCAAGAATTCAAGATTGTCAGAGTAATAGAGTCTAGTTAATATGTAAAAAATCTGATTAGCACTCTTAAATTCTATTTTCAACTTATTATTTTTAAAATTGTTTTCAAATTATTTCAAACTCCTTCCAAAATGTTTTTAAATCATCCAAAGATTTTTACTTATGATTTCAAATATATATGAGTTTCTTATATAGTTTATATATATTATAAAGATGTATAATTATATATATATATGTTTATAATTATATTATATAGTTTTATATCTTCATAAACATATAGTTTTTAAATCATATGTTTAAGTATGTTTTTATACTTGAGAAATTATATTTTATACAACTACTTTTGTTTCAAGAATTTCCAGAATATATATAATGGTTTAAACACTTGAAAAATGATTTAAATTTCAAATTTACATATATATGTCGACATACACAAATGTACATGTCGACAAATAACTATCACAAAATTTAAATTTAAAAAGATGTGTTTTCTCATATTTAAAATGTTCCAGGAATGGTTGTGTCCCTTGGAACACTATATAAAGGGTTTGATTTTGATTTTTTTTTCATAATATATCTTCCTCTTCTTCCTCCTTTATCAAACCACCATTAGTCTACTTAATTTTCTAAGTTTCTATACTTATACTCTGCCGATTTCAATACAAATTATATCATTCATCTTCTATTATCAATCTCTATCATATACTCTCTGTATGGAAGTAATATTCAAGATTTCTAGGGCGATTTAATCGATATGAAAGGGTGTGTTCCTTGTAGCCCATAAATCAAGGAAAAGGAGTGGTGTTAACCTTGTAGCCGTGAAATCAAGGGTGTTGAATCGGCGTTAACCTTTTCCACGTGAAATCAAGGGGGTTGTAATTGGATACCGATATTAATAAAACCCTATGCAATCCAACGTTGCATGGGACTGGATGTAGGAGTAATCTGAAGCAGTATAAAATCCGATGTGTTCTCTCCTTTTCTGCATTTTATTTCTGTTTATATTTGCATTTGTGGTTGTTTCTTTTGTGATATTTATTCTGTGATTCATATAGTTGTTTGACTAATTGTTAATTGTTTGAGTTTTCTATAATTTCTTTATAACATTTTTCACCCCCTCTAATGTTAGTTTTTCCTTGAGATCTGTGATCCTCATCTCTAACAATTGGTATCAGAGCATAGGTTTTCAAAGTTTCATCATCTTAATTTTTGGAAATACTAAATGGCAACCAACACTGGAATTGCTAGTAATAATAGTTCTTTTGTAGAGGGTGAGTCCACCGTTGGACCACCACTATTTAATGACAGTAATTATTCTTATTGGGCATGTAAAATGAAAATATATTTGCAATCTATAGGATTAGACACTTGGAATATCACACAAACTGAATATGTTGAACCCACTACTAATTTTGCACAATGAACTAATGAACAAAAGACTGCTACATAGAGTAATTCTAAGGCTATGAATATGTTATTATGTTCATTAGATAGAAATGAATTTAATAGAGTACCAGTTTGTAAATTTGCTCATGATATATAAAAAACCTTGTGAGTTACTCATAAAGGAACAAATAAAGTTAAACAAACAAAGATATCAATGCTAACTAATCAAATTGAGTTATTTAAAATGAATCATAATGAATTTATCTCTGATATGTACTGCAAGTTTCAGGAAATCGTGCATTCGTTAATGGCTTTAGGGGAAACCTATTCTGAAGAAGATCAAGTCAGAAAAATCCTTAATTCTCGAACTCCAGAATGTGATCAGAAAACATTAGCAATTGAAGAGGCCAATAATATTAGTGAAATTAAGATTGAGGAGTTAATGGGGAATTTGATATCGTTAGAAGTACAGTTACAGAAAAGAAAGGAAAATAAGTCGACAGAAAAGAAATCTTTAGCATTCAAAGCAACAACCGATGGTTTTGATTCAAGCAGTGAGGATGATGAAGAAATTGCCTTAATGACAAGGAATTTTAGAAAATTTCTTAGATATAAAAGGCTAAATAACTTTTAGATAAATAATCATGGAAGTTGGGGAAGAAATGAAGATAAATGCTACAATTGCAACAAACCAGGTCATATAAAAAGGATATGTCCATATGCAGATAAATTAATTCAATGTACAAACAAAAATTCGTCAAAGAAGAGGAAAAGAGCATACACAACAACTCTAGATGATTCAGATTCATCATTAAGTGACGAAGAGCCGAAAACCAGAAATTCGAATATGTGTGTAATACCCGGAAAATGCGAACTAATTTAAAAAAATATTTTGGAAATTTTAATGAATTTTGAATATTTAAAATGAATTATTTTAAACAATGATGACGAGAAATTTATTTTGAATAGAATTAGAACGTATATAATTATTTGAATCGACGTTAGAATACAAATATTTATTTTTAATTATAAAAGGAATTGGAAATGGCGCGGTAGTTTGAAAATTCAGTTTCAAATTTCAAATGAATGTACAGGATTCAAAATAATTCGGATTTTAGCGAAACTGAAAACATTAGAATCTATTTGAAAATATCTGTCCAACGAATCTGAAAAATTGAAATTTCATAGTGGGAATAAAAAGTTATGTCCAGTTGAAAATTCAGAATAGTCGCTGTGGAAAATATAGCCCTTAAAAATAGCCATTTTGCAGATGACTTCCGTTTTCGACGAAACCACTTTTGTTGGATTTGGGATGGCAAATCATTACTAGATTCCAAAATTCATTATTTTTGGGATCAATATGTGAGAGTGGCGAAGTAAAACGTGTTTTGACAGTTTCAGTCAATTTGGATCAACCAGAAAATGACCATTTTTCAAACGATCTCCAAATTTGAGGAAATTAGTTTTGTTAGAATTGTATCGTCAATACGAAGTTAGAAAATATTTTCCGGGAATATTGGGAGTAAGTATGTGGCCCCAGTAAATAGAAATGTACGTTTGAATTCAATATATTTTGATTTATATTTTAATTTAAAGAAAGACTGATCAAAACAGTCGAATTGGCTTACGAAACATATTTCATTGTGTTCGGAATGAGGGTAATTAGCTAGGGGCAGCAGTCGTTAGCTTCGATTTGCTATTCGTAACAATAAACAACTAATTTTGTTATTAAATAATATCAAATATATATATATATATGTATATATATATGTATATATATATGTATATATATATATGTATATATATATATATGTATATATATATATATATAAATTGGCCAAACCCTAGTCATAACTTCAGGAGCCGTCATTTCTTCATTTATGGCCAGAATCGCTCCATAATTCGCGCCTAAATCTCTCCCAATCCGCTTTACGATTTTCGAAAATTCCACACCCAAATTCAAGAGGAAAGCGAGGTCTTTACATCCATACAAGATTGACCAATTTTCATTGAAGAAACCGAAGGGATTTTGGGTTCAAAAACCGCCGGTTCGCGGTGAATTTCAGGGTGGTGGGGGCCACCGAATTGGGCCCCACTGGCGGCGATGGCAGCCCTTCCTTAGCTCGACGTCGTGGCAGTCATGGATCAGCGCCTGGATGTTGGTAGGAGGAGCGGTGGAGGAGAGATGAAATCGACGGGTTGGGTTTTGGGAAAGTAGTAAACGAAGGAGGAGGGATAAAGGGAGGGGAAAAAATGTAAATAGTTATTTAATTTATTATTTTAATTTTTGAGATGAAATGTAATTAATACCGTAACTTTGTCATACGAGATCGGATTCACGAACCGTCAGTTGCGTTAGGATCGCGTGAACAAAAACTGACCGCGTTTGATTTGAAGCAAATCAGAATTTCAGGAAATTTCAAATTCGAACAGTTCAAAAATTCAGAAATTAAAACTGGTCAATGTGAGAACTCCTCACTTTCATTTCATTTTCTAGTTAAAATAGATACTAGGATGCAGACAGTGCTTAGCAGCACCAGACACCCGTCGTCCGCAGACCATGGACGACTTGTTTGTTTGTTTGATTGTGTTGTGAATATAGATTGTGTGATGTGGAATGGAATAAAATATTTTATAGTTAAAAATATAATTTTTAACGTGTATATAAAATGAATATTTATAAACAATTCAGACGATTTGTTTATGTACACACATTTGACCGATACTGAATGGGACGATAAATTTTATACATCGCCCAACTGCACAAATTTATTATTTGTTGTTTGGAAACCCCACACAGGTATTGGGATGATACTGGACATACACTAATCCCAATAATTAGCTGTATGTCGATCGATTGATTGACAGACTGTCGTAAGCGTTAAATATTTATATTTAATGCTTATGCAGTGTAGAATGCACTCTGGATGATGGTTGACTTTGTTTGATTGTTGTTGAGTACGTGTGTTGTATGAAATCCATATAAATCAAATTATATGGTAATTGACTGTGTCTGATTCCAGTTTAGAAAGAATGAATATTTTAAAATAACGAATATTTTGAAATAATGAATATTTTAAGATAATATTCAGTAATAGATCAAAATCTGATTTTGATGTCCGATTTGGGATGGACACGAATATATTTAAATATATAAAGCCGTGTTGATTAGATTGCCGCCATTTTGACGTGAACGATATTTATATCGATTTTATTCATTTCTATAATGAATATCAAAAGGAAATGATTTTGAATCTAATGTTTTGAAAATACTATTATTTATTTATCGATGATATGGAATATTCAATTTTGATTTGAAATTGAATATGAAGTTGAAATCGTTTTGAAAACGAATTTAAAACGATTTATAAAATACATTTTAAATGGAAATCTATGAAATATATTATATATATATATATAATGGACTGAATAGAATGCGCCGCGCTGCGGCAGTTCGCGAATTTGGACCACTGACTTCGAATGGACATTACGGGAGATCAGACCGTCGGATTCTCCTAAAACATGAACCGTTGGGTTCGTATCGAAAAGAGCTTTCTAAAGAATACTAGAGATTTGAAATCTAACGGTTGGATTTGGAATTATGTCCAAATAAAATTTGGAAAAGGTCACGGTAAGTGCAGTTCGATGGCCGTTTATGGAAATCGACTGTACAGGCCTTGATAAAATTATTAAAAATATCAATAATTTGTGTAAAATCATAATAAATGATTTGAAAAGAATTGGGATGAAAAATCACATATTTGAAAAGATAAAAATATATTTTTGTCAAAATGAACTAGTTTTGAACTAGAATTAAAAATCCAATATTTTTAAATAAATAAATTGGATTTGAAATGGTTTTAAAAATAACCAGAATTTCCAATATATGAATTGGAATGGATTTGAATCGAAATTATCCTCGGAATATTTCGATATTGGATTTCGTGATTATACGGATATTAAGGAGGAATTTGGAAGATATATATCGTTATTCCAACACGATATTTGTTGGTTTCTGAATCTGATATTGAATATAAGCCGATATATTTTCTATTCAGAGCCTTGTATTTAATATCAAATTGGATTTTGGGTTTGTCATGAATGGTATCTTTTATAATACGGTTCTTAAACTCAATGGAGTTAAGAAAATTTGAAATTGACTGGAGATTAGCTAAGTTGAATGGTTTCCTGGGTATTGATCTGATGTTGGTTTCGGCCTTCGGGGTTAATACTTAGGGAATTGTTCTCTTACTAATTTATGGTTAGAGACTGATGGAATGTGAATTTATTATGAACTGTGTTTTTAACAACATTCGTTCTTTAACCCGATTTACCGTGAAATGTGATTTGGAATTTATAAATCTGTTGTTAAGATTTAAAGGAGATTTTCCAAAGTAAAGTTTTCCAATTTAACATATTAAATTGGAATTGAGTGGAATTCGATTTGGTAATAACCGAAGTAAGCTTCTATAGAGGAAGACGATTAATATATATGGAATTTAAAAGGCCTTGTCGTTATTCCATTTATATTATCGGTTGGATATGGAAGTTTATATCGACTATATATATCGATTTGTTTTCCATTAATATTCCATTGTTAATGGAATGTGATTTTGGGTTGTTGCGAATGGTATCTTTAATAATACTATTCTTAGACCCAACAGAGTTAAGAAAATCAGAAACTAACTGGGGATTAATTAAGTTGAATGGTTTCCTGGGTATTGATCTGATGTTGGTTTCGGCCTTCAGGGTTAATACTTAGGGAATTGTTCACTTGCTAATTTACGGTTAAAGGCTGATGGAATGGAACGTGATTTTGGGTTTATCGTGAACCGTGTTTTAAAGGACCTTGGTTCTTTAACCCAGTTAAAGACAGGAATAAGATTTTGGGTTGTCGTGAATGGTATCTTTAACTAATACTGTTCTTAGACCCAATGGAGTTAAGAAAATCAGAAACTAACTAGAGATTAGTTAAGTTGAATGGTTTCCTGGGTATTGATGTGATGTTGGTTTCGGCCTTCTGGGTTAATACTTAGGGAATTGTTCACTTGCTAATTTATGGTTAAAGGCTGATGGAATGGAATGTGATTTTGGGTTTATCGTGAACTGTGTTTTAAAGGACATTGGTTCGTTAACCCAGTTAAAGACAGGATATGATTTCCCAAGTTAAACAATTGTTAATATTGATTTTTGGGAAGATTAAAGAATAAATTTAAAGAATTTATCTTTGATAAAATTAATGCGAGCCTTTCCCAAAGTATAAGAATATTTGAATAAAGGAATATTCTGGATTGGAATAAGGCGTATGCTGTGTTTGTATAGCACTTGTTTATTATATACGCGAGTTATTCAGAAAGACCGGGTTTATCCCATTCTGAATAACTGATTTGACGATATGCCGAGGATGAAGACGGTGGTCAAGGACCAGAGGTCTTCACATCGTTTGGATGATTACTGATGTATTGATTGGGCTATACACCCAAGACAAGGTAATAAGTGGTGATCGTCCAGACGTACTTGGAGATCGACTGGATATGCGAGGACCTCTCCCCTGTATTGGACATATGGGGGAGGAATAAGGTGCCTTCGGTTTCATTCAGACCCAGAACGAACTTGTAAATGGATTTGTGTCTGACATCGGATTTCATTCTCTGTGATTGATAGACATCGGCTGCATAGCGTGAATTGCCTGTGTGGCATGCTAAGATGCAAATGATAAAGGCTTCTGTTGCAAAGCAGAGTCTTGCGGTTGATGATCAAAGCACGACTTTAATATAGCATAGCTTTGTGTAGCGGTAATTCACGAGTCTCACACCCCGGTGTGAACCAGAAACGGGAGAGGACCTCAGGGAGGACATGCGTTTCTTTCTAGCTAGGAGTGGAGTTAGCGTTTTACTAGCCCTGGAATTTTACTTATGTGGATGATGGTTAGCGTGGCGCCTGGGTTATATCGGTCGTTCCGGGGCCGATAATTTGGTCGGGATATGACCAGTTTACTCCCCATAGGGCGGGGAAACGCATTGTTCAGGCATTTTAATCCACTCCGTGTGGGCCGGCCCTGACGATCCAAGGGCCCACCTGAGTCTGGGTCCTGAGGCTCGGGCTAGAGAGTCTCGAGGCGGTAAGGACGATCCCTTGCCTTGGTTCACAGATGGAAATCCAACTTCCAATACGACATTTTGCGGTTTTAATTGTAAACCTATGTATGGAGACATAGTGGTATGGGGCACTTATGCCGTCTGTGATTGATACTTATGATTGAAATTGTTTTGACACTATACACTTATAGTAATAATAAAAGATTAAATTTCACGTACCAAGCATTTTGGGCTATTATGAGGTAAAAACTCTATCCTCCGGCTTGCATTGCATTGTGTGATGGAACCAGAGTCTTATAATAGCTTCATTGTTCTTTATTTAGCATTGCGCTGTTGTTTTATGCACTGGTATTCTTGGGAGGAAATCCGTTCCGTGTTATACGGCGTGGTCCCTGGATTTACCTAACTTCAAAATAAAGATTACACCAGTCATATGACTGACCTGCAGTTTATTGTTTTAACCTAAACTTTGGGTGCCCCTATTTTCCACATGGGCAGCTAGTAGTTTTGGTTTTGCAGATTTATATTCACATGATCCTGATTTACAGCTGAAGCGATATTCGGAAAGCTCTGTATCTGTGTATTACTTTCAGTTGTGTTTTGTATTGTTTTCCGCTGCTATGTATTTAAATGTAATTTAAATCTCTGATATTGATCAAATGTATATGATTTATTCATACTCTGTTATATTCTTGTATTCTGATGAAATTGTTGTAATATACAATGAAATGTTCTTATGTTTGTGCTCTGATTCGTCTTGTCCTCAACCCAATTAGGGCTTTCCTTCACGGGGAAGTTCGGGTATCTTCATTTGGTATCAGAGCTTTGGTTTACAGAGCTTGGAGAACAAGACATGTTAGAACCAAATGAAAGAATTCATCAGAAATTGGATTAGTAATATCCAATGAGAATGACTCGTTAGAGATAGGATCCGTATTATCCTAGAACGAGCGTGAAGAGTGATATTTTTAAAATAAAAATGAAAACAAATTTTGTTTTGAAAATTTAAACTTTATTATTCATATTTGAATATTTATTTTAAATTGATTTGGACAATCAGATATATAAAGATTTGAATATACGTCTGATCCACGTGTATTAAAGCCTCAAATATACCGGATGGATATAGAATCACACTCTAGTCGCCCAGAGATGATTTTGATGATGGAGCTCCATCATCAGGATTTATGTTCGTGTTTCGAAAGTGAGATATCTATATATTTCCAATTGACTAGTGTAAGAAACAAAATATAGTTAGAATATATTGTTGTGAATTGGCATCAAAAACATGATTTTTGAGTATATAAAAAAATTATGAATTTGAAACGTTAATCAACTAATTGATTGCTGATTGTGTTGTTTGATTATTGTTTTGATTAATTAGAATTTGGAACCATTAAGCCAAATTGTATCAAAACTTGAACTGTATTGAAAATTTATCGCATTTGCATACATGTACATGTACATACATTGAACATGTCATAGCAAGGAGGATAGAGAAGAGGAATAAAATTGTTTGCCAGGCAAACAGGTACATGTTTATTATATTTCTTGGGGTTTTGATGATTCTATGAGCTGATTGGCTAGCCGCTTGGCTGTTTCTTTTTCTTTTTGGATTGGAGAGGCCCGTGTGGCGGCTTGGGGATTTTCCCGGTGCTCCCGTACAAAGGAGGTTAGGGCAAAAAAATTCGAAAATTTAGGGTGTAATGAATTTTTTTGAAAAGTTCTTAGAAACTGAAAAGTTGAAGAACTTAAGCCGTAATGAAAATAAAGAAAGTTGAGTTGGTTAGTTAAACAATTTCAGCTCCGTTCCTTTTCGGGGACGAAAAGATTTTAAGTGGGGGAGATTGTAACATCCCGGAAAATCCAAACCAATTTTAAATTTTTTATTTTGGCAATTTTAATGAATTTTGAATATTTAAAATGAATTATTTTAAATAATAATGACGAGAAATTTATTTTGAATAGAATTAGAACGTATATAATTATTTGATTCGACGTTAGAATATAAATATTTATTTTTAATTATAAAAGGAATTGGAAATGGCGCGGTAGTTTAAAAGTTCGATTTCAAATTTCAAATGAATGCACAGGATTCAAAATAAACCATATTTTAGCGAAACCGAAAACAATAGAATCTATTTGAAAATATCTTTTCAACGAATCTGAAAAATTGAAATTTCATAGCGGGAATAAAAAGTTATGTCCAGTTGAAAATTCAGAATAGTCGCTATGGAAAATATAACCCTTAAAAATAGCCATTTTGCAAACGACCTCCGTTTTCGACGAAACTACTTTTGTTGGATCCGGGATTGCAAATTATTGCTAGGTTCCAAAATTCATAATTTTTGGGATCAATATGTGAGCATGGCAAAGTAAAACGTATTTTGACAGTTTAAGTCAACTTGGATCGACCAGAAAATGGCCATTTTTCAAACGATCTCCAAATTTGACGAAATTAGTTTGTCAGAAGTGTATCATCAATACGAAGCTAGAAAATATTTTTCGGAAATTTTTGGAGTCAGTATGTGGCACTAGTAAATAGAAATGTACGTTTAAATTCAATATATATTGATTTATATTTTAATTTAAAGAAAAACTAGTCAAAACAGTCGAATTGGCTTACGAAACATATCCCATTATGTTCGGAATAAGGGTAATTAGCTAGGGACGGCAGTCGTTGGGTTCGATTTGGTATTCGTAACAATAAACAAGTAATTTTGGTATTAAATAATATTAAATATATATATATATATATATATATATATATTAAAATTGGCCAAACCCTAGTCATAACTTCAGGAGCCGCCGTTTCTTCATTTACGGCTAGAATCGCTCCATAATTCGCACCTAAATCTCTCCCAATCCGTTGAACGATTTTCGAAATTTCCAAACCCAAATTCAAGAGGAAAGCGAGGTCTTTACATCTATACAAGATTGACCAATTTTCGTTGAAGAAATCGAAGGGATTTTAGGTTCAAAAACCGCCGGTTTGCGGTGAATTTCATGGTGGGGGGGGCCACCGAATTGGGCCCCATTGGCGGCGGTGGCAGCCCTCCCTTAGCTCGACGTCGTGGCAGCCATTGATCAGCGCCTGGATGCTGGTAGGAGGAGCGGTGGAGGAGAGATGAAATCGACGGGTTAGGTTTTGGGAAAGTAGTAAACGAAGGAGGAGGGATAAAGGGAGGGGCAAAAATGTAAATAGTTGTTTAATTTATTATTTTAATTTTTGAGATGAAATGTAATTAATACCATAACTTTGTCATACGAGATCGGATTCACGAACCGTCAGTTGCGTTGGGATCGCGTGAACAAACTCTACAACATGAAACTGACCGCGTCTGATTTGAAGAAAATCAGAATTTCAGGAAATTTCAAATCCGAACAGTTCAGAAATTCAGAAATTAAAACCGGTCAATGTGAGAACTCCTTACTTTCATTTCATTTTCTAGTTAAAATATATACTAGGATGCAGACGGTGCTTAGCAGCACCTGACACCCGTCGTCCACAGACCATGGACGACTTGTTTGTTTGTTTGATTGTGTTGTGAATATTGATTGTGTGATGTGGAATGGAATAAAATATTTTATAGTTAAAAATATAATTTTTAATTTGTATATAAAATGAATATTTATAAATAAATCGGACAATTTGTTTATGTACATACATTTGACTGATATTGATTGGGACGATAAATTTTACACATCGCCCAACTGCACAAATTTATTATTTGTTGTTTGGAAACCCCACACGGGTATTAGGATGATATTAGACATACAGTAATCCCAATAATTAGCTGTATGTCGATCGATTGATTGACAGACTATCGTAAGCGTTAAATATATATTTAATGCTTATGCAGTGTAGAATGCACTCTGGATGATGGTTGATTGTGTTTGATAGTTGTTGAGTACGTGTGTTGTATGAAATCCATATAAATCAAATTATATGGTAATTGACTATGTTTGATTCCAGTTCAGAAAGAATGAATATTTTAAAATAACGAATATTTTGAAATAATGAATACTTTAAGATAATATTCAGTGATACATCAAAATCTGATTTTGACGTCCGATTTGGGATGGACACGAATATATCTAAATATATATAGCCGTGTTTATTAGATTGACGCCATTTTGACATGAACGATATTTATATCGATTTTATTCGTTTCTATAATGAATATCGAAAGGAAATGATTTTGAAATCTAATGTTTTGAAAATACTATTATTTATATATCGATGATATGGAATATTCAAATTTGATTTGAAATTGAATATGAAGTTGAAATCATTTTGAAAACGAATTTAAAACAATTTATAAAATACGTTTTAAATGGAAATCGACGAAATATTTATTATATATATTATATATATAATATAATGGCCTGAATATAACGCGCCGCGCTGCGGTAGTTCACGAATTTCGACCATTGACTTCGAATGAACATTACAGGAGATCCGACCGTTAGATTCTCCTAAAACCAGAACCATTGGGTTCGTATCGAAAAGAGCTTTCTAACGAATACTAGAGATTTGAAATCTAACAGTTGGATTTGGAACTATGTCCAAATCAAATTTGGAAAAGGTCACTGTAAGTGCAGTTCAATGGCCGTTTGTGGAAATCAACTGTACAGGCCTTGATAAAATTATTAAAATTATCAATAATTTGTGTAAAATCATAATAAATGATTTGGAAAGAATTGGGATGAAAAATCCTATATTTGGAAAGATAAAAATATATTTTTGTCAAAATGAACTAGTTTTGAACTAGAATTAAAAATCCAATATTTTTAAATAAATAAATTGGATTTGAAATGGTTTTAAAAATAACCAGAATTTCCAATATATGAATTGGAATCGGAATTACCCTCGAAATATTTCGATATTGGATTTCCTGATTATACGAATATTGTGGAGGAATTTGGAAGATATATATATCGTTATTCCAATATGATATTTGTTGGTTTCATAATCTGATATTGAATATAAGCCGATATATTTTCTATTCAGAGCCTTGTACTTAATATCAAATTGGATTTTGGGTTTGTCGTAAATGGTATATTTAATAATACTGTTCTTAAACCCAATGGAGTTAAGAAAATTAGAAACAGACTGCAGATTAGCTAAGTTGAATGGTTTCCTGGGTATTGATCTGATGTTGGTTTCGGCCTTCAGGGTTAATACTTAGGGAATTGCTCTTTTACTAATTTATGGTTAGAGACTGATGGAATGTGTATTGGATTATTTTGAACTGTGTTTTTAACGACATTCGTTCTTTAACCTGATTTACTGTGAAATGTGATTTGGAATTTATAAATCTTTTGTTAAGATTTAAAGGAGATTTTCCAAAGTAAAGTTTTCCAATTTAACATATTAAATTGGAATTGAATGGAATTCGATTTGGTAATAATCGAAGTAAGCTTCTGTAGAGGAAGATGGTTAATATATATGGAATTTAAAAGGCCTTGTCGTTATTCCATTTATATTCTCGGTTGGATATGGAAGTTTTATATCGATTTGTTTTCCATGAAGATTCCATTGTTAATGGAATGTGATTTTGGGTTGTTGTAAATGGTATCTTTAATAATACTATTCTTAGACCCAACGGAGTTAAGAAAATCAGAAACTAACTGGGGATTAGTTAAGTTGAATGGTTTTCTGGGTATTGATCTGATGTTGGTTTCGGCCTTCGGGGTTAATACTTAGGGAATTGTTCACTTTCTAATTTACGGTTAAAGGCTGATGGAATGGAATGTGATATTGGGTTTATCGTGAACCGTGTTTTAAAGGACATTGGTTCTTTAACCCAGTTAAAGATAGGAATAAGATTTTGGGTTGTCGTGAATGGTATCTTTAATAATACTGTTCTTAGACCCAATGGAGTTAAGAAAATCAGAAACTAACTGGAGATTAGTTAAGTTGAATGGTTTCCTGGGTATTGATCTGATGTTGGTTTTGGCCTTCGGGGTTAATACTTTGTCAATTGTTCACTTGCTAATTTACGGTTAAAGGCTGATAGAATGGAATGTGATTTTGGTTTTATCATGAACCGTGTTTTAAAGGACATTGGTTTTTTAACCCAGTTAAAGACAGATATGATTTTCCAAGTTAAACAATTGTTAATATTGATTTTTGGGAAGATTAAAGAATAAATTTAAAGAATTTATCTTTGATAAAATTAATGGGAACCTTTCCCAAAGTATAAGAATAATTGAATAAAGGAATATTCTGGATTGGAATGAGGCGTATGTTGTGTTTGTATAGCACTTGTTTATTATATACGCGAGTTATTCAGAAAGACCGGGTTTATCCCATTCTGAATAACTGATTCGACGATATGTCGAGGATGAAGATGGTGGTTGAAGACCGGAGGTCTTCACATCGTTTGGATGATTACTAATGTCTTGATTGGGCTGTACACCCAAGACAAGGTAATAAGTGGTGATCGTCCAGACGTACTTGGAGATCGACCGGATATTCAAGGACCTCTCCCCTGTATTGGACATATAGAGGAGGAATAAGGTGCCTCCGGTTTCGTTCAGACCCAGAATGAACTTGTAAATGGATGTGTGTCTGACATCGGATTTCATTCTCTGTGATTGATAGACATCGGTTGCATAGCGTGAGTTGCTTGTGTGGCATTCTGAGATGCAAATGATCAAGGCTTCTGTTGAAAAGCAGAGTCTTGTGGTTGATGATCAAGGCATGGCTTTAATATAGCATAGCTTTATGTAGTGTTAATTCGCGAGCCTCACACCCCGGTGTGAACCAGAAACGGGAGAGGACCTCAGGGAGGACATGCGTTTCTTTCTAGCTAGTAGTGGTGTCAGCGTTTTACTAGTCTTGGCATTTTACTTATGTGGACGATGGATAGCGAGGCGCCTCGGTTGGGCCGATAGTTTGGTCGGGATATGACCAGTTTACGCCCTATAGGGCGGGGAAACACATTGTTCAGGCATTTTAATCCACTCCGTGTGGACCAGCCCTGACGATCCAAGGGCCCACCTGAGTCTGGGTCCTAAGGCTTGGGCTAGAGAGTCTCGAAGCGGTAAGGACGATCCCTTGCCTTGGTTCACAGATGGAAATCCAACTTCCAATACGACATTTTGCGGTTTTAATTGTAAACCTATGTATGGCGACATAGTGGTATGGGGCACTTATGCCGTCTATGATTGATACTTATGATTGAAACTGTTTTGACACTATACACTTATAATAATAATAATAAAAGATGAAATTTTACGTACCTAGCATTTTTGGCTATTATAAGGTAAAAACTCTATCCTCTGGCTTGCGTTGCATTGTGTGATGGGACCTGAGTCTTATAGTAGCTACATTGTTCTTTATTTAGCATTGCGCTATTGTTTTATGCACTGGTACTCTTAGGAGGAAATCCGTTCCGTGTTATATAGCGTGGTCCCTGGATTTACCTAACTTTAAAATAAAGATTAATAACTGTTTTAGTTCTCACACCAGTCACATGACTGACCTGGAGTTTATTGTTTTAACCCAAACTCTGGGTGCCCCTATTTTCTGCAAGGGCAGCTAGTAGTTTTAGGTTTGCAGATTTATATTTACAGGATCCTGATTTACAGCTGAAGCGATATTCGGAAAGCTCTGTATCCGTGTATTACTTTCAGTTGTGTTTTGTATTGTTTTCCGCTGCTATGTATTTAAATGTAATTTAAATCTCTGATATTGATCAAATGCATATGATTTATTCATACTCTGTTATATTCTTGTATTCTGATGAAATGTAATATACAATGAAATGTTCTTCTGTTTTTGTTCTGATTCGTCTTGTCCTCAACCCAATCCGGGCTTTCCTTCACGGGGAAGTTCGGGTCTTTTAATGTGCTTCACAATGATTCACGAATCAGAAAAAATTAAAGGAATGGATCTAAAAACCAGGTACGTCTTAATTAATAATTTTTGACTGAAATGATTGAATGGATGCTTGTTTGTTTGCATTGTTTGATAATTGAATTCTAAAATTTAATTTTGAAATTTACAATTTTAAATTTTAAATTCAAAATATAATAGTAAAAATCAATTTTAATTTTTTTTAAAAAATTAATATCATATTATGAAATAATTAAACTGAGAATATAGAATATTAAATAAATAAACAAAGTCAATAAGACACTTGTAATTTTGAATTGTCACATATATGTCAACATACATGAATGTTTATGTCGACATATACACTAGAAATTGAAATCAAAATTTGAATTTCAAAAGTTTAAACTTTCAAACTTACCTCCATCTTTTCACCAACTCCCGAGGTCTGAAAAGGCATCTTTCTACCCAGAAATATGTGTCTATTTGCTCTATATTTAATCATCTATTCATTACTACTCTTTCTATCTCTCGTTCAAAATTCAAAACTATTTTCTTCATCCTATACTCTTCAAAACTATTCTCTAATGGCTTCTTCATGTTACCCTAAGACCATGAGACTAACTAAGACTCTCAAAGGTTATCTCAACAACAACCCGGAGGTTATCCAAGCGTACATTGATTATGTTACGAATGGAAAAGTCAATACGGGAACATTTGCTATCTTTGAAGATTTTGCTCCTATGATCTTCCTACTCTTTTTCATCAAAATGAAGTTTTAAGTTTGACTGATTCTCGGGATAACGATGAAATATGTTATCCAGATCTTGTCAAAATGTTTTATGCGAATTTGAATCGTGGATTTTCAAACGAAATGAAAAATCAAGTTTGGAGTAATGTGAAACGCACATAAATTATTTTGGATAGTGATATTTTGGGAACAATTTTAAATTGCAAGAAAACGGGTTCGGATTTTTCAGATTTTGAAATTGATAAGCATGATTTGGAAACATTTCATCATATTTTTGAAAGCGATGAACATATGGAATTCAAGAATTGCTTTTTTTGTCCAAAAGCAGAATTGTTGACCTCCTTCTTCAACATACTCTCACTCCCCGTTCCGTAAATTTTAATAACCCCACTCTCAAGGTCCAAAAAGCCCTTTTTGTCATCTTTGGCACTTTTGATATTAATTGGGCCAAGATAATTTTGAGAGAATTTAAACCAATGGAAATGTCTACAAAAGAAAATACTCTTTATCATGGAATTTACCTTACCCGAATCCTTAAATATTTTTGATTAGAATTCAAAGGAGAGGAATTTGTCCCTAGAAAGGTCTTTAACTCCGGAAATATATCCCTTATGCAAATTCCAATCACTTTCAAACCATATGAGACATAAGCCGAAAAACAAGCTATAATGGAATAAGAAAAAGTTCGAACGGAAATCGACGAAGAAGAATCTTCCATGGAAAGCATAGAATTTCCTACTACAACAAGAGCCATATCTAAAGAAGCCATTTTTCAAAACCAAGTTGAACTTGCCAAAATCAAAAGAAAATCAAGAAGACTCTCAACAAAATGTCTTCAAAAATGAACAAGTTTTTTGGAAAAATTGGAAGAAAACTTGGAATATCACCTTCTCATCTTCATATTAGCTTGTATTTCCTTTCGTACTTTCTATTTCAAGTATTTCATGTATCGTTTGATTGTAATCTCTCATTAGTAGTTATGTATGTTTTTTCTCTGTCAAAATCATCATTAAACATCTATAAAACACATTAGAATTAAATAAAATAATATAATATAATAAAAAATAATAAAAAATAATTAAAATCTATGTCTTCCATCCTCTAAAACACCTTCTAATCCCTTCCTTAATTAGCCTAAACCTAAGATTAGTGAAGATTTAATCATCTCAACACGAAATAGTGTTTGAGGCTGCTGCATAACATTGGGATCCAAGCCAAATCATCATCAATTTCAGATCTAATTATTCGGAGTAATTAAGGTGAGTGATTAGCATCATTAATCGCTAATTAAGGTTTATTATTAAATAACAACCATTGAAAATTATAGAGAAATGCTTAAAAAACGTAGATTAATATATTATGGCACATACATGAATTTGGGGTGATTTGATTATGTTTTTTTAATCCCAAAAATTAGGGAAGCCAAAATAACAATGCTTCCCCTTACCTTGTCTTTGGGTTTCACCATGGTTTATTAGTCAAGATGTTGCATGGATGGGTTTTGTATGTTTGTATGATGTCTAGGGACATTAGAATGAATGAAAACGCCTTCAAATGGCGAAATAGAATGGAATTTGGGATTCTGAAAGTGCTCTGGGTCTCAGGTCGACCAAAGTGGATCCAACCAAACGAAGCCAGGAAAACTTCACCAGAATTGCATGAAAGTTTATGGGGACAATAAGGAAGGTGCCGGGAACTCTAGAAAATAGTTTCATGTTATTTGGGATAGAGGAAGGCTAAGTTTTGGCTCATATCAACTCGGGTCGATGTGGCTTCCTGGCCGACTTTTCGAACCGAACCAAGCTCAAGATGGAAGACAACTTTGTAACAAATAAAAAGTGGAGGCATTGTGGTTCTAAAGATGGAAACTGGGCTCGAGTCGAATAATTCCCGGATCAACTAAGTCGATCTAGGTGTGGCAAATGTGTCTGGGTCGACTTAGTCGACACAGATAACTTGGGTAAGCGTGGGCTAACCAAGTCGACCTAAGTACGCTCACTTAGCTCGGGTTGACTTAGTCAACCTAGACTAATTCGACCTGGATCCATCATATGTTACAAGTAAGCGGAGTGAGCATCTTCGGGGATTCAGGCAATAATGGGCGACTTCTTCTCTTGGCGACCAATTCATTCTTCGAATGATAAATCCCAATACGACTACCCTAGACCGAGACGCGAAGAAAAGTCTATCTGGAAGTTGACCGTGAAGGATCCATGTGGGAACCATCCTGGTGATTTCCAAAGTAGGCTTCGCTGCAGATGCGCGTGCTAAGGGGTTATCGATACACATGGCTCTGGTATACTTTAGAGGAAGGGGCACAAGAGTGATTCAAAGCCAGCTGCAGTATGGACTGTTTCAGCCTAGACCCCCAGCGATAGTTGCTATATGGATTGGGTAGGGAAGTTGGGTAGAATCCGCTACAGTAGGGAATACCAAGGGCCTGGGAGATTTGTAACCTAAGTAATGAGTATCGTACACTCAACGCACTGAGTGATGTGAGGAATGGGTGTTATGCTTGGATGTTTGCTGCCACCTTATCGTGTATACCTTCCACTCATACTTGTGCTATGATGACCATAGAGTAAAAGTACATTATTATTATGCACTAACTCTTTGGATGCAGGGATAGGTCATGTATGACTCCTTTCATACCTATGTTGTTTATTTAGTGGTTTTGATGCATATCGCTCACACCATACTTTGTCTAACTCGAGGTTTTATGCTTTGTTTTTTTATTACTCTGGGTGCTCTTAAATGAGAAGATTAGAGACAGGCTGGTGTACACGAGTAGTTGTTCAGAGACAAGCAGGAGGCTCCCACATACTATATATACTCTTATCCCTGTTTATCTTTATGACCACTACTTTGGGCTTTAGTAGTGTATTTGAGTAGAGATAGTAATAATGTTGGAGATGTATCTGTATTTTACCACTTGATACTATGCTGTAATTTGGGTCTATTACTCTAATGATTGTGGTTTATTATAGCATATATTGTCTCGCTTATTTTGTATCAATCCTATGTTTATATTATTATTTTATACCATGCGCTGTGAGATATACAATAGGTTTTGGGTTATTTCTTCTAATCTTTTCATTCTTTCCTTAATGATCATCTTGTATCAGCCAAACACCACCGCAGTGCCATGTTGGGTATCGATTGGTGAAGGGCGGTCGTCACATCGATAATGAGTGCACGCATCATCGGCATTTATTTTCGAGAGTCTGAGTGGGGGAGACCACTTAGAAATTTTATATGTTATTTTGAAGAATTGAATTTCATTTAAATCTTTTATAGTATGGTTTGATATAAAGGATATAATTTATACAATACTTTGAAAGTTGATTTGAAAATAAACCCGAAGTTGAATTCTTAAGTTCTAGAATAATTAATGAAATGAACTAAACTTGAAATTTTATAAATTTCAAAATTGTATAATAATAATAATAATAAATGAACCTAAAAGAAATATAAATTGAATTAGAAATTCTTCGAACTTGAAATAGAGAATTTGAAGTGGACTGGAAACTGTTAAACTTGTATAATACTAGCCTTTTCTATAACATAGTATAACTTACCTAATATATAAGAAGTTAAAATGTATAGGAATAAGCAATTGGAATATATACAGGTATAAGTGTGAGTAATGAAAGTCAACTTATATTGAAGGGTTATTAAATTGAACAAAATTTATTTAATGACCATAAACACATACACTTAGTTTTGTTATGAAAATGGAATTCAACTAAATAAGTGAAAAGTGAACAAATGAAACAAACTAATTGAAAATGAAGTTATTATCAAATGGAATCATTATAGTAACAATGAAAGTAAATGGAAAAGTGAAATTGTTAAAAAAAATGAATATGATATAGAAATGAGCTTGAACTGTTAAATTAGTAGAGGAATATTTCAAGCCATTGAAAACTAAGTAATAAGATATGGATCTTGATTTGAAATGAAATAGAGTTAAACCGAAATAAAATAAGTACAACTGAAGTGAAATAAACAAGGTAAGTGATGAAAAAGAGATACACTTAAGAAATGTAAAATGAAATTGTGTGCAAATTTTAAATTTTACATGAATTTGAGCTATAATCGTCTTAAACTTAAATAATGAAGTCAAATGGAATGAATGTTCGATTGTTGTGGGTTTAGTTTAAGTAAATGTAAATAAATCAAAAGGGAAATGGAAAAAAAGAAAGATATCCTTTTAAGGAAATAAAATAATGAAATGAAAATTGAGATAAGATGGAAATGAACTCAAATTGTTAAACAATGTAATAACTCGGAAATCTAGGCCAGTTTAAAATTTTTATTTTGGCCAATTTAGTAAATTTTGATTATTTAAAATGAATTATTTTAAATAAAACCGACGGGAAATTTATTTTGAATGGAATTCGAACGTATATATTTATTCGAATCGTCATTAGAATATAAATATTTATTTATATATATAAAAGGAATTGAAAATGGCGCGGTAGTTCGATAATTCGATTTCAAACTTCAAATGAATGTACCGGGTGCAAAATAATCCGGATTTTAGTGAAACCAGAAATATTTGAATCTAATTGATAATATCTTTCCAACGAATCCGAAAAATCAAAATTTCATAGCGAGAATCAAAAGATATGTCCAGTTGAAAATTCTGAATAGTCGCTAAAGAATTCAGGCCCTTAAAAATAGAAATTCTGCAAACGACCTCGGATTTCGACGAAACCACTTTTGTTGGATCCGCGATGTCAAATTATTGCTAGGTTTCAAATTTCATAATTTTTCGAAGCAATATGTGAGCGTGGCAAAGGAAAACGTGTTTGACCAGTTTCAGTTGATTTTAATCGACTGGAAAATGGCCATTTTTTCAATTGTCTCAAAATTCGATGAAACTAGTTTTGTTAGGACCGTATCGTCAATACGAAGCTAGAAAATATTTTTCTAGAATTTTTCTAGTTAGTATGTGGCCCCGGTAAATTGAAATGCGCGTTCAAATTCAATATATAGAGTTATATGTTGATTTTGACGAAAACTGATCGAAACGATCGAATCAGCTTACGATACATATCCCATTGTGTTCGGAATGGGGGTAATTAGCTATGGACGACAGGCGGTGGGCCTCGTTTCGAGGTCGAAATAAAAAGTCAACTTTTTGAAATTAAAATAATTAAATAATTAAATATAAAATTCCTCTCTCCTCTTCCTTTATTCTGGCCCCCTTCCTTCGTTCATTCAAATTGAATAAAAAAAATAAACAAACCCGACCACCACCCAAACCCATCGCGCCCAGCGCGATACCCACCGCCGCCCCTCCCCTCGACGGAGCGCCCTCCTCCGTTGCCACCAGGTGGCGCCGCCCACTGCCAGACCCCCCTCGACGGCTGCGCCCTCCCCCTAGCTCTCTCGCGCCCCTTCCCTGACAGCCGAGCCAAACCCTAGCACCCCCTGAGAGACCCGACGCCAGTGCAGCCACCCACAGCCACCTGCGCACCCTCCTCCGGCCACCTAGTCACCTTCGCCGACGCCAATCCACCACATCAGCCCTCCATCTCCAATTCAGCAAACCAGAGTTCATTTTGGGTGAGTTTTTACTTTATTTTGTATAATAATTAGTTTATAAAGGTGTAATTATATATAAAGCTGATTTATAATATATAAAAATATGATTTTATATATTGTAGAAGTATAAAAATATAATCTTTTATAAAGTAGAAATATTAAAAATATGATTTTTATATTTTAGAAAGAATAAAAATTCGATCTTTAATTCATAGAAGAGATAAAGGAATGATTTTTGTAATGAAATAGCGAAAAGATTACATCTTTGATGTAGGAAAGATACGATTTTTATATTATAAAAATAATAAAAATATGACCTTTATTATATGAACACCGTTGTAAAAATAGAATTTTTATCTATATAGTAGCGGTGTAAAAATAGAATTTTTATCTATATAGTAGCGGTGTAAAAATAGAATTTTTATCTATATAGTAGCGGAGTAAAAATTCGATTTTTATATATTGAATAGTGAAGTAAAAATTTGATTTTTATATATTGAATAGTGAAGTAAAAATATGATTTTTATATATTGAATAGCAAAGTAAAAATTCGATTTTTATATATTGAATAGCGAAATAAAAATTCGATTTTTATATATTGAATAGCGAAGTAAAAATTCGATTTTTATATATTGAACAGCGAAGTAAAAATTCGATTTTTACATATGTAGAGAATACGGGCAAAGAAAGTGACAAGAGGCAAGAACGGCGAGGATTTCTACATAAGAAGATTCATGGGATCGGATTAGCTAATCTATGAGAAATTCTCACCTTTTAATTTAATTTTCTAGTTAAAATATATACTAGGATGCAGACGGTGTTTAGTAGCACCCGACACCCGTCGTCCACAGACCATGGACGGCTTGTATGCTTGGTTGTTTGATTTTGATGTGTAGTTGATTGTGTGATGTGATGTGAAATGAAATAAAATATTTATATAGTTGAAAATATTTTATAGTTAAAAATAGAATTTTTAATGTGTATATGAAATGAAATAAAAATAAACAAATCGGACAATTTGTTTATATATACACACATTTGACTGATATTGATTGGGACGATAAATTTTACCCATCGCCCAACTGCACAAATAAAATCTGTGTTTGATTGTGTGAAAACCCCACACGGGTATTGGGGTGATATATGACATACACTAATCCCAATAGTTAGTTGTATGTCGGTCGATTGATTGACAGACTGTTATAAGCGTTAAATATTTATATTCGATGCTTATACAGTGTAGAATGCACTTTGGATGATGGTTGATTATTCATCGTTGTTATTGTATAAATGTGTTATAGAAAATCCATATAATTAACATTATATGGTAATTGATTGGGCCTCATTCCAGTTTAGAAAAAGAAATATTTGAAATAGAAATATTTGAAAAAGAAATATTTGAAATAGAAATATTTGAAAAGGAAATATTTGAAATAGAAATATTTGAAAAAGAAATATTTGAAATAGAAATATTTGTAAAAGAAATATTTGAAATAGAAATATTTGAAAGAGAAATATTTGAAATAGAACATGTGAAAATAGAAATATATGAAGCCGTGTTGATTAGATTGACGCCATTTTGACGTGAACGATATTTATATCGATTTTATTCACAGTTCAATGAATATTGAAATAGGTTTGAAATTCGAATTAAATTAAAATAGAATTGAAATTCGAATTAAATCAAAATAAAATTGAATTGAAATGAATTCGAACTGAAATTGAATTGAAATGAATTCGAATTGAAATTGAATAGAAGTGAATCCGAAATTGAAATTGAATAGAATTGAATTCGAATTGAAATTGAATAGAAATGAAATTGAATTGAAATTGAATTGAAAATCGATTTGAAATGAATTTAAAACGAATTTATATTGGAATATTCGATTTTGATTTGAAATTGAATATGAAGTTGAAACCGTTTTGAAAATGAATTTAAAACGATTTATAAAGCACGTTTTGAATTGAAATCGACGAAGTATATATTATATATATAATATAATGGCCTGAATAGAACGCGCCGCGCCACGGCAGTTCGCGAGTTTCGACCATTGACTTCGAACGGATATTGCGGGAGATCCGACCGTCGGATTCTCCTAAAACCGGAACCGTTGGGTTCGTATCGAAAAGAGCTTTCTAAAGAATATTAGAAATTTGAAATCTAACGGTTGGATTTGGAATTATGTCCAAATCAAATTTGGAAAAGGTCGTTGTAAGTGCAGTTCGATGGCCATTGATGGAAATCGACTGTACGGGCCTTGATAAAATTATTAAAAATATCAATAATTTGTGTAAAATCATAAGAAATGATTTGGGAAAAATCGGGATGAAAACTCCATATTTGAAAAGATAAAAATAGATTTTTATCAAAATGAACTAGTTTTGGACCTAGGATTAAAATTCTATTTATTTTTAAATAAATAAATTGGATTTGAAATGGTTTTGAAAATAACCAGAATTTCCAATAATTGCATTGGAATGGATTTGAATCGAAATTGTCTTCGGAATATTTCGATGTTGGATTTCGTGATTATACAGATATTGTTACGGAAATTTGAAAGATATTTATATCGTTATTTGCAATACGATATTTGTTGGTCGTAGAATTTGATATTGAATATAAGCCGGTATATTTTCCATTCAGAGCCTTGTATTGAATATCAAATGAGATTTGGGTTTGTCGTGAATGGTGTCTTCATTAACACTGTTCTTAAACCCAGTTGAGAAAAAGATTAAATCTTTTTATTTAGATTTAATGAAGTGTACCAATTAAATAATATTTAATTGGAATTGAATTGGTATTGATTTTTGGGTTTATCGTGAACAGTATTTTAAATAACACTTTTTCTTTAACCCGATAATTAATAGAATGTGATTTTGGGTTGTCGTGAACGGTATCTTCAATAATACTGCTCTTAGACCCAAAGGAGTTAAGAAAATCAGAAACAAACTGGAGATTAGTTAAGTTGAATGGTTTCAGAGGTATTGATCTGATGTTGGTTTCGGCCTTCGGGGTTAATACTTAGGGAATTGCCCACTTGCTACTTTACGGTTAGGAACTGATTGAAATGTGATGTGATTTTGGGTTTATCGTGAACCGTGTTTTAAATGACACTGATTCTTTAACCCGGTCAAAGATTAAAACTAAGTGGAGTTTTAATGAATCTTTAATTAGATTGAAATGATCGAGAATGGAGTATCACCAGTTTTGCTCCAGACGATAGTTGAATCTTTTATTAGATTTGAACGAGAAATGGTAATTGAATTTACTGATAACACCGTGGTGTTAGATATGAAGTATTACCAGTTTTACTTCATGGGATGAATAAGTTGGGATTGGGAAATTAAAACAAATGATTACTTCGGTAAGGTTCGTTAATCCCGACTAGTTGAATCGAAATTCAAAATAAGATTAAAGAATAAATTTAAGGAGTTTATCTTTGATAGAATTAATGGGAACCTTTCCCTATGAATGTGAAATTTAGAAACTAACTGTCGGTTAGCTAAGCAGAATGGTTTTCTGGATATTGATCTGATGTTGGTTTCGGCCTTCGGGATTAATATTTAGGGAATTATTCTCTTGATTAATTTACGGTTAGTGACTGATGAATTGGAATGAGGCGTATGTTGTGTTTGTGTAACACTTATTTAAAATATACGCGAGTTATTCGGAAAGACCGGGTTTATCCCATTCTGAATAACTGATACGACGATAAGTCGAAGATGAAGACGGTGGTCGAAGATCGGAGGTCTTCACGTCGTTTGGGTGATTACTGATGATCTTGATCGGGATGTACACCCAAGAAGATGGAAACAGTTGGTTATTGTCCAGACGTACTTGGAGATCGCTGGATATGCTGGGTATTAGGTGCCTCCGGTTTCGTTCAGACCCAGAACGGACTTGTAAATGGACTGTGTGTCTGACATTGGACTTTAGTCTATGTGATTGATTTCTATTAAATATATATCTGTTTGGCGGTGGAGAATTTATTCTCTTGCTTAACGCCCTTCTCTGAGACGTACGAGCTCAGGGGTTATATACTGTTGGATATCAAACGCATAGAGTGAATTGCCTGTGTGGCATGCCTAAGTGGCAAATGATCAAGGCTTCTGGTGGTTGATGATCGAAGCACGACCTTTGTGGCGTAGCTTTGTGTAACGTTTACTTCGCGAGTTTCACAGCCGGTATGAACCAAAAACGGGAGAAGGACCTCAGGGAGGGCATGCGTTTCTTTCTAGTTAGAAGTGGCGTCAGTGGTTTTACATGCCCTGACGAGTTTGACTTATGTCGTTGTTGCTGTTGCGAGGCGCCTCGGTTTGGTCGGACGATCCGGGTCCGATGGAGTCATTTAGTTGGCTCACCTACGCCCCATAAGGCGGAGAAACGCATGTTCAGGCATATTAATCCACATCGGTGGACCGGCCCTGACGATCCAAGGGCCCGCCTGAGTCTGGGTCCTGAGGGGCGGGCTAGAGCGTCTCGAATCGGTAGAGGACTATCTTTTGCCTCGGTTCACAGACGGAAATCCAATTTCCAAATACGTGACATTTGCGGTTTTATTTGTAGAGCCTAGTATGGCGACATAGTGGGATGGGGCGCTTATGCCGTTTATGATTGATACTTATGATTTGAAGTTGTTTTATACACTATACACTTACAATAGTATCAAATGATTTGTTTTAAACGTACTAAGCATGTTTGGCTATTATAAGGGAAAACCCTATCCCCCGGCTTGCGTTGCATTGTGTGATAGGACCTGGGTCTTATAATAGCTTCATTTTTCTTTATTTAGCATTGCGCTGTTGTTATATGAACTGGTATTCTTGGGAGGAAACCCGCTCCGTGTTATACGGCGTGGTCCCTTGATTTACCTAACTTTAAAATAAAGATTTACAACTGTTTTAGTTCTCACACCAGTCACATGACTGACCTGGAGTTTATTGTTTTAACCTAAACTCTGGGTGCCCTTATTTTGACACGGGCAGCTAGTAGTTTTGGTTTTGCAGATTTATATTCACAGGATCCTGGTTTACTGCTGGAATGATATCCGAAAAGCTTTGTATCCGTATATCTCCTCTAGTTGTGTATTGTATTATTTTCTGCTGCTATGTAGTGTATTGTAATCTCTGATATTTATTGAATGTAATATTCATTTATACTCTGTATATTCTTGTAATCTGATGGATTGTTGTAATATACAATGAAATGTTCTTCCGTCTGCGTTCTATTTTGTCGTGTTCTCAAAACAATTCGTTCTTTCTCTTCTCTTCGGAGACCGGGGAAGTTCGGGTCGTTTCATCGTGGTATCAGAGCTTTGGTTTACAAAGCTCAGAGAACAAGGCACATTAGAACCATACGAAAGAATTCGTCAGATATTGGATTAGTAATATCCAATGGGAATGACTCGTTAGAGATGGGATCAGTAGTATCCTAGAACGAGTGTGAAGAGTATATTTTTAAAATGAAACCAATTTTGTTTTGAAAATTTAAAATCAATTGTTCGTATTTGATTATTTATTTATATGAATTTCGACAATCCAATATATAAAGATTTTGCATATACGTCTCGCAAACATGTATTCGAAGTTTTAATGTACGTGATTGTTATAGAATCATACTCTAGTGCCCGGGGATAATTCTGGTGATGGGGCACCATCGCCAGTATTTATTTTCGAGTTTCGAAAGTGAGATTTCTATATATTTCCAATTGACTGGCGTGAGAACCGAAACTAGATAGGGCTTATTGTTATGATTTGGCATCAAAAATCTGATTTTTTGACTACATATCAAAATTATGAATTTGAAACGTTAATTCACTAATTGATTGATGTTTGTGCTGTTTGTTTATTTGTTTGCTAATTTTTAGCCATTTAGCCTAATTGAACCAAACATTGAATTGTATTGAAATTTGGTCGCATTTGCTTGCATACACATGTACTTACACTGAACAGGTCATAACAAAGAGGGTAGAGCAGAGAATAAAATTGTTTGCCCGACAAATAGGTACATGTTTATCATAATTTACTGTTTTGTTTGGGTGAAGATGATTTTATGAGCCGATTGGCAAGCCGCTTGGCAAGCCGCTTGGCTTTTTCTTTTTCTTTTTGAGATCAGAAGGCCTGTATGGCAATTTCGGGATTTTCCCATGCTCCTGGTGCAGAGGAGGTTATGGCGAAATTTTTCGAAAATTTAGGGTGTTAACCAAATTTTTGAAAAATTTGAAAAGTTCTTAGAAACTGAAAAGTTGAAGAACTTAAGCCGTAGTGAAAACAAAGAAAGTTGAGTTGGTTTTTAAAACAACTTTGGGCTTCGTTCCTTTTCGGGGATGAAAAGTTTTAAGTGGGGGAGATTGTAATAACCCGGAAATCTGGGCCAGTTTAAATTTTTTATTTTGGCCAATTTAGTAAATTTTGATTATTTAAAATGAATTATTTTAAATAAAACCGACGGGAAATTTATTTTGAATGGAATTCGAATGAATATATTTATTCGAATCGTCGTTAGAATATAAATATTTATTTATATATATAAAAGGAATTGAAAATGGCGCGGTAGTTCGATAATTTGATTTCAAACTTCAAATGAATGTACCGGGTGCAAAATAATCCGGATTTTAGTGAAACCAGAAATATTTGAATCTAATTGATAATATCTTTCCAACGAATCCGAAAAATCAAAATTTCATAGCGGGAATCAAAAGATATGTCCAGTTGAAAATTCTGAATAGTCGCTATAGAATTCAGGCCCTTAAAAATAGAAATTCTGCAAACGACCTAGAATTTCGACGAAACCACTTTTGTTGGATCCATGATGTCAAATTATTGCTAGGTTTCAAATTTCATAATTTTTCGAATCAATATGTGAGCGTGGCAAAGGAAAACGTGTTTGACCAGTTTCAGTTGATTTTAATCGACTGGAAAATGACCATTTTTCCAATGGTCTCAGAATTCGATGAGCTCAGAATTCGATGAAACTAGTTTTGTTAGGACCATATCGTCAATACGAAGCTAGAAAATATTTTTCTAGAATTTTTCTAGTTAGTATGTGGCCCCGGTAAATTGAAATGCGCGTTCAAATTCAATATATAGAGTTATATGTTGATTTTGACGAAAACTGATCGAAACGATCGAATCAGCTTACGATACATATCCTATTGTGTTCGGAATGGGGGTAATTAGCTATGGACGACAGGCGGTGGGCCTCGTTTCGAGGTCGAAATAAAAAGTCAACTTTTTGAAATTAAAATAATTAAATAATTAAATATAAAATTCCTCTCTCCTCTTTCTTTATTCATTCTGGCCCCCCTTCCTTCGTTCATTCAAATTGAATTAAAAAAAAAAAACCCGACCACCACCCAAACCCATCGCGCCCAGCGCGATACCCACCGCCGCCCCTCCCCTCAACGGAGCGCCCTCCTCCGTTGCCACCAGGTGGCGCCACCCACTGCCAGACCCCCCTCGACGGCTGCGCCCTCCCCCTAGCTCTCTCTCGCCCCTTCCCTGACATCCGAGCCAAACCCTAGCACCCCCTGAGAGACCCGACGCCAGTGCAGCCACCCACAGCCGCCTGCGCACCCTCCTCCGGCCACCTAGTCACCTGCGCCGACGCCAATCCACCACAGCAGCCCTCCATCTCCAATTCAGCAAACCAGAGTTCATTTTGGGTGAGTTTTTACTATATTTTGTATAATAATTAGTTTATAAAGGTGTAAATATATATAAAGCTGATTTATAATATATAAAAATATGATTTTATATATTGTAGAAGTATAAAAATATAATCTTTTATAAAGTAGAAATATTAAAAATTTGATTTTTATATTTTAGAAAGAATAAAAATTCGATCTTTAATTCATAGAAGAGATAAAGGAATGATTTTTGTAATGAAATAGCGAAAAGATTACATCTTTGAAGTAGGAAAGATATGATTTTTATATTATAAAAATAATAAAAATATGACCTTTATTATATGAACACCGTTGTAAAAATAGAATTTTTATCTATATAGTAGCGGTGTAAAAATAGAATTTTTATCTATATAGTAGCGGGGTAAAAATAGAATTTTTATCTATATAGTAGCAGAGTAAAAATTCGATTTTTATATATTGAATAGTGAAGTAAAAATTCGATTTTTATATATTGAATAGTGAAGTAAAAATATGATTTTTATATATTGAATAGCAAAGTAAAAATTCAATTTTTATATATTGAATAGCGAAATAGAAATTCGATTTTTATATATTGAATAGCGAAGTAAAAATTCGATTTTTATATATTGAATAGCGAAGTAAAAATTTGATTTTTTACATATGTAGAGAATACGAGCAAAGAAAGTGACAAGAGGCAAGAACGGCGAAGATTTCTACATAAGAAGAGTCGTGGGATCAGATTAGCTAATCTGTGAGAACTTCTCACCTTTTAATTTAATTTTCTAGTTAAAATATATACTAGGATGCAGACGGTGTTTAGTAGCACCTGACACCCGTCGTCCACAGACCATGGACGGCTTGTATGCTTGGTTGTTTGATTTTGATGTGTAGTTGATTGTGTGATGTGATGTGAAATGAAATAAAATATTTATATAGTTGAAAATATTTTATAGTTAAAAATAGAATTTTTAATGTGTATATGAAATGAAATAAAAATAAACTAATCGGACGATTTGTTTATATATACACACATTTGACTGATATTGATTGGGACGATAAATTTTACACATCGCCCAACTGCACAAATAAAATCTGTGTTTGATTGTGTGAAAACCCCACACGGGTATTGGGGTGATATATGACATACACTAATCCCAATAGTTAGTTGTATGTTGATCGATTGATTGACAGACTGTTATAAGCGTTAAATATTTATATTCAATGCTTATACAGTGTAGAATGCACTTTGGATGATGGTTGATTATTCATCGTTGTTATTGTATAAATGTGTTGTAGAAAATCCATATAATTAACATTATATGGTAATTGATTGGGCCTCATTCCAGTTTAGAAAAAGAAATATTTGAAATAGAAATATTTGAAAAAGAAATATTTGAAATAGAAATATTTGAAAAAGAAATATTTGAAATAGAAATATTTGAAAAAGAAATATTTGAAATAGAAATATTTGAAAAAGAAATATTTGAAAGAGAAATATTTGAAAGAGAAATATTTGAAATAGAACATGTGAAAATAGAAATATATGAAGCCGTGTTGATTAGATTGTGTAACGACCCAGAAAATCTGAACCAATTTAAAAACTTTAAATTGGCTAAAATAATGGATTTTAAATATTTAAAATAAATATTTTAAATAATGGCGATGAAAACTGAGTTCGAATCGACAATGGAAAACGAATATAATTAATTATAATTATATATAGAATTGAAAATGGCGCGGTAGTTCGATAATTCGATTTCAAACTTCAATTGAATATACCGGGTGCAAAACAATCCGGATTTTAGTGAAACCAAAAACATTAGGATCTAATTGGTAATATCTTTCTAACGAATCCGACCAATCGAAATTTGAAAGCGGGAATCAAAAGATATGTCCAGTTGAAAATTCTGAATAGTCGCTATGTAATTCAGGCCCTTAAAAATGGACATTTTGCAAATGACCTCGGATTTCGACGAAACCACTTTTGTTGGATCCGCAGTGTCAAGTTATTGCTAGGTTTCAAATTTCATAATTTTTCGAATCAGTATGTGAGAGTGGCAAAGGAAAACGCGTTTGACCAGTTTCAGTTGATTTTAATCGACTGGAAATTGGCCATTTTTCAAACGGTCTCAGAATTCGACGAAACTAGTTTTGTTAGGACCGTATCGTCAGTACGAAGCTAGAAAATATTTTTCTGGAATTTTTCTAGTTAGTATGTGACCCCGGTAATTTGAAATGTGCGTTTAAAATTCAATATAGTGATTTAAATGAAAATTCAAAAGGAAACTGATTGTAACGATCAAATCAGCTTACGATACATATCCCATTGTGTTCGGTATGGGGGTAAAACGCTATGGGCGACAGGCGGTGGGCCTCGTTTCGAGGTCGTATGTAAAAGTCAACCTTTTTACAAATTAAATAATTAATTAATAAAAAAAATATTATTTTAATTTCCTTTTCCCCCCCTTTTTCTTCTTCATTGGCCCCCCCGATTCATTGTTCATTTACCAGATAAAAAAAAGAAAAAGAAAAAGAAAGAAGAACCCTAATTTCGTCGAGCCGCCGCCTGAAGCGTGCCACCGACGAACCCCTCGACGCCGCCCCCACCTCGAAGCCGCCTTCACCTCGAAACCCCTCGAACACCCCTCCCAGTCGCGACGCAATCGAAGCCTCCACCTCGAACACCACAGCGAGCCGCCGCCTGAAGCTCGCCACCGACGAACGCCATCGAGCCCTCCCTCTTCGCAGCCTGAGGTGAACGTTTAGATTATTTTGTTTTGTTTTTATTTTTGTTTTACAGTAAATTGAAAACTGTTTTTTTTATATAATTTAAAAACTGTTTTTTTTATATAATTTAAAAACTGTTTCTTTTATAATAATTTAAAAACTGATTATGTTTAAGTATAAAAACTGATTTTGTTTTTAAAATAAAAACTGATTTTATAAGCAATTAAAACTGAATTTTTTATAAAATTAAAACTGTTTATTTTAAAAAAGAATAAAACTGGATTTTAAAAAGAATAAAACTGATTTTTTATATAAGTATTAAAAACTGATTTATAAAAATATAAAAACTGATTTTTCTGAGATTTTTAAAACTGATTTATAAAGGAATATAAAAACTGATTTTAAAATGATTTATAAACTAGAAGGAGATTAGGAATTTAAAAGGAAAAATCATATTTTTATATATCGAAAGTGGAAGTAAAAATCATATTTTTATATATTGAAAGCCGAAGTAAAAATCATATATTTATATATTGAATAGCATCGTAAAAATTCGATTTTTACATGTGTAGAGAATACGGGCGAAAGCGACAAAAGGCGAAGATTTTATACAAGGAAGTGTCGTGCAGTTGAATAGCTATTGGTGAGATTTCTGTTTTAAAAATATTATATATGTGTGAAATGAAAGTGAATTGCTATCTATAAATATATATATATATCTATATATATATATATACGCCCCTCGTCCACAAACCATGGACGATATTTATTGGTTGACATTGTTGTGAAAATTGATTGATAGCGAATGATTGTTTGGGATTGTTTGTGATTGATATTGGTTGATTGCGGTTGAAAAATACCCATTTGTGGTTGTGAAATATTTGGTTGAAACCACATAGGATTAGTTTGTGGAAATGAAATAAATATATACATGCCGCCTGCGTGCGAACTAGATGCATGATCCCCATTGTCAAAAACCGCGAGGTTTTAAGGTAGAGCGAGGAGCCGTACTAGGGACGGTGCCGGTTTAACTACCCTGCCGTTATGCTGCCGAAATTTTGAATAATATTTGTGTGTTTGAATTATTTTCATATGCTTAAACTATTTTTATTCATTGTATAGAAAACATTCATGTGTTGAATTGATATTCATTCGTTGTTTAGAAATTCATGTGTTGAATGGTATTCATATTTTGAAATAAATTGTTCGATAATAAAAATCACATTTTTATCTATATATAAAAACTATAGAAAACATTCATGTGTTGAATTGATATTCATTCGTTGTTTAGAAATTCATGTGTTGAATGGTATTCATATTTTGAAATAAATTGTTCGATAATAAAAATCACATTTTTATCTATATATAAAAACTATAGAAAACATTCATGTGTTGAATTGATATTCATTCGTTGTTTAGAAATTCATGTGTTGAATGGTATTCATATTTTTAAATAAACTGTTTGATAATAAAAATCACATTTTTATCTATATATAGAAACTATAGAAAACATTCATGTGTTGAATTGATATTCATTCGTTGTTTAGAAATTCATGTGTTGAATGGTATTCATATTTTGAAATAAATTGTTCGATAATAAAAATCACATTTTTATCTATATATAAAAACTATAGAAAACATTCATGTGCTGAATTGATATTCATTCGTTGTTTAGAAATTCATGTGTTGAATGGTATTCATATTTTGAAATAAATTGTTCGATAATAAAAATCACATTTTTATCTATATATAAAAACTATAGAAAACATTCATGTGTTGAATTGATATTCATTCGTTGTTTAGAAATTCATGTGTTGAATGGTATTCATATTTTGAAATAAATTGTTCGATAATAAAAATCACATTTTTATCTATATATAGAAACTATAGAAAACATTCATGTGTTGAATTGATATTCATTCGTTGTTTAGAAATTCATGTGTTGAATGGTATTCATATTTTGAAATAAATTGTTCGATAATAAAAATCACATTTTTATCTATATATAGAAACTATAGAAAACATTCATGTGTTGAATTGATATTCATTCGTTGTTTAGAAATTCATGTGTTGAATGGTATTCATATTTTGAAATAAATTGTTTGATAATAAAAATCACCTTTTATCGACTATATGAACTATATAGAAAAATAGTGTTTTGAAATGAATCGTTTTACAATAAAAATCGCATTTTTATTGTATGCATGAATCGTTGAAATGTGAAGTGTTAAAAATAGCCACTTGTTCAAAATAAACATATATGAGATGAAATATTCATTAATTAGCTAATGAAATGATTTGCACCGATGTATGTAACATTAGAATAAAGGGTGTCTTTAAACCAAACAGAAATCAAATATGAAGTCGAATAGAAATTGATAAATGATAAGAACTGTATATATATGTACATGCAATATTCATTGAACAGGTTATAGCAAAGGGGCTAGAGAAGAGGAATAAAATTTTGTGCCCGACAAATAGGTACACATTTACTGATTTGTTTGGGTGATGATTTTGAGCCTGTTGGCTAGCCGCTTGGCTTTTTCTTTTTCTTTTTGAGATTAGAAGGACCGGGAACGCTATTTGCGATTTCCCGATGCTCCCGGTGCAGGGGAGGTTATGGCGAAATTTTTCCAAAATTTAAGGTGTTAGAAAAATATTTGAATTGAAAACGATATGGAAATCATTGAATGAACTATATTTATATAAATATATAAATATAAATAAAATTAAAACGAAACGAAGCCGTGCAGTTCGTATTTTGAGACCGTGATTTCAAGCGACTAGTGCGGGAAATCCGACCATCGGATTTTCCCGAAACCTCAACCGTCGGGTTCGCCTTGGAATAATCTTTCCAACGGCACCAACCTTGTAGAAATCCAACGGTTGGATTGTCTGGAATGTTTAATTCAAATCTGAAGAAAAACAGCGCCAGAAGTGATTATATTTATATATATATATAAATATAATTATATATTTAATCGAATAACGACGCTACAGTTCGTATTTTGAAATCGAAATTTCAAACGATTGTACCGGGAGATCCGACCGTCGGATTTTCCCGAAACTGGAACCGTTGGATTCGTTTTGAAAAGACCTTTCTAATGATGTAAATTTTGTGAAGATCCAACGGTTAGATTTTCAGATATGTGTAAATCAAATCTGAAGAAAAACAGCGCCACGGCCGCCTTATGGCCCGAAGCGTCGTTTTGAATAAAATGGCTATTTTAAAATAAATAAAAATAGCGATAAATCGTTATAAAATATTGGAAACGATATGGAATGGAAATAAACAGAATTTGCTTGATTTGTGTGGCTTTTGATGGTTGAATGTGTTTGGTGTGAAAATTACATTAAAGAACACAATTGGTGTTGTCGAATAATTTAACCATTGAAATAAATCGATTTGAAATTCTAAATATACGTGAATTATTTGGAAAGGCCGAGTTAATTCTCATTTCGAATAATCGATCGACGATTGAAAGTCGAAGATGAAGACGGTGGTCGAAGATCGGAGATCTTCACCTCGTTTGGATGGTAACCGAGGTCCTGATTGGGAGGCATCTCGAAATATGGATAATGAGTGGTGATCGTCCAAACGTACGTGTTGATCGAAGGGTTTGCGAGGTATTTAGTGCCTCCGGTTTCGTTCAGACCCAGAACGGACTTGTAAATGGACTGTGTGTCCGACATTGGAATTTGTTCTGTGTGATTGATAGCCATCAGTTGCACGGTATGAATTGCCTGTGTGGCATGCTAAGATGCAGTGATCAGGGCTTCTGTTGAAAAGCAGAGTCTTGTGGTGATGATCAAAGCATCGCCTGTGTGGCGTAGCTTTGTGTATAACGTAAATTCGCGAGCCTCACACCCCGGTATGAACCTAAAACGGGAGAAGGACCTCAGGGAGGGCATGCGTTTCCTTCTAGCTAGGGTGGTGTCAGTGACCTACCAGCCCTGACATTTATATACTTTTCACCTATGTGGTTGTTGCTGTTGCGAGGCGCCTCGGTTTGATCGGACGATCCGGGTCCGATGGAGTCATTCGTTGGCTCGTTTACGCCCCAAAGGGCGGGGAGACGTATTGTTCAGGCATAATAATCCACATCGGTGGACCGGCCCTGTCGCTCCAAGGCTTGCCTGCGCGCTTGCCTGAGACATGGGCTAGATTGTCTCGAATTCGGTAAGGATTATCTTTTGCCTTGGTTCATGACGGAAATCCAATTTCCAAATACGACATCGTGCGGTTTTGATTGTATACCTATATATGGCGACATAGTGGTATGGGGCATTAATGCCGTCTATGATTGATAGTTATGATTTGAAATTGTTTTCAAAACATATAAACACTAGTAATAATATCAAATGCCTTTGTTTTATTCGTATCAAGCATACTTTGGCCGTTATAAGGTAAAAACTCTATCCTCCGGTTTGCGTTGCATTGTGTGATGGGAACTGAGTCTTATAACGGCTTCATTTTTATAAAAAGCATAGCGATGTTTTAAAAGAAAGATCTGTTTTAAAGCACTGGCAATCCAATGGAGTAAACCCGTTCCACGAAAGTGGCGTGGTCCTGTGATTAGCCATATTATATATGTGTTGAGTAGATTTCTCATACCAGTCCCATGACTGACTCGTAGTTTGTTTCACTCTCAAACTCGGGTGCCCCTTTTTCCACACGGGCAGCCTTGTATTCAGGTTTAGCTGGTTCTTTTTCTGGATAGCTGGAGCTGAAGATGGATTCTATCATTTATTTCTTTTTATGCTGTTCAACTCCTATTGTACATATTTTGTTTATTTCCGCTGTAGACATTTATGTATAGCTGAACTGTATTTGTACTAAGTAAGATCCTGTATACTGTGTAACTCTGATGATTACTTTTATCCAGTATATTTTGTTGTTCATTCTGGTGTATTTATTTAATTCTGTTCTGCTATTATATGTTTCTGTGTTATATTCCAAAGATAACCTTGTTTCCGTGAGAACGGGAAATCGGGTCGTCTCAGATTGACGCCATTTTGACGTGAACGATATTTATATCGATTTTATTCACAGTTCAATGAATATTGAAATAGGTTTGAAATTCGAATTAAATTAAAATAGAATTGAAATTCGAATTAAATCAAAATAAAATTGTATTGAAATGAATTCGAATTGAAATTGAATTGAAATAAATTCGAATTGAAATTGAATAGAAGTGAATCCAAAATTGAAATTGAATAGAATTGAATTCGAATTGAAATTGAATAGAAATGAAATTGAATTGAAAATCGATTTGAAATGAATTTAAAACGTATTTATATTGGAATATTCGATTTTGATTTGAAATTGAATACGAAGTTGAAACCGTTTTAAATGACACTGATTGAAATGTGATGTGATTTTGGGGTTATCGTGAACCATGTTTTAAATGACACTGATTCTTTAACCCGGTCAAAGATTAAAACTAAGTGGAGTTTTAATGAATCTTTAATTAGATTGAAATGATCGAGAATGGAGTATCACCAGTTTTGCTCCAGACGATAGTTGAATCTTTAATTAGATTTGAACGAGAAATGGTAATTGAATTTACCGATAACACCGTGGTGTTAGATATGAAGTATTACCAGTTTTACTTCATGGGATGAATAGGTTGGGATTGAGAAATTAAAACGAATGATTACTTTGGTAAGGTTCGTTAATCCCGACTAGTTGAATCGAAATTCAAAATAAGATTAAAGAATAAATTCAAGGAGTTTATCTTTGATAAAATTATTGGGAACCTTTCCCTATGAATGTGAAATTTAGAAACTAACTGTCGGTTAGCTAAGCAGAGTGGTTTTCTGGATATTGATCTGATGTTGGTTTCGGCCTTCGGGGTTAATATTTGGGGAATTATTCTCTTGATTAATTTACGGTTAGTGACTGATGAATTGGAATGAGGCGTATGTGGTGTTTGTGTAACACTTATTTAAAATATACGCGCGTTATTCGGAAAGACCGGGTTTATCCCATTCTGAATAACTGATACGACGATAAGTCGAAGATGAAGACGGTGGTCGAAGACCAGAGGTCTTCACGTCGTTTGGGTGATTACTGATGATCTTGATTGGGATGTACACCCAAGAAGATGGAAACAGTTGGTGATTGTCCAGACGTACTTGGAGATCGATGGATATGCGGGGTACTAGGTGCCTCCGGTTTCGTTCAGACCCAGAACAGACTTGTAAATGGACTGTGTGTCTGACATTGGATTTTAGTCTGTGTGATTGATTTCTATTAAATATATATCTGTTTGGCAGCGGAGAATTTATTCTCTTGCTTAACGCCCTTCTCTGAGACGTACGAGCTCAGGGGTTATATACTGATGGATATCAAACGCATAGAGTGAATTTCCTGTGTGGCATGCCTAAGTGGCAAATGATCAAGGCTTCTGTTGAAAGGCAAAGTCTTGTGGTTGATGATCGAAGCACGACCTTTGTGGCGTAGCTTTGTGTAACGTTTACTTCGCGAGTTTCACAGCCGGTATGAACCAAAAACGGGAGAAGGACCTCTGGGAGGGCATGCGTTTCTTTCTAGTTAGAAGTGGCGTCAGTGGTTTTACACGCCCTGACGAGTTTGACTTATGTGGTTGTTGCTGTTGCGAGGCGCCTCGGTTTGGTCGGACGATCCGGGTCCGATGGAGTCATTTAGTTGGCTCACCTACGCCCCATAGGGCGGGGAAACGCATGTTCAGGCATTTTAATCCACATCGGTGGACCGGCCCTGACGATCCAAGGGCCCACCTGAGTCTGGGTCCTGAGGGGCAGGCTAGAGCGTCTCGAATCGGTAGAGGACTATCTTTTGCCTCGGTTCACAAACGGAAATCCAATTTCCAAATACGTGACATTTGCGGTTTTATTTGTAGAGCCTAGTATGGCGACATAGTGGGATGGGGCGCTTATGCCGTCTGTGATTGATACTTATGATTTGAAGTTGTTTTATACACTATACACTTACAATAGTATCAAATGATTTGTTTTAAACGTACTAAGCATGTTTGGCTATTATAAGGGAAAACCCTATCCCCCGGCTTGCGTTGCATTGTGTGATAGGACCTGGGTCTTATAATAGCTTCATTTTTCTTTATTTAGCATTGCGTTGCTGTTATATGCACTGGTATTCTTGGGAGGAAACCCGTTCCGTGTTATACGGCGTGGTCCCTTGATTTACCTAACTTTAAAATAAAGATTTACAACTGTTTTAGTTCTCACACCAGTCACATGACTGACCTGGAGTTTATTGTATTAACCTAAACTCTGGGTGCCCTTATTTTGACACGGACAACTAGTAGTTTTGGTTTTGCAAATTTATATTCACAGGATCCTGGTTTACAGCTGGAATGATATCCGGAAAGCTTTGTATCCGTATATCTCTTCTAGTTGTGTATTGTATTATTTTCCGCTGCTATGTAGTGTATTGTAATCTCTGATATTTATTGAATGTAATATTCATTTATACTCTGTATATTCTTGTAATATGATGGATTGTTGTAATATACAATGAAATGTTCTTCCGTCTGTGTTCTATTTTGTCGTGTTCTCAAAACAATTCGTTCTTTCTCTTCTCTTCTTAGACCGGGGAAGTTCGGGTCGTTTCAAACAAGCAATGCTAAATTTAAATGGATAGATTTGTATGATGCTCTATTACATTATAAAGCATGACAAAACTTACTAAAAGGTTTAAGAAGTTAAAAATGGTAATATAAATAAGTAATGAAATATTATACAAGTCAATGAAAATAAAGCAATAATACTTGTACTTTGATTTAAATTGAAATAGAGTTAAATGAAAAAAATGATATGAATAAGAGGAACAATGAAATATAAGTTAACTTAAGAAATCTAGAATGAAATTGATTGCAAATGAAATTATATATGAACTTAAGTAATCAGCTCAAAATGAAATGGAGGTGTAAAAAATATGGAATTGAACTAAGATTGTAAAGTAGAATTTATTATAATAAAAATTAATTTTATATGAATTCATTTTAGCTGAATAAGTGTGTATAGCCTTAATAAGGTTTAAATGAATCAATTTAGAAGTAAATGACTTTAAGAAAGTTCACTAATGGTTTAATATAATGAATGTAAATACGTAATGCAAATGAATTGAATGTTGATAGAAAATTTAGATATAATAAACTAAAATATTGACATTTGGTAATGTGAATTACATACAAATGGAATAAACAATATGAAATGGTATAAATAATATGTTGACATTTCAAACATGTAATTGTTCTTTTAGTTGAATGAATATGATTATTTCAATGTTTTTTACTTGTTCCTTTGGCTAGGTTTGCTATTTCGTATGTGATTTTATAGATATATTGATTTAATTCTTTTGTGTTCTATTTTTTATTGAGTAATTTAATAAGTATTGTTGGCATTTGCGCACTTCTGGAGATGCTTGCGCATAAAATATTGCTTTAGCTTGCTTAAAAATAAGCTAAATTGCCAATAAGCTAATGAAAGGTACGTATATCGGATTATATATCATTTTTTGATGTTATATAATGTTTCCTCATTGTTTGGGATGCCTCATCACTGAGATGAGATGTATATTTGTACTGTTGTAGTTTCTCCGAACCGAACCGTACAAAGGAGACTCTACTGAAATTTTTCATGAATTTAGGACTTATAAAATTTTGTGGAAAAATAATTTCCAAACCTATATAAAATATTTATGTAAGCTAAATGTTTCTAAGTTGAATAAGAAATTATATGGTTAAATATGTTAATTAACAATTTCTTTGCCATGCCTTTTCGAGGATGAAAAGTTTTGAGTGGGGGAGAGTGTAACAACGCATATTTTTCTAATATTTAAATTTTAAATTTTATATGACTTTTAAATATTTTATGGTTATAAATAAAATTTAATTGTGAATATTAATGATGTAAACTTAATTAAATGGTTTAAGCAATGGAATTCAACTTATTTGGGCAATAATAACTTTGTTCTGATTGTAAATAAAATTATGATTTAGTTATATTGATAAACATTGAAATTTGAATTTTAATATTAAAATATTTGTATGAAATGAATTTGATCAATTTATAATTGAAATCCAAATAGAATTTGGTTAATAATCAAAATTGGAATTTAATATAAAAGGAATTGATTTATAAAGTTAATTTGAATTCTGTTTTGATTTGAATAAAATCTACAAGTTTTGAATTGAATTAAAAATAAATATTTGATTGAAAGAAAAGGGGTTCAGAATGTTTAGTAATGTAATTGGCAATTTAAAGTGAATTATTAAGACTTAAATTGAATTGTTTATTTTAAAATTTAATGTTTAATTTAAATTGTTGAATAATTGAATTTGAGATTTATAATATATGTAATTGATTTCTACAACTGATATAAGTTCTATTTTAGATTTGGATGAAAAGTTAGTAACCCTTGGAATTGAATTAATGGTGGATACACGAAAACTGAATATATATATATATATATATATTAATGAACCTGTTAAAATAACCATTTTGCGAACGATCTTGAAATCCGATGAAATTAGTTTCATTAGATCCGAAATGGTAAATTATAGTAAGATCCCAAGTTTTGCATCAATCAGAGTTGTTATGTGGTCGTGCGCGATATAAATGTGTATATTGATTTACGATTTGAGATTTAAAATAGCTAATTTTCAAATGATCTCGGATTTCGACGAAACTAGTTTCATCGAATCCAGAATATTGAATAATTGCAAGGTTTCAAATGTCGTAGACGTCAGACTTATCGTTCGATCGTGCGAATTTAAAGCACGTAGAAATTTATGTGCGCAATTTAAGTTGAATAATCAATTTTTTTTAGTGAAACTGCTGTAGACTTCCGTGATGGGCCTTGCCAATAGTCCCATTACGTTCAGTAGGCCTTTAAACCTATAGCTCGGCCGTTAGAGTGTCTGATTTAGACTTCGGCTCGTTTTTGGCTTTAAAACACGTTAATCGAGATAAATAATATTAAAATATTCTCTAAAACCTAAATGCCATCCCTAAAATTCGAAACTTCCTCTCTCAATCTCTCTCAATCCGTGCAACGATTCCAGGAAGTTCCAATTGCAAAGTTATAAAACTTAACTAAATCCCCAAATCCATTTGGTGGATCGTTGTTGACGGTGTCGGGAATCGCCAGAGAATGGCCTTGAAGCCGGCGTGTTTTTGGGTTGATTGGAGGCGGTGGGGGTGACCGAGCGGGGTCGGGTTCTAGCATTGGGGGTTCTTGGTCGCGGCTTCATGATGGTGGCTTCAGAATGTCGAACGGGGGCCTAAGGTTGAATGCATCATTCAGTGGATGGACGCGTTTATGGGTTCCAGTTACGGTAAATCACGTAAGAAGGAGGAGGAGAAGGAGATGACATGGCGGATGATGGTTGGTGAGGAGTTTCCTTTTATAATTTTATGTATTTTAAAATTCAAACATTCAAAAATGAATATCTTTCTCATATGAACCCAGATTGATGTGCGGTCTATTATGTTGGAATTATATCAAAATTTGAAACCAAGGGGGAGTGACTAAACTCACTCACACCTAACTAAAATATTCGATTGTTAGTAAAATTAAAATCGTGTTATGATTTGACTGTATTGATCGTTGTTTGAAAGTTAAAATTGCATATTTATTTTGACTAACAACGATAGTATAACTTAATTTAACTGTTAATTTAATTTAACAATTAATTTTATTTGAACAGTTAGGTTAAATTTGAAATTTAATTACTTGTTTAAACCCAATACCCGATGACTAGTAAACCGATGTTATATTGAACTATTTGGATGGATTGATTTGGATGAATGCTTGGATTGATATGTTTGGTATATTGATGTTTATTTATGTGAATTTTCGCATCATTCACATTTTTATATATGACAATCTACTTGTATTGAGTAATCCCAATCATTACTGTAACAAACCGGAAAATCAGAACCAATTTAAAAAAATTATTTTAGCAATTTTAATGAATTTTGAACATTTAAAATGATTTATTTTAAATAATAACGACTAGAAAACTATTTTTAATAGAATTAGAACGTATAAACTTATTTAAATCGAAGTTAGAATATAAATATTTATTTTAATTATAAAAGGAATTGGAAATGGCATGGTAGTTTGAAAATTCGATTTCAAATTTCAAATGAATGTACAGGATTCAAAATAAACCGGATTTTAGTAAAACCCGAAATGTTTGAATCTGTTTGAAAATATCTTTCCAACAAATGTGAAAAATCCAGATTTCACAACGGGAATAAAAAGTTATGTCCAGTTGAAAATTCTGAATAGTCACTATGGATTTTATATAATATATAGCCCTTAAAAATAGCAATTTTGCAAACAATCTCCGTTTTCGACGAGACCACTTTTGTTAGATCCGAAATGTCAAATTATTGCTAGATTCCAATTTTCATAATTTTTGGAATCAATATGTGAGCGTGGTGAATTTAAACGTGTGGTCAATTAAGTTTGAATCTAATCGACTGAAAAATAACCGTTTTTCAAACGATCTCCAAATTCAACGAAATTAGTTTTGTTAGGACCGTATCACCAAAACATAGTTAGATATATTTTTCGGGAATTTTTGGAGTTAGTATGTGGCCTCGGTAAATTAAAATGTGCATTTAAATTAATTTAGAATGTTAAATTAATTTATATATTAATTTCAATGAAAGCTGATCGAAACAGTTGAATTGGCTAAAGGGACATATCCCATTGTGTTCGGAATGAGGGTAATTAGCTAGGGGCGATAGTCGTTGGGTTTCGTTTGGAGTTCAAATGTAAAGTCAACTTTTTGGAGAATTAAATAAAATAAACAATAAAATAACCTTTCATTTAACCCCCTATACCTTCTCCTTCCCAGTCGATATTTTCAGATGAAATAAAAAAAACACACACCGCAATTCACCACCGCTACCCCCGATCTGGAGCGCCGCCGCACCCCGCAACAAAGGTGTCGCCGCCTGTACCTCCCCCCTCCTCCTCCCTCCACGTCCTCTAACGACGAAACCCCCCAAATCGATTTGAAAAAAACTCGCACCCCCTTCGCGACTGGCAGAGCCCCCTCTTGACGATGGCGCCGCCACTTCCCCCCTCTTAGCCCTCCGACCACTAGAAGAAAAAAAAGACAGTGAGTCTTTTTTTATTTTATTTATTTACATTCATTTTATTTTCATTTTTATTATGTATAACTAGGTTTAAAAATCTTTTTTTTTTTGAATAAAAATAAAGTGGTTAAAAATACGATTTTTGTATGTATATGTTTGAAATAAAAATATGATTTTTATGAATTAAAAAAATAGAATTATATATATACTTTTGTAATAAAAATATATGATTTTTATTTAATAAAAATACAATTTTTATTTAATAAAAATATGATTTTTCATTAATAAAAATTATGATTTTTAGCTAATGAAAAATGAGGTTTTTTGCAATATGAAAAGAGTTGATTTTTTGTTGTAAAAAGATTAGAATTTTAATTAGAAAATGATTAGATTTTTATAATTAAAAAGATTAGATTTTTGAAATTAAAAAAAATTGATTTTTTAAATAGAAAAGATTTGATTTTTAAATTTAAAAAGATATGATTTTTATTTTTGAAAAGATAAAATTTTTATATAGAAAGTAGCGAATATAAAAATATAATTTTTATAATGTAGTAGAGAATATGAAAATATAATTTTTATAATGAAGTAGCGAATATAAAAATTTGATTTTTATAATGAAGTAGCGATATAAAAATATGATTTTTAATGTATAAACATCATATTAAAAATGTGATTTTTACTATGAACAGCGTGAAAAGGATTGAATGGACATTGCAGGAAAATCCAGATGGTTCAGAAATTCAAAAATAAATCTGGAGGAGTTCATCCCAAAGGTGAGAACTTCTCACTTTAATTTATTTTTCTAGTTAAATATATATACTAGGATGCAGGCGGTGCTTAGAAGCACCCGACACCTTTGTTTGAAACCATGTTTGTTTGGTTGATTGGATTATTTGGTTGAATTTGGTTTGGAAAATGAAATGAATTGATTAGAATTGGTATGTACATGGCGCGAGCCATTAGTAGGCGAGCGATAAGGCTAGACCTTATTCCGGTTCTAGTATCGTGCCGTTATGCTGCCGAAATTTTCTAAAAATATTAGAACAATAGAAATATCATTTTTATTGTATAAATGAACTGAATAAAATATTCATGGGTTAAAATAAATTTTTTATAGTTAAAAATATAATTTTTAACGTGTACATGAATAAAATAAATATTCATTTACAAATCGGAAGATTTGTTTATATACACACATTTTGCTGATATTGATTGGGACGATATATTTTACACATCGCCCAACTGCACAAATAATAATCAGTGTTTGTTGTTTGAAAACTCCACACGGGTATTGGGATGATATTGGACATACACTGATCCCAATATTTGGTTGTATGCCAATCGATGGGTTGACAGACTGTTGTAAGCATTAATTATTTATATTTAACGCTTATGCAGTTGTGTAATGCACTCTGGATGATGGTTGACTGGGTTTGATTATTGTTATGTACATGTGTGTATGAAATCCATATAAATAAAATTATATGGTAATTGACTGTGACTGATTCCAATTCGGAAAGAACGAATATTTTAAATTAACGAATATTTTAAAATGACGAGTAATGAATATTTTAAAATAACTAATATTTTAAAATAATATTTAGTAATGGATCAAAATATGATTTTGATGACCGATTGGGGATGGATACGAAAAAATTTAAATATATAAAGCCGTGTTGATTAAATTAATGTCATTTTGACGTGAACGATATTTATATCGATTTTATTCATTTTTGTAAAGAATATCGAAAAGGAAGTGATTTCAAAATCTAATGTTTTGAAAATATTATTATTTACATATGAATGATATGGAATATTCAATTTTGATTTAAAATTTAATATGAAGTTGTAATCGTTTTGAAAACGAATTTAAAACGATTTATAAAATACGATTTAAATGGAAATCGATTAAATATATATAATATATTATATATATTTAATGGCCTGAATAGAACACATCGCGCCGTGGCAGTTCGCGAGTTTCGACCATTGACTTCGAATTGACATTACGAGAGATCCGACCGTCGGATTCTCCTAAAAACGGGACCATTGGGTTCGTATCGAAAAGAGCTTTCCAACGGATATAAGAGATTTGAAATCTAACGGTTGGATTGGGAATTATGTCCAAATCAAAATTGGAAAAGGTCGCTGTAAGTGCAGTTCGATGACCGTTTATGGAAATCAACCGTACGGGCCTTGATAAAATTATTAAAAATATTAATAATTTGTGTAAAATCATAATAAATGATTTGAAAATAATTTAGATGAAAAACTCCACGTTTGTAAAGATAAAAATATATTTTTATCAGAATGAACTAGTTATGAACTAGAATTATAATCAAATATTTTTAAATAAATAAATTGGATTTGGAATGATTTTAAAAATAACCAAAACTTCCAACATATTTATTGGAATGGATTTGAATCAAAATTAGCTTCGGAATATTTTGATATTGGATTCCGTAATTATACGGATATTGTGGAGGAATTTGGAAGATATATATATCGTTATTCCCAATACGATATTTTTTAATTTCAAAATTTGATATTGAATTTAAGCCGATATAATTTCTATTTAGAGCCTTGTATTTAATATTGAACTGGATTTTGGGTTTTCGTGAACTATGTTTTAAATGACACTATTCTTAAGCCCAAACGAGAAAAGATTAAATATTTTAAATAAGATTTAGAAGAGTTTACCAATTAATTAATATTTAATAGGAATTGAATATAATTGGATTTTGGGTTTGTCGTGAATGATGTGAAGGATAAATCTTTTAATTAAGATTTAAAGAAGAATTACCAAATAATTAACATTTAATTGGAATTGAAAATGGAATGTGAATTGGGTTTATTTTGAATTGTGTTTTTAACGACATTTGTTCTTTAACCCGATTTACAGTGAAATGTGATTTGGAATTTATAAATCTTTTTATTAAGATTTAACGAGAATTTTTCAAAGTAAAGTTTTCCAATTTAATATATTAAATTGAAATTGAATGGAATTCGATTTGATACTAATCGAAGTGAACTTCTATGGAGGAAGACTGTTAATATATATGAAATTTAAAAGGCTTTGTCGTTATTCCATTTATATTATTAGTCGAATACGGAAATTGATATCGATTATATATTGATCTGTTTTCCGTGAAGATTCCATAATTAATGGAATGTGATTTGGGTTTATCGTGAACTGTGTTTTAAATGACATTAGTTCTTTAACCCAGTTTTTCATGTCTAACATTATATTTCGAACTGTATGGTTGATCTCTGCTAAATATATACTTGTTTGGGGGTAGAGAATTTATTCTCTTGCTTAACACCCTTCTCTAAGACGTTCGAGCTTAGAGGTTATATATCGGCAGAAATCAATAGTACAGTGCAGATTGTCGATGCGACATGTTTGTGTTTCTAAAGTTAAATAATCATTAATATTGATTTTTGGGAAGATTAAAATTAAGTGAAGTTTTAATGAATCTTTAATTAGATTGAAAGGGGAATTGATAATTTAAATTATCAAATTTGGGAAATGATCGAGAATGGAGTATCACCAGTTTTGCTCCTAGCGATAGTTAAATCTTTAATTAGATTTGAACGTGAAATGGTAATTAAATTTACCGATAACACCGTGGTGTTAGACACGGAGTATGACCAGTTTTTCTCCATGGGATGAATAGGTTGGGATTGGGAAATTAAACAAATGATTACTTCGGTAAGGTGCGCTAATCCTGACTAGTTTTGGAGAACCTTAATATGGTTTGAATTGATATCCAAAGGAAGATTAAAGAATAAATTTAAAGAATTTATCTTTGATAAATTAATGGAAACCTTTCCCAAAGTATATGAATATTTAAATAAAAGAATATTTAGAATTGGAATGAGGCGTATGTTGTGTTTTTATAGCACTTGTTTACTATATACGCGACTTATTTGGAAAGGCCGGGTTTATACCCATTCTGAATAACTGATTCGATGATAAGTCGAAGATGATGACGGTGGTTGAAGACCGAAGGTCTTCACATTGTTTGGATGATTACTGATGTCTTCATTGGGCTGTACACCCAAGACAAGGTAATAAGTGGTGATCATCCAGACGTACTTGGAGATCGACCGGATATGCGAGGACCTCTTTCCTGTATTGGACATGGGACGAGGAATAAGGTGCCTTCGGTTTCGTTCAGACCCAGAATGAACTATTAAATGGATGTGTGTCTGACATTGGATTTTATTCTGTGTTGATTGATCTCTATTAAATATATATCTGTTTGGTGGCGGAGAATTTATTCTCTTGCTTAACACCCTTCTCTGAGACATACGAGCTCATAGGTTATATATCGATAGACATTAGTTGCATAGCGTGAATTGTCAGTATGGCATGCTGAGATGCAAATGGTCAAGGCTTCTAATGAAAAGCAGAGTCTTGTGGTTAATGATCAAAGCACGGCTTTAATATAGCATAGATTTGTGTATAGCGTTAATTCACGAGCCTCACATCTCGGTATGAGTCAAAAACGGGATAAAGGACCCAAGGAGGACCATGACGTTTCTTTCTAGCTATGCATGGTGTCATGGTATGGAGTCTAGATATTTATTTTTTTACCTATGTGGTTGTTGGATTGCGAGGCGCCTCGGATATATCGGTTACTACGGAGCCGATGGATATTGAGTCATCTGGCTCAATTATGACCTATAGGGCGGGGAAACGTGTGTTCAGGAATACTAATCCTCAAACGTAAAAGAGGACTGGCCTTCGAGGATCCAGGGGTCTATTGCGGGAGATCCTGAGGCATTTGCTAGAGTGTCACGAAGCCGGCGAGGAGTACATCTCTTTCCTCGTCTCATGACGGAAATCCAATTTCCAATGCGTGACATTTCGGTTTTATTTGTAGAGCCCAGTTTTGGCGACATGACATATGGTGCCCATGCCGTCTATGATTGATACATTTATATTTGAAGTTGTTTTATACACTATGCACTTATAATAGTATCAAATGATTTGTTTTAAAGTACCAAGCATATTTGGCTATTATAAGGGAAAACCCTATCCTCCGGCTTGCGTTGCATTGTGTGATGGGACCTGGGTCTTATAATAGCTTCATTATTCCAAAAAGCATTGCGCTGTTTATTCTATGCAATGGTATTCTTGGGAGGAAACCCGTTCTGTGTTATACGACGTGGTCCCTTGATTTACTCCCTTTTAAAGTAAAGTTTTAAATAACCGTTTTAGTTCTCACACCAGTCACATGACTGACCCAGAGTTTATTATTTTAACCTAAACTCTAGGTACCTCTATTTTCCATACGGGCAGCTGGTAGTTTTGGTTTTACAGATTTATATTCATAGGATCCTAGTTTACAGCTACAACGATATTCAGAAAGCTCTGTATCCATTTATCTCTTTCAGTTGTGTTTTTGTATTATTTTCCACCGCATTGTAATTTGTAAATCTCTGTCATTTATCAAATATATATTATTTGTTCATACTCTGTATATTCTTGTACTCTGATGTAAATTGTTGTAACAGCAATGAAATGTCCGTCTGTTTTGTGTTCTGATTTGTCGTGTTCTTAGACAATCCGTTCTTTCTCTTCTCTTCGGAGACCGGGGAAATTTAGGTCGTTTACAATTGGTATCAGAGCTTTTGTTTACAGAGCTCGAGAACAAGACACATTAGAACCAAACAAAAGAATTCATCAGAGATTAAATTAGTAATATCCAATGAGAATGACTCGTTAGAGATGGGATCGCTGGTATCCTATAATGAGTGTGAAGAGTGCTATTTTTAAAATGAAAATGAAAACTAATTTTGTTTTGAAAATTTAATCTAATTATAAGTATTTGGGTATATTATTTTATTTTATTTTGGACAATCAAGTATATGAGATTTTGCATATACGCGTCATGAACGTATATTCGAAGTTTTAATATACCGGATAGATATAGAATCACACTCTAGTCGCCCGAAGATGATTCTGATGATTGATATATCATCATCAGATTCTATGTTCGAGTTTCGAAAGTGGGATTGCTATATATTTCCAATTGGCTGGTGTGAGAATCAAAACCAGATAGGATTTATTGTTGTGATTTGACACACAAAATATGTTTTTCATGTAAATATAGAAAATTATACGTTTGAAAAGCTAATCAACTAATTGATTGCTGGTTGTGTTGTATGATTATTTGTTAACTAATACAACCAATACATGAATGAAAGGTAAATTTAGCCAAATTGTATCAAATGCTGAACTGAACTGATTTTTTTTGGAAATGCATGCATGTACATATATATATGTGTGAACAGGTCATAGCAAGGAGGCTAGAGAAGTGGAATAAAATTGTATGCCCAACAAATAGGTATATGTTTACTAATTTATTGCATTTGGATGATTTTATGAGCCGATTGGCTTTTTTTTTGTGATGATGAGGGCCCTGCGTGGCTAGTTGCGGTTTTGAATGTCTCCCCGCACAAAGGAGGTTGTGGCGAAATTTTTCAAAAATTTAGGGTGTTAGCCAAATTTTTGAAGAATTTGAAAATTCTTAGAAACTGAAAAGTTGAAGAATGAACACCAGAATGAAAATTGAGTTGATTAGTTAAACAACTTTCAGCTCCGTTCCTTTTGGAGGTCGAAAAGATTTAAGTGGGGGAGATTGTAACAACCCGGAAAATCAGAACCAATTTAAAATTTTTATGTTAGCAATTTTAATGAATTTTTAATATTTAAAATGATTTATTTTAAATAATAACGACTAGAAATCTATTAAGAATAGAATTAGAATGTATAAATTTATTTAAATCGAAGTTAGAATATAAATATTTATTTTAATTATAAAAGGAATTGGAAATGGCGTGGTAGTTTGAAAATTCGATTTCAAATTTCAAATGAATGTACAGGATTCAAAATAAACCGGATTTTAGTAAAACCATAAATATTTGAATCTGTTTGAAAATATCTTTCCAAAGAATATGAAAAATCCAGATTTCATAACGGGAATAAAAAGTTATGTCCAGTTGAAAATTCAGAATAGTCGCTATGGATTTTATATAATATATAGCCCTTAAAAATAGCGATTTTGCAAATGACCTCCATTTTCGACGAGACCACTTTTGATGGATCCAGAATGTCAAATTATTGCTGGATTCCAATTTTCATAATTTTTGGAATCAATATGTTAGCGTGGTGAATTTAAACGTGTTTGGTCAATTAAGTTTGAATCTAATCGACTGAAAAATGATCGTTTTTCAAATGGTATCCAAATTCGATGAAATTAGTTTTGTTAGGACTGTATCGTCAAAACATAGCTATAATTATTTTTCGGGAATTTTTGGAGTCATTATGTGGCCCCGGTAAATTAAAATGTGCGTTTAAGTTAATTTAGAACGTTAAATTAATTTATATTTTAATTTCAATGAAAACTGATCAAAACAGTTGAATTGGCTAATGGGACATATCTCATTGTGTTCGGAATGGGGGTAATTAGCTAGGGGCAACAGTCGTTGGATTTCGTTTGGAGTTCAAATGTAAAGTCAACTTTTTGGAGAATTAAATAAAATAAAAATAAATAATAAAATAACTTTTCACTTAACCCCCCTATACCTTCTCCTTCCCAGTCGATATTTTCAGATGAAATAAAAAAATGCACGCCGCGATTCTCCACAGCCACCGCTGATCTGGAGCGCCGCCGCACCCCCCAGCAAAGGCGCTGCTGCCTCTACCTCCCTTCCTCCTCCTCCCTCCATGTCCTCCAACGACGAAACCCTCCCAAATCGATTTGGAAAAAACCCACACACCCCCTTCGCGACTGCCAGAGGCCCCCCTTCTTGACGATGGCACCGCCACTTCCCCCCTCTCAGCCCTCCAACCACCAGAAGAAAAAAAAGACAGTGAGTCTTTATTTTATTTTATTTACATTCATTTTATTTTCATTTTTATTATATATAATTGGGTTTAAAAATCTGTTTTTTTAATGAAAATAAAGTGGTTAAAAATACGATTTTTGTATGTTTATATTTGAAATAAAAATATGATTTTTATGAATAAAAAAATAGAATTTTTATTTAATAAAAATATGATTTTTCGTTAATAAAAATATGATTTTTAGCTAACGAAAAATGGGGGTTTTTTCATTATGAAAAGAGTTGATTTTTAGTTATAAAAAGATCAGATTTTCAATTAGAAAAAATTAGAATTTTATAATTAAAAAGATTAGATTTTTAAAATTAAAAAAATTTGATTTTTTAAATAGAAAAGATTTGATTTTTAAATTTAAAAAGATATGATTTTTTATTTTAAAAGATAAGATTTTTATGTAGGAAGTAGTAAATATGAAAATATAATTTTAATAATGTAGTAGCGAATATAAAAATATAATTTTTATAATGAAGTAGCGAATATAAAAATTTGATTTTATAATGAAGTACCGATATAAAAATATGATTTTTAATGTATAAACATCATATTAAAAATGTGATTTTTACTATGAACATCGTGAAAAAGGATTGAATGGGAAAATCCAGACGGTTCAGAAATTCAGAAATAAAACTGGAGGAGTGGATCCCAAAGGTGAGAACTTCTCACTTTAATTTATTTTCTAGTTAAATATATATACTAGGATGCAGACGGTGCTTAAACCACCCGACACCTTTGTTTGAAACCATGTTTGTTTGGTTGTTTGGTTGATTGGATTATTTGGTTGAATTTGGTTTGGGAAATGAAATGAATTGATTAGAATTGGTATGTACATGGCGCGAGCCATTAATAGGCGAAGGATAAAGCTAGACCATATTCCGGTTCTAGTACCGCACCGTTATGCTACCAAAATTTACTGAAAATATTAGAACAATAAAAATATCATTTTTATTGTATAAATGAACTGAATAAAATACTCATGTGTTGAAATAAATATTTTATAGTTAAAAATATATTTTTTAACATGTATATGAATAAAATAAATATTCATTCACGAATTGGACGATTTGTTTATGTACACACATTTTACTGATATAGATTGGGATGATATATTTTACACACCGCCCAACCGCACAAATAATAATCAGTGTTTGTTGTTTGGAAACCCCACACGGGTATTGGGATGATATTAGACATACACTAATCCCAATATTTAGTTGTATGTCAATCGATGGGTTGACAGATTGTTGTAAGCGTTAATTATTTATATTTAACTCTTATGCAATTGTGTAATGCACTCTGGATGACGGTTGATTGGATTTGATTATTGTTATGTACATGTGTGTATGAAATCCATATAAATAAAATTATATGGTAATTGACTGTATCTGATCCAATTCGGAAAGAGCGAATATTTTAAATTAACGAATATTTTGAAATGACGAGCAATGAATATTTTAAAATAACTAATATTTTAAAATAATATTCAGTAATGAATCAAAATATGATTTTGATGTCCGATTCGGGATGGACACAAAAATATTTAAATATATAAAGCTGAGTTGATTAAATTAACGCCATTTTGACGTGAACGATATTTATATCGATTTTATTCATTTTTATAATGATTATGTAACGACCTAGAAAATCTGAACCAATTTGAAAATTTTAAATTGGCTAAAATTATGGATTTTAAATATTTAAAATAAATATTTTAAATAATAGCAATGAAAAGTGAGTTTGAATCGACGTTTGAAAACGAATATAATTAATTCTAATTATAAACAAGGCCTGAAATGGCGCTGCAGTTTCAAAAATTGAATTCAAACTTTGTCGGACTGTACCGGGTGCAAAACAAAACGGATTTGAGTGAAACCAAAAATATTTAAATCTGTTAGTGAATACCTTTCTAACGAATCTGAAAAATCGAAGTTTGATAGCGAAAAGCAAAAGTTATGGCCAAATGAATTTTCAGAAAGGTCGCTATGGAATTTATATAGCCCGTGGAATTGGCCATTTTGCAAACGACCTTGGAATTCGACTAAACCACTTTTGTTGGATCCGGGATGTGAAGTTATTGCTAGGTTTTAAATTTCATAATTTTTGAAGCTAGTATGTGAGCGTGGCAAAGGAAAACGTGGTTTGGTCAATTACAGTTAAATTGGATCGACCAGAAATGGGCCTTTTTGCAAACGGTCTCAGAATTCGGCGAAACTAGTTTTGTTGGGACCGTATCGTCAATACATATCCAGATTTATTTTTCTGGAATTTTTCGAATCAGTTTGTGGCCCTGGCAAATTGAAATGTATGTTCGAATCAAATATTGAATGTTTTATATTTTAATTTGAAGGAAAACTGACTGAAACAGTCGAATGGGCATACGAAACATATCCCATTGTGTTCGGAAATGGGGTAAAACGCTAGGGGCGATAGTCGTTGGGTTTGGATTGGAGTTCGTATGAAATAACGAGTATTTTAGGATTTTTAAAATTTATAAATAATAGAAAATCTGATTGGTCCAGCTCATTTTCTCTCTCCCCGCTTCTTCCCCGAGAGCTCTCGTCGAACGGCGGAAAACGTTCAGATCTTCTCTCCTCTTTTCTGGCAAATCCACTCATCAAAATCACAGGCTCCAGTTGGGTTTTTTTGTAGAGAATTCACTCATCTCTAAATCCGTACAAACCTTGTCTTCTCTAGTGGAGTATTTGCTGAGATCCAGCTCCTCAAAGTCGAAGACTTCATCTCGCCGCTGCCATGTCATCTCGCCGTCGATCAAGGCTGGAGGACCACCGCCAGGCGCGCGACTCGGAGCTGCTTCACGTAGCATGATCGGATCATCCTCAAATTGAACGAATCGTGTGTGAATCCTTGACCTAGTTTTGAAGCAAACAGTGGAGGTACGGCTGAAATAATTTTAAACTATATTATAGCACTTTAAAGCGCTACGGTTTTTGATTTCACTATAAAAATCATATATTTTTCGTTTGTTGATGAAATTCAGTGAAACAAGAGACAGTGGACTCGTGTGGACGTCTTCTACATTCTAGAAGAGACCACATATTTTTCTGAGCCTTCTGCTATTTTTGGCGGAGTGGAACCCAATATGAGATTTCTAATTTATAAACGATATGGAAAACGACGATGTATAAATTATATAATCGATGTATGAGTTATATAAGCGTTGTACACCTAATGTATAAGCGTTGTACAAGTTGTACGTTTGATGTGTAAGTTATATATGCGTTGTAAAAATTATATATGTGTTGAAATAGAAGTGAAATGCTATATATATATATATACACGCCCCTCGTCCACAAACCATGGATGATATTTATTGGTGTGAAAATTGATTGATAGCGAATGGTTGATTGGAATTATTTGTTGTTGATATTGATTGATTGTGGTTGAAAAATACCCATTTGTGGTTGAGAAATATTTGGTTGAAACCACATAGGATTAGTTTGTGGAAATGAAATAAATATACATGCCGCCTGAGTGCGAACTAGATGCATGATTCCCCATTGTAAAAAATGGCGAGGTTTTAAGGTAGAGCGAGGAACCGTACTAGGGACGGTCCCGGTTTTAACTACCCTGCCGTTATGCGGTCGAAATTTTGAATAATATTCATGTGTTAGAATTATTTTCCTGTGTTGAAATTATATTCGTCTGTTGAATAGAAAACCTTCATGTGTTGAATAGAAATTCATTCGTTGAATCATATTCATGTGTTGAATGGTAATCGTGTTTTGAATAAATTGTTTTAACAATAAAAATCACATTTTTACTCTATATATACAAACTATAGAAAACCTTCATGTGTTGACTCGATATTCATTCGTTGGATAGAAATTCATGTGTTGAATGGTATTCGTGTTTTAAATATAGAAATCACCTTTTTATCGATATATACAAGCTATAGAAAACCTTCATGTGCTGAATCGGTATTCATTCGTCGGATAGAAATTCATGTGTTGAATGGTATTCGTGTTTTAAATATAAAAATCACCTTTTTATCGATATATATATAAACTATAGAAAACCTTCATGTGTTGAATCGGTATTCATTCGTTGGATAGAAATTCATGTGTTGAATGGTATTCGTGTTTAAATTATAAAAATCACCGTTTTATTGATATATATAAACTATAGAAAACCTTCATGTGTTGAATCGAAATTCATTCGTTGGATTGAAATTCATGTGTTGAATGGTATTCATATTTTGAAAGAAATTGTTTTATAATAAAAATCCAATTTTTATAATCGATATGAACTATATAAAATAATCTTGTTTTGAAATAAATTGTTTTATAATAAAAATCATATTTTCATCATCTATATAAACCTTATAAAATAATCGTGTTTTGAAATGAATAGTTTTATAATAAAAATCACATGAACTGTTAAAAATAGTGAAGTGTTGAAATAGAAGACAGTTAGATAAAAACATCATTTTTATCAAATGTATGAAAATAATATAGTTTTGAAATCGAAGAGTCGATATATATATATATATATATATATATACATATATATATATATATAAATAGAATTGAAATATATCGGATAATGACGTTGCAGTTCGTATTTTGAAACCGTGATTTCAAACGATTATACCGGGAGATCCGACCATCGGATTTTCCTGAAATCGCAACCGTTGGGTTCGCTTTGGAAATATCTTTCCAACGGCACCGACTTTGTAAAAATCCAACGGTTGGATTGTCTGGAATGTTTAATTCAAATCTGAAGAAAAACAGCGCCAGAATCGATTATATTTATATATATATAATTATATTTAATCGAATAACAACGCTGCAGTTCGTATTTTGAAATCGAATGTAACGACCCAGAAAATCTGAACCAATTTAAAATTTTAAATTGGCTAAAATAATGGATTTTAAATATTTAAAATAAATATTTTAAATAATAGAGATAAAAAGTGAGTTGAATCGACAATTGAAAACGAATATAATTAATTATAATTATAAACCAGGCCTGAAATGGCGTTGCAGTTTCAAAAATTTGAATTCAAACTTTGTCCGACTGTACCGAGTGCAAAACAAAACGGATTTTAGCGAAACCAAAAATATTTAAATCTGTTAGTGAATACCTTTCTAACGAATCTGAAAAATCGAATTTTCATAACGGGAAGCAAAAGTTATGGCCGAATGAATTTTCAGAAAGGTCGCTATGGAATTTATATAGCCCGTGAAATTGGCCATTTTGCATACGACCTCAGAATTCGACGAAACCACTTTTGTTGGATCCGGGATGTGAAGTTATTGCTAGGTTTCAAATTTCATAATTTTTGAAGCTAGTATGTGAGCGTGGCAAAAGAAAATGTGTTTTGGTCAATTACAGTTAATTGGATCGACCAAAAATGGCCTTTTTTCAAACGGTCTCAGAATTCGACGAAACTAGTTTTGTTGGGACCGTATCGTCAAAACATAGGTAGATTAATTTTTCTGGAATTTTTCGAATCAGTTTGTGGCCCTGGCAAATTGAAATGCACTTTCAAATCAAATATTGAATGTTTTATATTTTAGTTTGAAGGAAAACTGACTGAAACAGTCGAATGGGCCTACGAAACATATTCCATTGTGCTCGGAATGGGGGTAAAACGCTAGGGACGACAGTCGTTGGGTTTGAATTGGTATTCGTAAGCGGTAGGGGGTATTTTCGGATTTAAAGAAATTAAATAATAAATTATAAAACCCGGCCCAATCAGAATTCGTCGTTCCCAAACCAAAACCCGATAGCTCCTCTCGACGAACGGCGGCCCATGTTCATTGCTTCCCACCTCTTTTTCTCTCCAATCTCACAACGAAATCGAGCGCTTCAGTTATGGAATTTGTAGATCTTCTCACTAGCTTCAAATCCACATAACCCTTGTCCACCAATGTTGTGTATTCTGTGAGATATGCTCCTCCGAAGTCCCGTCGTTTAAAGCGCCGTCGGAGCTGCCAGGGACCGTCGATCTGACGGTGGTGCACGATGCCGAGAAGCCCTCTCCTAGCCCTTCGACGCTGCGAAGGCCGATCGTCCTCTAGCTTCATGGATTTCGAGATAAATCCAAACCTAGTTTTGAACATTTATTGAAGGTAACGGCTTTAATTTATTTTCAACAGTTTTAACACCTTTAAACCGTTGCAAACTTTGAAAAATCGTATCTTTTTCGTTCGTAGACGGAATTCAGTGAAACCAGAGACAGTGGACCCGTGTGGACGCCTTCTACATTTTAGAAGAGACCGCATATTTTTCTGAGCCTTCTGCTATTTTTGGTGGAGTGGAACCCAATGTGAGATTTCTAATTTATAAACGATATGGGAAACGACGATGTATAAATTATATAGTCGATGTATGAGTTATATAAGCGTTGTACACCTCTTGTATAAGCGTTGTATAAGTTGTACGTTCGATGTATAAGTTATATATGCGTTGTAAAAATTATACATGTGTTGAAATAGAAGTGAATTGCTATATATATATATATATATATATATATATATATATATATATATATATATATACGCCCCTCGTCCACAAACCATGGACGATATTTATTGATTGTGATTGGTGTGAAAATTGATTGATAGCGAATGGTTGTTTGGGATTGTTTGTGATTGATATTGATTGATTGTGGTTGAAAAATACCCATTTGTGGTTGAGAAATATTTGGTTGAAACCACATAGGATTAGTTTGTGGAAATGAAATAAATATATACATGTCGCCTGCGTGCGAACTAGATGCATGATCCCCATTGTCAAAAACCGCGAGGTTTTAAGGTAGAGCGAGGAGCCGTACTAGGGACGGTCCCGGTTTTAACTACCCTGCCGTTATGCTGCCGAAATTTTGAATAATATTCATGTGTTTGAATTATTTTCATTTGCTGAAACTATATTTATCCCTTGAATAGAAAACCTTCATGTGTTGAATCGATATTCATTCATTGATTAGAAATTCATGTATTGAATGGTATTCGCGTTTCAAATATAAAAATCACATTTTTATCTATATATAGAAACTATAGAAAACCTTCATGTGTTGAATCGATATTCATTCGTTGATTTGAAATTCATGTGTTGAATGGTATTCGCGTTTCAAATATAAAAATCACATTTTTATCTATATATAGAAACTATAGAAAACCTTCATGTGTTGAATCGATATTCATTCGTTGATTAGAAATTCATGTGTTGAATGGTATTCATATTTTGAAATAAATTGTTTTATAATAAAAATCACCTTTTTATCATCTATATGGACTATGTAAAATAATCCCGTTTTAAAAGAAATTGTTTTATAATAAAAATCCTATTTTTATCACCTATATAAACTATATAAAATAATAGTGTTTTGAAATGAATTGTTTTACAATAAAAATCACATTTTTATTATATACACGAATTGTTGAAATGTGAAGTGTTAAAAATAGCCACTCGTTCAAATAAATATATATGAGTTGAAATATTCATTAATTAGCTAATGATATGATTTTTGCCTATACATGTAACATTAGAATGAATGGTGTTTTTAAACCAAATGGAATCAAATATGAAGTTGAATAGAAAATGTTAAATGATAAGAACTGTATATATGTACATGCATATTTGTTGAACAGGTTATAGCAAAGGGGCTAGAGAAGAGGAATAAAATTTTGTGCCCGACAAATAGGTACACATTTACTGTTTTGTTTGGGTGATGATTTTATGAGCCTGTTGGCTAGACGCTTGGCTTTTTCTTTTTCTTTTTGACATGAGACGCCCGTGTGGCTATTTGGGAATTTTCCCAGCCCCTCCCGTACAAAGGAGGTTATGGCGACTTTTTCCGAAATTTAAAGGCGTTAGTGAAATATTTGAAGTGAAAGCGATATAGGAATTTTTGAATGACCTATATTTATATAAATATATAAATATAAATAAAATTAAAACGAAACATGGCCGTGCAGCTCGCATTTTGAAACCGTGATTTCAAACGATTATACCGGGAAATCCGATTATTGGATTTTCCCGAAACCACAACCGTTGGGTTCGCCTTGGAAATATCTTTCCAACGGCACCAACTTTGTAAAAAATCCAACGGTTGGATTGTCTGGAATGTTTTATTCAAATCTGAAGAAAGACAGCGCCATAAACGATTATATTATATATATATATATAATTATATTTAATCGAATAACGACGCTGCAGTTCGTATTTTGAAATCGAAACTTCAAACGATTGTACCGGGAGATCCGACCGTCGGATTTTCCCGAAACTGGAACCGTTGGATTCGTTTTGAAAAGACCTTTCTAAGGATGTAAATTTTGTGAAGATCCAATGGTTAGATTTCCAGATATGTGTAAAACAAATCTGAAGAAAAACAGCGCCACGGCCGCGTTATGGCCCGAAGCGTCGCTTTGAATAAATTAGCTATTTTAAAATAAATAAAAATAGCGATAAATCGTTATAAAATATCATAAACGATGTGGAATGGAAATAAACTGAATTTGCTCGATTTATGTGGTATTTGATGGTTGAATGTGTTTGGTGTGAAAATTACATTAAAGAACAAAATTGGTGTTGTCGAATGATTTAACCATTGAAATAAATTGATTTGAAATTCTAAATATACGTGATTTATTTGAAAAGGCCGAGTTAATTCTCATTTCAAATATTTGACCGACGATGAAAAATCGAAGATGAAGACGGTGGTCGAAGACCGGAGATCTTCACCTCGTTTGGATGGTAACCGAGGTCCTGATTGGGAGGCGTCCCGAAATATGGATAATTAGTGGTGATCGTCCAGACGTATGTGGTGATCGATGGGTTTGCGAGGTATTTAGCCTCCGGTTTCGTTCAGACCCAGAACGGACTTGTAAATGGACTGTGTGTCTGACATTGGATTTTATTCTGTGTTGATTGATCTCTTTTAAATATACATCTGTTTGGCGGCGGAGAATTTATTCTTTTGCTTAACGCCCTTCTCTGAGACGCACGAGCCCAGAGGTTGTATATCGATGGACATCAGTCGCATGGCATGAATTGCCAGTGTGGCATGCTAAGATGCAGTGATCAGGGCTTCTGTTGAAAAGCAAAGTCTTGTGGTGATGATCAAAGCACCGCCTGTGTGGCGTAGCTTTGTGTATAATGTGAATTCGCAAGCCTCACACCCCGGTATGAACCAGAAACGGGAGAAGGACCTCAGGGAGGGCATGCGTTTCTTCCTAGTTAGGGTGGTGTCAGTGACCTACCAGCCCTGACATTTATATACTTTTCACCTGTGTGGTTGTTGCTGTTGCGAGGCGCCTCGTTTTGATCGGACGATCCGGGTCCGATGGAGTCATTCGTTGGCTCGTTTACGCCCCAAAGGGCGGGGAAACGTATTGTTCAGGCATAATAATCCACATCGGTGGACCGGCCCTGACGATCCAAGGGGCAGTTGCGGCTGTTCCTGAGACTCGGGCTAGGCAGTCTCGAATTCGGTAAGGACTATCTTTTGCCTTGGTTCATGACGGAAATCCAATTTCCAAATACGTGATCGTGCGGTTTCGATTGTATAGATATTTGGCGACATAGTGGCATGGGACGCTCATGTCGTCTATGATTGATAGTTATGATTTGAAATTGTTTTCGAAACATATAAACACTAGCAATAATATCAAATGCCTTTGCTTTATTCGTATCAAGCATATTTTGGCAGTTATAAGGTAAAAACTCTATCCTCTGGTTTGCGTTGCATTGTGTGATGGGAACTGAGTCTTATAATGGCTTCATTTTTATAAAAAGCATAGCGATGTTTGAAAGAAAGATTTATTTTATAGCACTAGCAATCCAATGGAGTAAACCCGTTCCACGAAAGTGGCGTGGTCCTGTGATTAGCCAAATTATATATGTGTTGAGTAGATTTCTCATACTAGTTCCATGACTGACTCGTAGTTTGTTTCACTTTCAAACTCGGGTGCCCCTTTTTCTACATGGGCAGCCTTGTATTCAGGTTTAGCTGGTTCTTTCTGGATAGCTGGAGCTGAAGATGGATTCTATCATTTATCTCTTTTTATGCTGTTCAGCTCCTATTGTACATATTTTGTTTGTTTTCCGCTGTAGACATTTATGTATAGCTGAACTGTATTTGTACTAAATAAGGTCCTGTATACTGTGTAACTCTGATGATTACTTTTATCCATTATATTCTATTGTTCATTATCTGGTGTATTTATTTAATTTTGGTCTGCTATTACCTGTTTCTGTGTTATATTCCACGGATTACCCTTGCCACCGTCAGTACGGGGTTTGGGGTCGTCTCATCGAAACTTCAAACGGTTATACCAGGAGATCCGACCGTCGGATTTTCCCGAAACTGGAACCGTTGGATTCATTTTGAAAAGATCCTTCTAATGATGTAAATTTTGTGAAGATCCAACGGTTAGATTTTTAGATATGTGTAAATCAAATCTGAAGAAAAATAGCGCCATGGCCCGAAGCGTCGTTTTGAATAAATTGGCTATTTTAAAATAAATAAAAATAGCGATAACTCGTTATAAAATATTATAAATGATATAGATGTGAAATTTAGAAACTGACTGAAGGTTGGCTAAGTCGAATGGTTTCTTGGGTATTGATCTGATGTTGGTTTCGGCCTTCAGGGTTAATATTTGGGAAATCGTTCTCTTACTGATTGACGGTTAGTGACTAATAAATTGAAATGATGCGTAGTAGTGTTTGTGTAGCACTTGTTTATTATATACGCGAGTTGCTCAGAAAGACCGGGTTTATCCCATTCGGCATAAATGAATCGACGATAAGAAATCGAAGATAAAGACGTTGGTCGACGACCGGAGATCTTCTCCTCGTTTGGATGGTAACCGAGGTCCTGATTGGGAGGCATCCCGAAATATGGATAATGAGTGGTGATCGTCCAAACGTACGTGGTGATCGATGGGTTTGCGAGGTATATAATGCCTCCGGTTTCGTTCAGACCCAGAACGGACTTGCAAATGGACAGTGTGTCTGACATTGGAATTTATTCTGTGTGATTGATAGCCATCAGTTGCACGGTGTGAATTGCCTGTATGGCATGCTAAGATGCAGTGATCAGGGCTTCTGTTGAAAAGCAAAGTCTTGTGGTGATGATTAAAGCGCCGCCTGTGTGGCGTAGCTTTGTATATAACATGAATTCGCGAGCCTCACATCCCGGTATGAACCAGAAACGGGAGAGGACATCGGGGAGGGCATGCGTTTCTTTCTAGCTAGAAGTGGCGTCAGCGGCTTTACACGCGCTGACGAGTTTGACTTATGTGGTTGTTACTGTTGCGAGGCGCCTCGATTTGATCGGACGATCCGGGTCCGATGGAGTCATTCGTTGGCTCATTGACGCCCCATAGGGCGGGGAAATGCATTGTTCAGGAATTTTAATCCACATCGGTGGACTGGCCCTGACAATCCAAAGGCTTGACTGAGTACTTGCCTGAGACACGGGCTAGAGCGTCTCGAAGTCGGTAAGGACTATCTTTTGCCTTGGTTCATGACGGAAATCCAATTTCCAAATACGTGACTGTGCGGTTTTGATTGTATACCTATATACATAGTGGTATGGGGCATTAATGCCGTCTATGATTGATACTTATGATTGGAAATGGCTTTTGAAGTATATAAACACTAGTAATAATACGAAATTCTTTTGTTTTATTCGTATCAAGCATATCTTGGCCGTTATAAGGTAAAATTCTATCCTCCGGTTTGTGTTGCATTGTGTGATGGGAACTGAGTCGTATAATGGCTTCATTTTTATAAAAAGCATTGCGATGTTTAAAAGAAAGATTTGTTTTTAAAGCACTGGCGATCCAATGGAGTAAACCCGTTCCACGAAAGTGGCGTGGTCCTGTGATTAGCCATATGTGTTAAGTAGATTTCTCATACCAGTCCCATGACTGACTCGTAGTTTGTTTCACTTTCAAACTCGGGTGCCCCTTTTTCTACACGGTCAGCCTTGTATTCAGGTTTTAGCTGGCTTTCTCTGGATAGCTGGAGCTGAAGATGGATTCTATCATTTATCTCTTTTTATGTTGTTCGGCTCCTATTGTACATTATGTTTTTTTTTTTTGCTGTAGACATATATGTATAGTTGAACTGTATTTGTACTAAGTAAGATCCTGTATACTGTGTAACTCTGATGATTACGTTTATCCAGTGTATTCTATTGTACATTATCTGGTGTATTTATTTAATTATGTTCTGCTTTTATCTGTTTCTGTGTTATATTCCAAAGATTACCCTTGTCACCGTCTGTACGGGAAATGGGGTCGTCACAACGTGGTATCAGAACTTTGGTTAAGCTTAGTTCTGGAATATAACATATTAACGAACTCGTCAGAAATAGAACCGGTAGTGTTCTAGGACGGGTAACTCAATACAGATAGGATCAGCAATATCCTAGTATGAGTATAGCATAATCAGAATAGCTCGTTAGAGATGGGGTCAGAAGTGCCTCAGAACGAGTCGAGAGTTAAATGTTTATAAATAACGTATTGGTGATTATATATATAGTATGGTTTTAGAAATATGATTTTTGAATATATAAAAGATATATATTTGAAAAGTAAAAGAGTATATGTATCGATTAGTATATTTTTGAAAAGTTAAAAACAGTTTGATTGTTGTTTGTGTTGTGTGATTGAAAATTTGATTAATTGAATTATTAAAGCGATAGTTAATTTAATCAATAAGAAAATAATGGTAGAATTTATTCATTTAGATCACACATTGAACTGATTAGAAAATAAATAGAAATATATACATGTGCATTATATATGTTTGAATAAAGAAATTATTTGCGTGCCCGACAAATAGGTAAACCTTGCGAAATATTATTATATCAACTCCTGTGAATGCCATTGGATGCGGAGTGCTGGTTATTCTATGTGTAATAATAAACGTCGCTATAGGATAGTAACAATTAATTTTGAACTACACTGCATGGCATACTTCTGAAGATAGACATACTTCATCATATACCACATAAGCATTTGGAGCTTGTGTGACGAGGTGGAAGATTTACCATACGAGCGAGAGGCTTGTATGGCGATGACTATATTTTACAGGTTGAACTGATGACTGATATGGACTATTTAAATTGTAACGATAAAATTGCCAGATTAATAAAAACCCCACACGGGTCTGGAGTTGACAATAATCACGTCTCTCTAGTTATTAGATACGGCACATGGACTATTTATTTCCCACACGGGACGAGGTGACGAGGATTTATCCTCTGGAGCATTTAAAATACACACTCCCTCTGGCTTTGACAGGGTGACGAGAATTTATTCTCTGGAGTTATTATCAATACACGCTCCCCTGTAAACACCAGAATATATCACTATAAATATGTGTATGCTTGTTAGGATTTATTGGGTACCTAATACGACCTAATAAATTTCCAAACCTCTCCCCGTACAAAGGAAGTTATGGCGAAATTTTTCGAAAATTCCGGATGTTAGCCAAATTTTTGAAGAATTTGAAAATTCTCAGAAACTGAAAAGTTGGAGAATTGAAGCCAGATTGGACGTAGAGTTGATTAATCAAACCACTTTCGACTTTGTTCCTTTTCGGGGACGAAAAGTTTTAAGTGGGGGAGATTGTAACGACCCGAAAAATCTGAACCAATTTGAAAATTTAAAATTGGCTAAAATAATGGATTTTAAATATTTTAAATAAATATTTTTAATAATAGCAATGAAAAGTGAGTTTGAATCGACGTTTGAAAATGAATATAATTAATTCTAATTATAAACAAGGCCTGAAATGGCGCTGCAGTTTCAAAAATTGAATTCAAACTTTGTCGGACTGTACCGGGTGCAAAACAAAACGGATTTGAGTGAAACCAAAAATATTTAAATCTGTTAGTGAATACCTTTCAAACGAATCTGAAAAATCGAAGTTTGATAGCGGAAAGCAAAAGTTATGGCCAAATGAATTTTCAGAAAGGTCGCTATGGAATTTATATAGCCCGTGGAATTGGCCATTTTGCAAATGACCTCGGAATTCGACGAAACCACTTTTGTTGGATCCGAGATGCGAAGTTATTGCTAGGTTTCAAATTTCATAATTTTTGAAGCTAGTATGTGAGCGTGGCAAAGGAAAACGTGGTTTGGTCAATTACAGTTAAATTGGATCGACCAGAAATGAGCCTTTTTGCAAACGGTCTTAGAATTCGGCGAAACTAGTTTTGTTGGGACCCTATCGTCAAAACATATCCAGATTTATTTTTCTGGAATTTTTCGAATCAGTTTGTGGCCCTGGCAAATTGAAATGTACGTTCGAATCAAATAGTGAATGTTTTATATTTTAATTTGAAGGAAAACTGACTGAAACAGTCGAATGGGCCTACGAAACATATCCCATTGTGTTCGGAAAGGGGGTAAAACGCTGGGGACGACAGTCGTTGGGTTTGGATTGGAGTTCGTATGAAATAACAAGTATTTTAGGATTTTTAAAACTTATAAATAATAAAAAAAACTGATTGGTCCAGCTCATTTTCTCTCTCCCCGCTTCTTCCCCGCGAGCTCTCGTCGAACGGCGGAAAACGTTTAGATCTTCTCTCCTCTTTTCTGGCAAATCCACTCATCAAAACACAAGCTCCAGTTGGGTTTTTTGTAGAGAATTCTCTCATCTCTAAATCCATACAAACCTTGTCTTCTCTAGTGGAGTATTTGCTGAGATCCAGCTCCTCAAAGTCGAAGACTTCATCTCGCCGCTGCCACGTCATCTCGCCGTCGATCAAGGCTGGAGGACCACCGCCAGGCGCGCAATTCGGGGTTGCTTCACGTAGCATGATCTGATCATCCTCAAATTGAACGAATCGTGCGTGAATCCATGACCTGGTTTTGAAGCAAACAGTGGAGGTACGGCTGAAATAATTTTAAACTACATTATAGCACTTTAAAGCGCTACGGTTTTTGATTTCACTATAAAAATCATATCTTTTTCGTTTGTTGACGAAATTCAGTGAAACAAGAGACAGTGGACTCGTGTGGACGTCTTCTACATTCTAGAAGAGACCGCATATTTTTCTGAGCCTTCTGCTATTTTTGGTGGAGTGGAACCCAATGTGAGATTTCTAATTTATAAACGATATGGAAAACGATGATGTATAAATTATATAATCGATGTATGAGTTATATAAGCGTTGTACACCTCATGTATAAGCGTTGTATAAGTTGTACGTTCGATGCTTAAGTTATATATGCGTTGTAAAAATTATATATGTGTTGAAATAGAAGTGAAATGCTATATATAGAATATATATATATACACGCCCCTCGTGCACAAACCATGGACGATATTTATTGGTTGTGATTGGTGTGAAAATTGATTGATAGCAAATGGTTGATTGGAATTGTTTGTGGTTGATATTGATTGATTGTGGTTGAAAAATACCCGTTTGTGGTTGAGAAATATTTGGTTGAAACCACATAGGATTAGTTTGTGGAAATGAAATAAATATACATGCCGCCTACGTGCGAACTAGATGCATGAATCCCCATTGTCAAAAACCGTGAGGTTTTAAGGTAGAGCGAGGAGCCGTACTAGGGACGGTCCCAGTTTTAACTACCCTGCCGTTATGCTGCCGAAATTTTGAATAATATTCATGTGTTAGAATTATTTCCTGTGTTGAAATTATATTCGTCTGTTGAATAGAAAACCTTCATGTGTTGAATAGAAATTCATTCGTTGAATCATATTCATGTGTTGAATGGTAATCGTGTTTTGAATAAATTGTTTTAACAATAAAAATCACATTTTTACTCTATATATACAAACTATAGAAAACCTTCATGTGTTGAATCGATATTCATTCGTTGGATAGAAATTCATGTGTTGAATGGTATTCGTGTTTTAAATATAGAAATCACCTTTTTATCGATATATACAAGCTATAGAAAACCTTCATGTGTTGAATCGATATTCATTCGTTGGATAGAAATTCATGTGTTGAATGGTATTCGTGTTTTAAACATAAAAATCACCTTTTTATCGATATATATAAACTATAGAAAACCTTCATGTGTTGAATCGATATTCATTCGTTGGATAGAAATTCATGTGTTGAATGGTATTCGTGTTTAAATTATAAAAATCACCTTTTTATCGATATATATAAACTATAGAAAACCTTCATGTGTTGAATCGAAATTCATTCGTTGGATTGAAATTCAAGTGTTGAATGGTATTCATATTTTGAAAGAAATTGTTTTATAATAAAAATCCAATTTTTATAACCGATATGAACTATATAAAATAATCTTGTTTTGAAATAAATTGTTTAATAATAAAAATCATATTTTCATCATCTATATGAACCATATAAAATAATCGTGTTTTGAAATGAATAGTTTTATAATAAAAATCACATTTTTATTATATATATGAATTGTTAAAAATAGTGAAGTGTTGAAATAGAAGACAGTTAGATAAAAACATCACTTTTATCAAATGTATGAAAAGAATATAGTTTTGAAATCGAAGAATCGATATATATATATATATATATATATATATATAAATAGAATTGAAATATATCGAATAACGACGCTGCAGTTCGTATTTTGAAACCGCGATTTCAAACGATTATACCGGGAGATCCGACCATCGGATTTTCCTGAAATCGCAGCCGTTGGGTTCACTTTGGAAATATCTTTCCAATGGCACCCACTTTGTAAAAATCCAACGGTTGGATTGTCTGGAATGTTTAATTCAAATCTGAAGAAAAACAGCGCCAGAATCGATTATATATATATATATATATATATAATTATATTTAATCGAATAACGACGCCGTAGTTCGTATTTTGAAATCGAAACTTCAAACGATTATACCGGAAGATCTGACCGTCGGATTTTCCCGAAACTGGAACCGTTGGATTCGTTTTGAAAAGATCTTTCTAATGATGTAAATTTTGTGAAGATCCAACAGTTAGATTTTCAGATATGTGTAAATCAAATCTGAAGAAAAACAGCGCCACGGCCGCGTTATGGCCCGAAGCGTCGTTTTGAATAAATTGGCTATTTTAAAAAAAATAAAAATAGCGATGACTCATTATAAAATATTATAAACGATATGGATGTGAAATTTAGAAACTAACTGAAGGTTGGCTAAGTTGAATGGTTTCTTGGGTATTGATCTGATGTTGGTTTCGGCCTTCGGGGTTAATATTTGGGAAATCGTTCTCTTACTGATTGACGGTTAGTGACTAATAAATTGAAATGATGCATAGTAGTGTTTGTGTAGCACTTGTTTATTATATACGCGAGTTGCTCAGAAAGACCGGGTTTATCCATTCTGAATAACTGAATCAACGATAAGAAATCGAAGATAAAGACGGTGGTCAAAGACCGGAGATCTTCACCTCGTTTGGATGGTAACCGAGGTCCTGATTGGGAGGCATCCTGAAATATGGATAATGAGTGGTGATCGTCCAGACGTACGTGGTGATCGATGGGTTTGCGAGGTATATAGTGCCTCCGGTTTCGTTCAGACCCAGAACGGACTTGCAAATGGACAGTGTGTCTGACATTGGAATTTATTCTGTGTGATTGATAGCCATCAGTTGCACGGTGTGAATTGCCTATGTGGCTTGCTAAGATGCAGTGATCAGGGCTTCTGTTGAAAAGCAAAGTCTTGTGGTGATGATCAAAGCACCGCCTGTGTGGCGTAGCTTTGTGTATAACATGAATTCGCGAGCCTCACTCCCCGGTATGAACCAGAAATGGGAGAGGACATCAGGGAGGGCATGCGTTTCTTTCTAGCTAGAAGTGGCGTCAGCGGTTTTACACACCCTGACGAGTTTGACTTTTGTGGTTGTTACTGTTGCGAGGCGCCTCGGTTTGATCGGACGATCCGGGTCCGATGGAGTCATTCGTTGGCTCATTGACGCCCCATAGGACGGGGAAACGCAATGTTCAGGAATTTGAATCCACATCGGTGGACCGGCCCTGACGATCCAAAGGCTTGACTGAGTACTTGCCTGAGACACGGGCTAGAGCGTCTCGAAGTCGGTAAGGACTATCTTTTGCCTTGGTTCATGACGGAAATCCAATTTCCAAATACGTGACTGTGCGGTTTTGATTGTATACCTATATATGGCGACATAGTGATATCGGGCATTAATGCCGTCTATGATTGATACTTATGATTGGAAATGGCTTTTGAAGTATATAAACACTAGCAATAATCTGAAATTCTTTTGTTTTATTCGTATCAAGCATAACTTGGCCGTTATAAGGTAAAACTCTATCCTCCGGTTTGCGTTGCATTGTGTGATGGGAACTGAGTCTTATAATGGCTTCATTTTTATAAAAAGCATTGCGATGTTTAAAAGAAAGATTTGTTTTTAAAGCACTGGCTATCCAATGGAGTAAACCCGTTCCACGAAAGTGGCGTGGTCTTGTGATTAGCCATATTCTAAATGTGTTGAGTAGATTTCTCATACCAGTCCCATGACTAACTCGTAGTTTGTTTCACTTTCAAACTCGGGTGCACCTTTTTCTACACGGGCAGCCTTGTATTCAGGTTTTAGCTGGCTTTCTCTGGATAGCTGGAGCTGAAGATGGATTCTATCATTTATCTCTTTTTATGCTGTTCAGCTCCTATTGTACATTATGTTTGCTTTTCCGCTGTAGACATATATGTATAGTTGAACTGTATTTGTACTAAGTAAGATCCTGTATACTGTGTAAGTCTGATGATTACGTTTATCCAGTGTATTCTATTGTACATTATCTGGTGTAATTATTTAATTCTGTTCTGCTTTTATCTGTTTTTGTGTTATATTCCAAAGATTACCCTTGTCACCATCTGTACGGGAAATGGGGTCGTCACAGAATATCGAAAAGGAAGTGATTTCAAAATCTAATGTTTTGAAAATATTATCATCTACATATGAATGATATGCAATATTCAATTTTGATTTAAAATTGAATATGAAGTTGAAATCGTTTTGAAAACGAATTAAAAAGGATTTATAAAATATGTTTTAAATGGAAATTGACGATATATATATATATATATATATATATATATATATATATATATATATATATATTTAATGGCCTGAATAGAATGCGCTGCGCCGCGGCAGTTCGCGAATTTCGATCATTGACTTCGAATTGACATTACGGGAGATCCGGCCGTCGGATTCTCCTAAAACCGGAACCGTTGGGTTCGTATCGAAAAGAGATTTCCAATGGATATAAGAGATTTGAAATCTAATGGTTGGATTTGGAATTATGTCCAAATCAAAATTGGAAATGGTCGATAGTGCAGTTCAATGACCGTTTGTGGAAATCAACTGTACGGGCCTTGATAAAATTATTAAAAATATTAATAATTTGTGTAAAATCATAATAAATGATTTGGAAAGAATTTGGATGAAAAATTCCATGTTTGTAAAGATAAAAAAAATATTTTTATCAGAATGAACTAGAATTATAATCCAATATTTTAAATAAATAAATTGGATTTGGAATGGTTTTAAAAATAATCAGAATTTCCAATATATGGATTAGAATGGATTTGAATCGAAATTAGCTTCAGAATATTTCGATATTGTATTCCATGATTATATGGATATTGTGGAGAAATTTGGAAGATATATATATATATCGTTATTCCCAATATGATATTTTTTGATTTTAGAATTTGATATTGAATATAAGCCGATATAATATCTATTCTGAGCCTTGTATTTAATATTGAATTGGATTTTGGGTTTGTCATGAACTGTGTTTTAAATGACACTGCTCTTAAACCCAATCGAGGAAAGATTAAATCTATTAAATAAGATTTAGAAGAGTTTACCAATTAATTAATATTTAATTGGAATTGAATATAATTGGATTTTGGGTTTGTCATGAATGGTGTCTTTATTAACACCGTTCTTAAACCCAGTGTGAAAAGGATAAATCTTTTAATTAAGATTAAAAGAAGAATTACCAATTAATTAACGTTTAATTGGAATTGAAAATGGAATGTGAATTGGGTTTATTGTGAACTGTGTTTTTAACGGCATTTGTTCTTTAACCCGATTTACAGTGAAATGTGATTTGGAATTTATAAATCTTTTTATTAAGATTTAACGGGAATTTTCCAAAGTAAAGTTTTCCAATTTAATAAATTAAATTGGAATTGAATGGAATTCGATTTGATAATAATCGAAGTGAACTTCTGTGGAGAAAGACTGTTAATATCTATGGAATTTAAAAGGCTTTGTCGTTATTCCATTTATATTATTAGTCGGACACGGAAATTGATATCGATTATATATTGATTTGTTTTCCGTGATGATTCCATAATAAATGGAATGTGATTTGGGTTTATCGTGAACTGTGTTTTAAATGACATTAGTTCTTTAACCCAGTTAAAGACAGGATTACATGTCTAACATTGTATTTCGAACTGTATGGTTGATCTCTGCTAAATATATATCTGTTTGGTGGCGGAAAATTTATTCTCTTGCTTAACGCCCTTCTCTAAGACGTACGAGCTTAGAGGTTATATATCGGTAGAAATCAATAGTACAGTGTAGATTGCCGATGCGGCATGTTTGTGTTTTCAAAGTTAAATAATCATTAATATTGATTTTTGGGAAGATTAAAACTAAGTGGAGTTTTAATGAATCTTTTATTAGATTGAAAGGGGAACTAATAATTTAAATTATCAAATTTGGGAAATGATCGAGAATGGAGTATCACCAGTTTTGCTCCTAGAGATAGTTAAATCTATAATTAGATTTGAACGTGAAATGGTAATTAAATTTACCGATAACACCGTAGTGTTAGATATGGAGTATGACCAGTTTTTCTCCATGGGATGAATAGGTTGGGATTGGGAAATTAAACAAATTATTACTTCGATTGTAACAACCCGGAAAATCTGAACCAATTAAATTTTTTTTTGGGCAATTTTGAATATTTAAAATGAATTATTTTAAATAATAACGGCGTGAAATATATTTTGAATAGAATTAGAACGTATACATTTATTTGAATCATCGTTAGATTATAAATATTTATTTTTATTTAGAAAAGTAATTGAAAATGGCGCGGTAGTTTGAAAATTCGATTTTAAATTTCAAATGAATGTACAGGATTCAAAATAAATCGGATTTTAGCAAAACCAAAAATATTTGAATCTATTTCAAGATATCTTTCCAACAAATCCGAAAATTTGAAATTTCATAGCGGGAATAAAAATTTATGCCCAGTTGAAATTTCAGAATAGTCGCTATTGAAGTATAGGCCTTAAAAATAGCCATTTTGCAAACGAGCTCCGTTTTCGACAAAACCACTTTTGTTGGATCCGGGATGTCGAATTATTGCTAGATTACCAAAATCATAATTTTCTGAATCAATATACAAGCATGGCAAAAGAAAACATCTTTTGATAGTTTTAGTCAATTTGAATCGACCAGAAAATGGACATTTTTCAAATGGTCTCCAAATTTGACGAAATTAGTTTTGTTAGAACCGTATCGTCAATACGAAGCTAGAAAATATTTTTCGCGAATTTTTAGTGTCCGTATGTGGCCTCGGTAAATCGAAATGTGCATTCAAATTCAATATATAGATTTATATTTTGATTTTGATGAAAACTGATCGAAATGATGGAATTGGCTTACGGGACATATCCCATTGTGTTCAGAATGGGGGTAATTAGCTAGGGACGACAGTCGTTGGGTCTCGTTTGGAGTTCAAATTAAAAGTCAACCTTTTTGGGGAAAAAATGAAATAAATATATAATATAACTCCTATTTACATATACCCCCCTCTCTTTATTCTTTCAATCTGAAACTCCCCCTCTCAGATCCCCGATCGAAATAGAGATGGCGCTCGATCACCATCGTTCCTCCTTCCGTCCACCCTCCTCTGACCGACGCCAACACCCGCCGCACCCCCCCTTCTAGCTCCTCACTCCGCTGCAAACCTCGAGCCATACAGCACCATAAAACAACCACCGTTGGCCTCAATAACGCCGCTGCCGACCTGAAGACACCCCCTCCCTACCGCTGACAGCACTGACGCCGATCCTCCAGCCATGGGGCATCCTCCTACGAGAAAAAAAAGGGGTAAATAACCTTTTATTTTATTTTACTTTCGGATTTCTTTTTTTTCATATATTTAAACATGAAGAAAAAAAAGGATTTTTACATGTATGAAACATGATATAAAAATGAGATTTTTATATTTGAAAAGTTTTGGTTTTTAATTATAGTAATGATTATATTTTTATAAATAAAAGATTCGATTTTTATAGTTAGAAAGCTATGATTTTTAACATTGAAAAGCTATGATTTTTAACATTGAAAAGATATGATTTTTAGCTATGTAAAAATATAATTTTTAGGAAATAAAAATGTGATTTTTTATCTACCTAGCATTGATATAAAAATGAGATTTTTTTATATATGAAATAGCGATGAAAAAAAATCTAGTTTTCAATATATATATATATATATATAACGAAATAAAGATATGATTTTTAAAAATATAAACTTCATGTTAAAAATATGATTTTTATAAAGGAAGAGTTAAAAAAATGTGATTTTTATTTATAAACATCATTGTTTAAAAATATGATTTTTAATATAGGTAGCGAATTAAAAATACGATTTTTAATATAAACTATGTGGAACGGATTTCGTTGAAAACGCGGTGAAGGACACAACGTGCGGGAAACAGAATCCAGACCGTTCAGAAATAAAGAATGACGGAGTGGAAACCCAAGGTGAGAACTTCTCACTTTGAATTTTATTTTCTAATTAATATATACTAGGATGCAGACAGTGCTTAGCAGCACACGACACCCGTCGTCCACAGACCATGGACGGCTTGTTTGTTTGTTGGCTTGTGTTGTGAAAATTGATTGTGTGATGGAATGGAATAAATATTTTATAGTTAAAAATATAATTTTTAACGTGTATATGAGTAAATAAATATTCATTTACAAATTAGACGATTTGTTTATGCTCAACCATTTGACTGATATTGATTGGGACGATAAATTTTACACATTGCCCAACTGCACAAATAAAATTCATTATTTGTTGATTGAAACCCCACACGGGTATCGGGATGTTATATGACATACACTAGTCCCAATAATTAGCTGTATGTCGATCGATTGATTGACAGGCCGTATAAGCGTTGAATATTTATATTTGATGCTTATGTAGTGTAGAATGCACTTTGGATGATGGTTGACTGTGTTTGATTATTGTTGTGTACATGTGTGCATGAAATCCATATAAATCAAATTATATGATAATTGACTATGTCTTATTCTAGTTCAGAAAGAATGAATATTTTAAAATAAAGAATATTTTAAAATGATGAATATTTTAAAATAATATTCAGAAAAGAATCAAAATCTGATTTTGATGTCCGATTTGGGATAGACACGAATATATTTAAATATATAGATCTGTTTTGATTAGATTAACATCATTTTGACATGAATGATAATTATATCGATTTTTTTCATTTTTATAATGAATATTAAAAAGGAATTGATTTCAAAATCTAATGTTTGAAAATACTATCATTTATATATCGATGATATGGAATATTCAATTTTGATTAGAAATTGAATATGAAGTTGAAATCGTTTTGAAAACAAATTTAAAACGATTTAAATGGAAATCGGCGAAATATATATAATATTTGTATTATATATATAATGGCCTGAATAGAACGCGCCGCGCTGTGGAAGTTCGCGAATTTCGACCATTGACTTCGGGGATATTACGGGAGATCAGACCATCGGATTCTCCTAAACCAGAACCTTTGGGTTCGTATCGAAAAGAGATTTCCAATGAATATTAGAGATTTGAAATCTAACAGTTGGATTAGGAATTATGTCCAAATCAAATTTGGAAAAGGTCGCTGTAAGTGCTGTTCGATGGCCGTTTATGGAAATCGACTGTACGAGCCTAAATAAAATTATTAAAAATATCAATAATTTGTGTAAAATCATAACAAATGATTTGGAAAGAATTGGGATAAAAATTCCATATTTGAAAAGGTAAAAATAGATTTTTATCGAAATGAACTAGTTTTGAACTAGAATTATATTCCAATATTTTTAAATAAATAAATTGGATTTGAAATGGTTTTAAAAATAACTAGAATTTCCAATATATAAATTGGAAATGGATTTGAATCGAAATTGTCTTCGGAAAATTTCGAAGTTGGATTTCGTGATTATACAGATATTGTTACGGAAATTGGAAAGATATATTTATATCATTATTTCCAATATGATATTTGTTGGTTGTCGTATTTGATATTGAATATAAGCCGATATATTCTTCTATTCTAAGCCTTGTATTTAATATCAAATCGGATTTGAGTTTGTCGTGAATGCTGTCTTCATTAAAACTGTTCTTAAACCCAGTTGAGAAAAGATTAAATCTTTTTATTTATATTTAATGAAGTATACCAATTAATTGATATTTAATTGGAATGGAACTGAAATTGGTCTTTGGGTTTATCGTGAACGGTGTTTTAAATAACACTTGTTCTTTAATCCGATTAACAATGGAATAAGATTTTGGGGTTATCGTAAACGGTATCTTTAATAATACTGTTCTTAGACCCAATGGAGTTAAGAAAATCAGAAACTAACTGGAGATTAGTTAAGTTGAATGGTTTCCGGGGTATCGATCTGATGTTGGTTTCGGCCTTCGGGGTTAATACTTAGGGAATTGTTCACTTGCTAAATTACGGTTAAAGGCTGATGGAATGGAATGTGATTTTGGGTTTATCGTGAACCGTGTTTTAAAGGACATTGGTTATTTAATCCAGTTAAAGACAGGAATAAGATTTTGGGTTGTCGTGAATGGTATCTTTAATAACACCGTTTTTAGACCCAATGGAGTTAAGAAAATCAGAATCTAACTGGAGATTAGTTAAGTTGAATGGTTTCCTGGGTATTGATCTGATGTTGGTTTCGGCCTTCGGGGTTAATACTTAGGGAATTTGTTCACTTGCTAATTTACGGTTAAAGGCTGATGGAATGCATTGTGATTTTGGGTTTATCGTGAATGGTGTTTTAAAGGACATTAGTTCTTTAACCCAGTTAAAGACAAGATATGATTTCCCAAGTTAAACAATCGTTAATATTGATTATTGGGAAGATTAAAACCAAGTGGAGTTTTAATGCATCTTTAATTAGATTGAAATGATATCCAAAGGAAGATTAAAGAATAAATTTAAAGAATTTATCTTTGATAAAATTAATGGGAGCCTTTCCCAAAGTATAAGAATATTTGAATAAAGGAATATTCTGGATTGGAATGAGGCGTATGTTGTGTTTTTATAGCACTTGTTTATTATATATGCGAGTTATTCAGAAAAACCGGGTTAATCCCATTCTGAATAACTGATTTGACGATATGTCGAGGATGAAGATGGTGGTTGAAGACCGGAGGTCTTCACATCGTTTGGATGAATATTGATGTCTTGATTGGGCTGTACACCCGAGGCAAGGTAATAAGTGGTGATCGTCCAGACGTACTTGGAGATCGACCGGATAAGCGAGGGCCTCTCCCCTGTATTGGACATATGAGGGAGGAATAAGGTGCCTCCGGTTTCGTTCATACCCAGAACGAACTTGTAAATGGATGTGTGTCTGACATCGTATTTCACTCTGTGTGATGGATAGACATCGGTTGCATAGCGTGGATTGCCTGTGTGGCATGCTGAGATGCAAACGATCAAGGCTTCTGTTGAAAAGCAGAGTCTTGTGGTTGATGATCAAAGCACGGCTTTAATATAGCGTAGCTTTGTGTAGCGTTAATTCGCGAGCCTCACACCCCGGTGTGGACAACAAACGGGAGAGGACTTCAGGGAGGACATGCGTTTATTTCTAGCTAGGAGTGGTATCAGTGTTTTGCTTGCCCTAACATTTTACTTATGTGGATGATGGATAGCGAGGCACCTCTGTTTTATCGGTCGTTCCGAGGCCGATAATTTGGTCGGGATATGACCAGTTTATGCCCCATAGGGCGGGGAAACGCAGTGTTCAGGCATTTTAATCCACATCGAGTGGACCGGCCCTGATGATCCACGGGCCCACCTGAGTCTGGGTCCTGAGACATGGTAGGCTAGATTGTCTCGAAACGGTAAGGATGATCCCTTGCCTTGGTTCACAAATGGAAATCCAACTTCCAATACGTGACTTTGCAATTTTGATTGTAGAGCCTAGTATTGTCGACATGATATATGGTACCCATGTCGCCTAGGATTGATACATTTATATTTGAAGTTGTTTTATACACTATGCACTTATAATAGTATCAAATGATTTGTTTTAACGTACCAAGCATGTTTGGCTATTATAAGGGAAAACCCTATCCCCCGGCTTGCGTTGCATTGTGTGATAGGACCCGAGTCTTATATTAGCTTCATTTTTCCAAAAAGCATTGCGTTGTTTTGATATATGCACTGGTAATCTTGGGAGGAAACCCGTTCCGTGTTATACGGCGTGGTCCCTTGATATATCTGATTTAAAGTAAAGTTTTAAATAACTGTTTTAGTTCTCACACCAGTCACATGACTGACCTGGAGTTTATTGTTTTAACCTAAACTCTGGGTGCCCGTATTTTTCACACGGGTAGCTAGTAGTTTTTGTTTTGCAGATTTATATTCACAAGATTCTAGTTTACAGCTGGAATAATATTCGGAAAGCTCTGTATCCGTATATTCTTTTCAGTTGTGTTTTGTATTATTTTTCTGCTGCATTGTAATTTGTAAATCTCTGATATTTAGTAAATGTGTAATATGTAATTCATACTCTGTATATTCTTGTATTCTGATGAAATTGTTGTAATAAGCAATGAAATGTTCTTCTATTTGTGTTCTGATTCGTTGTGTTCTCAATTCAATCCGTTCTTTCCTTCACGGGGGAGTTCGGGTCGTTTCATTCTGGTACCAGAGCTTTGGTTTATAAAGCTCGGAGAACAAGACACATTAGATCGGAACGAAAGAATTCATTAGAGATTGGACTAGAAATATCCAATTAGAATGGCTAGTTAGGGATGGGATCAGTAGTGTGCTAGAATGAGTCGGAAGGGTATAATTTTAAAATGAAAACAATCTTTGTTTTGAAAATTTAAAATCTGTTATACGTATTGGAATATTATTTTTAAAATTGAATTTGGACAATCAAGTATATAAAGATTTTTCATATACGTCTGGTCCATGTGTATACAAAGTTTTAATATACTGGATAGATATAGAATCACGCTCTAGTCGCCCGAGGATGATCCTGATGATGAGGCCTCATCATCGGAGTCTATGCTCGAGTTTCGAAAGTGGGATATCTATATATTTCCATTAGACTGGTGTGTGAACCAAAATTTAGATAGGGTCTATTATTGTGATTTGGCATCAAAAACATGATTTTCTGTATATATGTCAAAATTATGAATTGGAAACGTTAACCAACTAATCGATTGATGATTGTGTTTTGTGATTATTTATTTAAATCAACATGTGAAAGAAAGGAAAATTTTGGCCAAATGGTACCAAATATTGAACTGTATTGAAAATTGTTTTAAACTGCATGCATATACATGTGCATCCATTGAACAAGTCATAGCAAGGAGGCTAAAGAAGAGGAATAAAATTGTTTGCCCGACAAATAGGTACATGTTTATTATATTTCTTGGGGTTTTGGATGATTTTATGAGCCGATTGGTTAGCCGCTTGGCTGTTTCTTTTTCTTTTTGGATTGGAGAGGCCTGTATGGCGATTTCGGGATTTTCCCGGTGCTTCCGTATAGGGGAGGCTATGGCGAAATTTTTCAAAAATTTAGGATGTTAACCAAATTTTTGAAAAATTTGAAAAGTTCTTAGAAACTGAAAAGTTGAAGAATGAAAGCCACACTAAAAGTTGAGTTGGTTAGTAAAACAACTTTCAGCTCCGTTCCTTTTCGAGGACGAAAAGATTTTAAGTGGGGGAGATTGTAACAACCCGGAAAATCTGAACCAATTTAATTTTTTTATTTTGGCAATTTTGAATATTTAAAATGAATTATTTTAAATAATAACGATGAGAAATATATTTTGAATACAATTAGAACATATATTTATTTGAATCATCGTTAGAATATAAATATTTATTTTTAATTAGAAAAGGGATTGAAAATGGCGCGGTAATTTGAAAATTCGATATCAAATTTCAAATGAATGTATATGATTCAAAATAAACCGGATTTTAGCGAAACCAAAAATATTTGAATCTATTTGAAGATATCTTTCCAACAAATCCAAAAAATTGAAATTTCATAGCGGGAATAAAAAGTTATGCCCAGTTGAAATTTCAGAATAGTCGCTATGGAAATATAGGCCTTAAAAATAGCCAATTTGCAAATGACCTCCGTTTTCGACGAAACCACTTTTGTTGGATCTGGGATGTCGAATTATTGCTAGATTACAAAAAACATAATTTTCCGAATCACTATGTGAGCGTGGCAAAAGAAAACGTCTTTTGATAGTTTTAGTCAATTTGAATCGACCAGAAAATGGTCATTTTTCAAACGGTCTCCAAATTTGACGAAATTAGTTTTGTTAAAACGTATCGTCAATATGAAGCTGGAAAATATTTTTTGGGAATTTTTAGAGTCCGTATGTGGCCCCGGTAAATCGAAATGTGCGTTCAAATTAAAAATAGATTTATATTTTGATTTTGACGAAAACTGATTGAAACGATGGAATTTACTTACGGGACATATCCCACTGTGTTCGGAATGGGGTAGTTAGCTAGGGATGACAGTCGTTGGGTCTCGTTTGGAGTTCGAACTAAAAGTCAACCTTTTTGAGAAAAATAAAATAAATATATAATATAACTCATATTTACATATAACCCCCCCCTCTTTATTCTTTCAATCTGAAACTCCCCCCCTTAGATCCCTGATCGAAATATAGATGGCGATCGATCGCCATCGTTCCCCCTACCGTCCATCCTCCTCTGACCGACGCCAACACCCGCCGCATCCCTCCCCCTTCTCGCTCCTCACTCCGCTGCAAACCCCGAGCCACATAGCACCACAAAACAACCACCGTTGGCCTCAATAACGCCGTCGCCGACCTGAAGACACCCCTCCCTACTGCTGACAGCTCCGACGCCGATCCTCCAGCCATGGGGCATCCTCCTGCGAGAAAAAAAGGGGTAAATAACCTTTTATTTTATTTTACTTTCGGATTTCTTTTTTTTTCCATATATTTGAACATGAAGAAAAAAAATGGAATTTTACATGTATGAAACATAATATAAAAATGAGATTTTTATATTTGAAAAGTTTTGATTTTTAATTATAGTAATGATTATATTTTTATAAATAAAAGATTTGATTTTTATAGATAGAAAGCTATGATTTTTAACATTGAAAAGCTATGATTTTTAACATTGAAAAGATATGATTTTTAGCTATGTAAAAATATAACTTTTAGGAAATAAAAATGTGATTTTTTATCTACCTAACATTAATATAAAAACGAGATTTTTTATATATATGAAATAGCAATGAAAAAAATTTGGTTTTTAATATATATATGTAACGAAATAAAGATATGATTTTTAAAAATATAAACTTCATGTTAAAAATAAGATTTTTATAAAGGAAGAAATAAAATAAAATTGTGATTTTTATTTATAAACTTCATTGTTTAAAAATATGATTTTTAATATAGGTAGCGAATTAAAAATACGATTTTTAATATATACTGTGTGGAACAGATTTCGTTGAAAACGCGGTGAAGGACACAACGTGTGGGAAACAGAATCCAGACCGTTGAGAAATAAGGAACGACGGAGTGGAAAACCAAGGTGAGAACTTCTCACTTTGAATTTTATTTTCTAATTAATATATACTAGGATGCAGACGGTGCTTAGCAGCACCTGACACCCATCGTCCACAGACCATGGACGGCTTGTTTGTTTGTAGGTTTGTGTTGTGAAAATTGATTGTGTGATGGAATGGAATAAATATTTTTATAGTTAAAAATATAATTTTAAACGTGTATATGAGTAAATAAATATTCATTTACAAATCAGACGATTTGTTTATGTACACCCATTTGACTGATATTGATTGGGACGATAAATTTTACACATCGCCCAACTGCACAAATAAAAATAATTATTTGTTGATTGAAACCCCACATGGGTATTGGGATGTTATATGACATACACTAGTCCCATTAATTAGCTGTATATCGATCGATTGATTGACAGGCTGTATAAGCGTTGAATATTTATATTTGATGCTTATGTAGTGTAGAATGCACTTTGGATGATGGTTGACTGTGTTTAATTATTGTTGTGTACATGTGTGCATGAAATCCATATAAATCAAATTATATGATAATTGACTATGTCTGATTCCAGTTCAGAAAGAATGAATATTTTAAAATAACGAATATTTTAAAATGATGAATATTTTAAAATAATATTCAGAAAAGAATCAAAATCTGATTTTGATGTCCGATTTGGGATGGACACGAATACATTTAAATATATACAGCCATGTTGATTAGATTAACGTCATTTTGACATGAATGATAATTATATCGATTTTATTCATTTTTATAATGAATATTAAAAAGGAATTGATTTCAAAATCTAATGTTTGAAAATACTATCATTTATATATCGGTAATATGGAATATTCAATTTTGATTAGAAATTGAATATGAAGTTGAAATCGTTTTGAAAATGAATTTAAAACGATTTATAAAATACGTTTTAAATGGAAATCGATGAAATATAATATATATATATATATATATATATATATATATATATATATATATATATAATGGCCTGAATAGAACGCGCCGCGCTGCGGCAGTTTGCAAATTTCGAGCATTGACTTCGAACGGACATTACGGGAGATCCGACCGTCGGATTCTCCTAAAACCGGAATCGTTGGGTTCGTATAGAAAAGAGCTTTCCAATGAATATTAGAGATTTGAAATCTAACAGTTGGATTTAGAATTATGTCAAAATCAAATTTGGAAAAGGTCGTTGTAAGTGCAGTTCGATAGCCGTTTATGGAAATTGACTGTACGGGCCTTGATAAAATTATTAAAAATATCAATAATTTGCGTAAAATCATAACAAATGATTTGGAAAGAATTGGGATGAAAAATTCCACATTTGAAAAGATAAAAATATATTTTTATCGTAATTAACTAGTTTTGAACTAGAATTATATTTCAATATTTTTAAATAAATAAATTGGATTTGAAATGGTTTTAAAAATAACCAGAATTTCTAATATATTAATTGGAAATGGATTTGAGTCGAAATTGTCTTCGGAATATTTCGATGTTGGATTTCGTGATTATACAGATATTGTTATGGAAATTTGAAAGATATATTTATATCGTTATTTCCAACACGATATTTGTTGGTTGTGGTATTTGATATTGAATATAAGCCGATATATTTTTCTATTCGGAGCCTTGCATTTAATATCAAATGGGATTAGGGTTTGCAGTGAATGGTGTCTTCTTTAACACTGTTCTTAAACCTGGTTGAGAAAAGATTAAATCTTTTTATTTAGATTTAATGAAGTATACCAATTAATTGATACTTAATTGGAATGGAATTGAAATTGGTCTTTGGGTTTATCATGAACGGTGTTTTAAATAACACTTGTTCTTTAACCTGATTAACAATGGAATAAGATTTTTGGGTTATCGTGAATGGTATCTTTAATAATACTGTTCTTAGACTCAATGGAGTTAAGAAAATTAGAAACTAACTGGAGAATAGATAAGTTGAATGGTTTCCGGGGTATTAATCTGATGTTGGTTTTGGCCTTCGGGGTTAATACTTAGGGTATTGTTCACTTGCTAAATTACGGTTAAAGGCCGATGGAATGGAATGTGATTTTGGGTTTATCGTGAACCGTGTTTTAAAGGGCATTGGTTCTTTAACCCAGTTAAAGACAGGAATAAGATTTTGGGTTGTCGTGAATGGTATCTTTAATAATATTGTTCTTAGACCCAATGGAGTTAAGAAAATCAGAAACTAACTGGAGATTAGTTAAGTTGAATGGTTTCCTGGGTATTGATCTGATGTTGGTTTCGGCCTTCGGGGTTAATACTTAGGGAATTTGTTTACTTGCTAATTTACGGTTAAAGGCTCATGGAATGGAATGTGATTTTGGGTTTATCGTGAACGGTGTTTTAAAGGACATTGGTTCTTTAACCTAGTTAAAGACAGGATATGATTTCCCAAGTTAAACAGTCGTTAATATTGATTATTGGGAAGATTAAAACCAAGTGGAGTTTTAATGCATCTTTAATTAGATTGAAATGATATCCGAAGAAAGATCAAAGAATAAATTTAAAGAATTTATCTTTGATAAAATTAATGGGAACCTTTCCCAAAGTGTAAGAATATTTGAATAAAGGAATATTCTGGATTGGAATGAGGCGTATGTTGTGTTTTTATAGAACTTGTTTATTATGTACGTGAGTTATTCAAAAAGACCGGGTTAATCCCATTCTGAATAACTGATTCGACGATATGTCGAGGATGAAGACGGTGGTTGAAGACCGGAGGTCTTCACATCGTTTGGATGATTACTGATGTCTTGATTGGGCTGTACACCCAAGTCAAGGTAATAAGTGGTGATCGTCCAGACATACTTGGAGATCAACCGGATATGCGAGGGCCTCTCCCCTGTATTGGACATATGGGGGAGGAATAAGGTGCCTCCGGTTTCGTTCAAACCCCGTACAAACTTGTAAATCGAAGTGTGTCTGACATTGGATTTCACTCTGTGTGATGGATAAACATCGGTTGCATAGCGTGGATTACCTGTGTGGCATGCTGAGATGCAAATGATCAAGGCTTTTGTTGAAAAGCAGAGTCTTATGGTTGATGATCAAAACACGGCTTTGATATAGCGTAGCTTTGTGTAGCGTTAATTCGTGAGCCTCATACCCCGGTGTGGACCAGAAACGGGAGAGGGCGTCAGGGAGGACATGCGTTTCTTTCTAGCTAGGAGTGGTGTCGGCGTTTTGCACGCCCTGACATTTTACTTATGTGGATGATGGATAGCGAGGCGCCTCGGTTATATCGCTCATTCCGGGGCCGATAGTTCGGTCAGGATATGACCAGTTTACGCCCCATAGGGCGGGGAAACGCAGTGTTCAGGCATTTTAATCCACATCGAGTGGACCGGCTCTGACGATCCAAGGGCCCACCTGAGTCTGGGTCCTGAGACATGGTAGGCTGGATTATCTCGAAGCGGTAAGGACGATCCCTTGCCTTGGTTCACAGATGGAAATCCAACTTCCAATACATGACTTTGCGGTTTTGATTGTAGAGCCTAGTATTGGCGACATGATATATGATACCCATGCCGCCTAGGATTGATACATTTATATTTGAAGTTGTTTTATACACTATGCACTTATAATAGTGTCAAATGATTTGTTTTAACGTACCAAGCATGTTTGGCTATTATAAGGGAAAAACCTATCCCCCGGCTTGTGTTGCATTGTGTGATAGGACCTAAGTCTTATAATAGCTTCATTTTTCCAAAAAGCATTGCATTGTTTTGATATATGCACTGGTATTCTTAGGAGGAAACCCGTTCCGTGTTACACGGCGTGGTCCCTTGATATATCTGATTTAAAGTAAAGTTTTAAATAACTGTTTTAGTTCTCACACCAGTCACATGACTGACCTGGAGTTTATTGTTTTAACCTAAACTCTGGGTGCCCCTATTTTCCACACGGGCAGCTAGTAGTTTTTGTTTTGCATATTTATATTCGTAGGATTTTGGTTTACAGCTGAAATAATATTCGGAAAGCTCTGTATCCGTATATTCTTTTCAGTTTTGTTTTGTATTATTTTTCCGCTGCATTGTAATTTGTAAATCTCTGATATTTAGTAAATGTGTAATATGTAATTCATACTCTGTATATTCTTTTATTCTGATGAAATTGTTGTAATAAGAAATGAAATGTTCTTCTGTTTGTGTTCTGATTCGCCGTGTTCTCAATTCAATCCGTTCTTTCCTTCATGGGGAAGTTCAGGTCGTTTCATCGGTAAGGTTCACTAATCCCAACTAGTTTGGAAAACCTTAATATGGTTTGAATTGATATCCAAAGGAAGAATAAAGAATAAATTTAATGAATTTATCTTTGATAAAACTAATGGGAACCTTTCCCAAAGTATATGAATATTTAAATAAAAATATTCTAAATTGGAATGAGGCGTATATTGTGTTTTTATAGCACTTGTTTATCATATACGCGAGTTATTCGGAAAGGCCGGGTTTATACCCATTATGAATAACTGATTCGATGATAAGTCGAAGATAAAGACAGTGGTTGAAGACCGAAGGTCTTCACATCGTTTGGATGATTACTGATGTCTTGATTGGGCTGTACACCCAAGACAAGGTAATAAGTGGTGATCGTCCAGACGTACTTGGAGATCGACCGGATATGCGAGGACCTCTCTCCTGTATTGGACACGGGACGAGGAATAAGGTGCCTCCGATTTCTTTCAGACCTAGAATGAACTATTAAATAGATGTGTGTCTGACATTGGATTTTATTCTATGTTGATTGATCTCTATTAAATATATATCTGTTTGGTGGCGGAGAATTTATTCTTTTGCTTAACACCCTTCTCTGAGACGTACGAGCTCAGAGGTTATATATCGATAGACATTAGTTGCATGGCGTGAATTGTCAGTGTGGCATGCTGAGATGCAAATGATCAAGGCTTCTATTGAAAAGCAGAGTCTTTTGGTTGATGATCAAAGCATAGCTTTAATATAGCATAGCTTTTTGTATAGCGTTAATTCGCGAGCCTCACACCTCGGTATGGGTCAAAAACGGGATAAGGGACCCAAGGAGGACATGACGTTTCTTTCTAGCTATGGGTGGTGTCATGGTATGGAGCCCAGACATTTTTTTTACCTATGTGGTTGTTGGATTGCGAGGCGCCTCAGATATATCGGTTACTACGGAGCTGGTGGATATTGAGTCATCTGGCTCAATTACGCCTTATAGGACGGGGAAACGTGTGTTTAGGAATACTAATCCTCAAACGTAAGAGAGGACCGACCTTGGAGGATCCAGGGGTCTACTGCGAGAGATCCTGAGGCATTTGCTAGAGTGTCTCGAAGCCGGCGAGGAGTACATCCCTTGCCTCGAATCATGATGGAAATCCAATTTCCAATACGTGACATTTCGGTTTTATTTGTAGAGCCTAGTATTAGCGACATGATATATGTTACGCATGCCATATATGATTGATACATTTATATTTGAAGTTGTTTTATACACTATGCACTTATAATAGTATCAAATGTTTTGTTTTAAACGTACCAAGCATGTTTGGCTATTATAAGGGAAAACCCAATCCTCCGGCTTGCGTTGCATTGTGTGATGGGACCAGAGTCTTATAATAGCTCATTTTTCCAAAAAGCATTGTGCTGTTTATTCAATGCACTGGTATTCTTGGGAGGAAACCCATTCCGTGTTATAGGGCGTGGTCCCTTGATTTACTCCCTTTTAAAGTAATTTTTTAAATAACTGCTTTAGTTCTCACACCAGTCACATGACTGACCTGGAGTTTATTGTTTTAACCTAAACTCTGGGTGCCCCTATTTTCCACATAGGCAGCTAGTAGTTTTGGTTTTGTAGATTTATATTCACAGGATCCTGGTTTATAGCTGGAACGATATTCGAAAAGCTCTGTATCCATTTATCTCTTTCAGTTGTGTTTTTGTATTATTTTCCGCTGCATTGTAATTTGTAAATCTCTATCATTTATCAAATGTGTATTATTTGTTCATACTCTGTATATTCTTGTACTCTGATGTAAATTGTTGTAATAGCAATGAAATGTCCTTCTGTTTGTGTTCTGATTTGTCATGTTCTTAGACAATCTGTTCTTTCTCTTCTCTTCGGAGACTGGGGAAGTTTGGGTCATTTACAATTACCCTTGATGTTACAGGCATCAAATAAACCTGGGACAAATCATCGAAATGAATAAAAACGTAGGTTGAAGTGATAAATACCTATGACCCTGATTTGGATTGAAATGATATATATCCATTATTGAAATACTAAAACTACTTTTTAAGTATCATTTGGCCATAGGATAGAAAATTACATACGAACACCGGTTGGTTAAACAAATTTTGTTTTAACCTTTAATCTTGAAATATTGGTTTAAAGATAATATAAAACGATGTTGTATAAATTGATTTCCTTTGAACTTAAATCTTGGATTTTGAAATAATAAAGCTAAAGTAAATTATTTAATATTGTTAAACTTAATTTAAAAAGGAAATTGAATACGAATTGAATCTACTGAAATTGAATTGTTTTACCCTTCTTTGAAATCTACTTAAAATAAACTTGATTCAAAATTGATATTTGAATTGTGAACTCAAGATTTGTTACAAACTGAAATAAAAAAAATGAGAATTCTAATTGGAAACTCTAAATATTTGAATCGATTTGATCTAATTGACTTGAATTTGAAATGGAAGTCGATTTGAATTGAAATATTTGGACAGTGACTTCAAGTTGTTGAAATTGGGAAAAGATAATTCTAAATCAAACCACTTTACAAACTATTTTATTATAAATCATTATCTAAACTGTCAATTTACTTTATAAACTATTTTATTTTAACTTATCTATTTTAACTATTTTTATATAAACTACTTCAGAAATCAACTATTTACTTTATAAACTGCTTTAATGTTCAACTATATATTTATAAAACTAAACATGATAAATCCTATTTTACTTAAATTACTTATATGTAAACTATTTTAGTTTTAACTTGTATATAAATTAACTATTTTAACAATCAACTATCTATTTTATAAACTTCTTTATTATTTAACTATATATATTTAGATAAATTTTGAAAAATTATATTTTTTATTTCAAAACTATTTACATAAAATTTTGTTGTCCTAACTATTTATTTTCAAATCATTTTTAATGTATATCTAAACTATTTTCAATTATCTTAAATATTCAACTTGTTCGAATTGAAATTGTTTCAAGACTCTAAGTTTGGTTTTAAAAAGAGATTTAATATGAAAGCATATTGTATCTTGAATATGAAATGATTTTGGAGCAAAACCTGATTTTTGATATTGACATAAACCCTTTAAAATGTAAAGAACCAATTGGTGTGAGAAGTGTAAACTTTTGGTTGTTGTAGAGACCGAGGTCAGATATTGTCATACTCTCTGCCAATACCGAAAACCACGTTAACAAATGTGCATGTAGTGGAGAATCCATAATGAAGTAGGTTGGTTTGGCGAATGCTACTGGTATGAAGTAAGAGAACAATGATGGATAGCCTTAACCTTCGGGTCATAATTAAAATGACTAAAAGAGGAGTCATACCCATTCCAATGTGAGTGATCTCTTCTTAGCAGACATGTTTCTTTGATGCCATATCTCTTACTTTGTAACTGATCGGGGCGCACCTTTGAATTTGGGAGTATTGTCTGAGATGGGCGGTAGTCACGGCTATGTGTTACCACTATCCTGGGTCTACAATCTAGTATAATCATACTGATGGGTATTGCCTCGATGTCTTGTCATATTTATCCTGATCGTGACCCCTACAATTTTGATTTGTACCATACCTCTAAAGTGCCCTTCGATAGCCACTAGTTTACGGTGGACTTTACGGTATGTATAAAGTATGTTATTATAAACGGTGTAAGGGTAACAATGGTAGTCCCGCTTACGCTGTTTTCAATAGTATATTTCCCGTAGACACTATTATAATAGCGTCTTATATTATATAGTATTTTGTTTAACTGATCCTTAGGAGATGGAAATTCCCGTAACATCTCTTAAGTTATTGCACCTACGAACTCACTGGATATGAGATGTGAATTACCATAAGCATCTCCGATGCTGTAACACTCATATTATTACATGGTTTTTATTTGACCGATATGAGAATATTTTAATTCTGATTCGAGTATTTTTGTCTTTTCATTTTTATTTGGGTCAAACTAAGTTTTTCATTTATCGAAGACACTGGTATGAAGACGAAGATAGAGCTTGGCAGACATATTTTTTAGTATTACTTTGTTTCATTTATTGGTATGTTTTGTGATAATTTAACTTTGATAATTGTTGTAAAATATAATCAAATATATGTATTAACACCTTCATGAACTGCTATTATTTATTATATTTTGTCCTTCCGCTACGAGATTCTATGATTTTTTTTCTTATATTGATCCCAATAACTATTTGTATTTTGGATTCGTTTGAGTCGACATGCGTGGTGTTTTATTGGCTTAAACGACCAAAAATCTAGATCGTTACACCACTATTATTAGAAATTAAGAAGAAATGGAAGAAAGGTAAATGATTTGTTTTTGTAAGGATTGCCTCACATGTTGTTAAGGAGGAATGATGGGTTAGATACAATAGTCCCACATCATGGAATAAATTGAAGGAATTGTGTACAAATATGAGCTGGTAGACACGTAACATTAGGGATTCCTTTTATTATATGGGAGTTGTGTGCCAGCTCATATGCGTGCAAGAAAGGGGGCTTTGTTCCGACCTTCGTTACATAACAGTGGTATCAGAGCTGAAGGTTTGGACTGGGCCATGCAGGCAAGGCAGTGCTCTCAAAAGAATACTCATAGGATGCGAGTCAAATGTGAGACTGTTAGGATTGCCTCGCATGTTGTTAAGGAGGAATGATGGGTTGGATACAATAGTCCCGCATCATGGAATAAATTGAAGGAATTGTGTATAAATATGAGCTGGTAGGCACGTAACATTAGGGATTCTTTTTGTTATATGGGAGTTGCATGCCAGCTTATATGCATGCAAGGAAGGGGGCATTGTTTCGACCGTCGTTACATAACAGTTTTGCGGTTTCTTTACAAGACAAATGTAATTTTAGAGGTAAGATTGTATTATCTTTTATTAGTGAAATTTAGGTTTAAGGGATAATTTAATATCTATTTTAGCCTTACTTTATTTCACTTCAAATTCATAATGAGATTCAAACTATTTTGTAGCACAAAGTGTATTTGTTTTCTAAAAACTCAGTCCAACTCTTAATTTGACATTGAATATAAAATTTAAATTTTTAACCGAAAAAGATAGGACTAATGAATGTTTAATATAATTTTAGACTTTTCAGGTTTGAGATTGATAATGTGAACAAGCAAGATGTTTTTAAAGTAATCTTTCTATTAGATGAACACTTGGAGTTCGAAGTTCATTTGTTTTTTAACATACCTGTATCATCTATATAATGAATTTTGTAGCTGACCAATTTTAGCATGTACCTATTTCATCCTTACTTCACCATTTGTGATTCCAAGTGAGCGGTATGGAGACAACACATAACGATAAGAAAACTGATGCATGATCATATTTACGAAAAGGTTGCTTTGAGTTTGATTCACCCGTTTCTTTATCTATAACAAAAGATTCTATATTATCCTTTCCAATGGTTAATAAAGTGAGTTTACCCTTTATGTTTGTACATGTTTATGATTGTGTTTATCTTTTTACATTCCAAGTTGAATTTGCATTGTTTTGCTACACAAATATGCAAGTTTTGCACAAAATTTTGTTTTGAAATCATTTTCACTAACGTAGATTCATGTGCACAATTTCAATTTTTTTAATAAGAATGTGTGTTTTGATTAAAGTTATTGAGCACAACTAATATAGTATCAAACCTTTTGTCTCAAATTTATATATACTCAATACTTTAAGTTCTAGTTGATTTCTAACTAATTTCATCCCAAAAGTTGTTTGCCTTTTTTAAAGAGTTCATGTGAATAATGAATTTCAGTTCTACTTAGATAAACATGTTCAATCCTAACAATTAAGATGTTATGTACCTTAATTGCAAATAACGAAGCTTATTTGATTCTTAACTACACAATAAGTTGATGTTGTATGGTGACATATGTTATCACATCACTATTTTTTCTACAAACATGCAAGTTTGTAAGTTTCACACTTTTCTAACAAAATTTTGAAGTTTGGAAGGAAATATTTATAATTACGGTGAAAACGATATCTAATTTTTTTAATTTTACATGTTTTTATAAGCTTTTCTCAATTCTCCCTCTTCACTAAAAGGAATTTTAGACGATTTTATGTTCTTAATGCAAATCATCCTACGTGTGCGCAAATGGGTAAGTGAAAGAAATAGGCATAAAAATAGTTGTAAAAAGGACTTCTCATATTTTTACTCTTTTTGTTTATTGTTACCCACATGAATGAAAGGGGAAGATGTGTTATTTTGTAGTATTTGTTCTAGCTTTGAATCGGTTTTGGTAAATATTTCCTTTGCGATTCAAGGTTAAATTAATTCAATATATTAACATATTATTTGTATACTCTTAGTTTTGCCTTTTTATTTTCACTTATTATAGAGTTTGTTGGTTTCTTAAATATGATTATAAATTTTGTTGTGATTGATTTTTTTCCATTATATAGTTAACCAACAAGATTAAAAGTTGTTATTTCTTATTAGAGATCAATAAATAAATATTACTTATTTGTCACCTTTTTTGTAGATTATAGAAAGTTTCTCATAGTTATTCAAACAACTGGAACTATATATGACAAAGATTGAAAACTGATTCATCATTCATAATGGACATATCTTTTTAAATCCAGTTTACCTAAAGATTAATGATGAAAATGAAATTAAAATGGAGAAATAAAGTGGAATGTTTAGTTGACAAATTGATTTTATAAAGAAGCCAGTGTTAACTCTTATGAACAAAATAAATTATTACATGGCAAACATCATTTCACTAGTTATTGAAGATGTGATTTAATGACTGGCCTAGAGCTAGAAGAAAACTTAATAAACAAAAGAGGTAAAATTTTCACTTGGATGTAAAGGCAGAAAAACAAAAGTAATGATGACCAATTTCATTGTCATTGTGGTTATGCATTTTTACTTGGAAGAAAACAGTCGTTGATTTAAAACTTGCTTAGCGTGATTCAAACATATAATGGGAAACAGTACGTTGCAGACCACTTAAGTCTATACATAAGTATCCATTTTAAAAAGAATGTTAGTTTTAAGGATTAAAAGAGATGAAAATCGAAGTACATTGGAGAAAGGAAAGTGGAAGATAGATTTGAATGGATAAAATTAAGTGGAAAATAGGCATAAGGACAAACTTTAAAAAAAAATTAGGCTGAAGGACATCAAATTTTATTTTTAGACTGAAGGACAAACTTTGAAAAAAATTAGGCTGAAGGACAAAGCTAAATATAATTAGCATTTTCTGCAGTGTAAAACTGAATAATGCTAGTTAAAACTAGCAATTTCGTGTAGTGTAAAAAAACTGAATATAATGCTAATTACATTTAGCATTTTCCTTCAGCTTAATTTTGATTTAAAGTTTGTCCTTCAGACTAAAAATAAAACTTGGTGTCCTTTATCCAAAATTTTCGGCAAAGTTTGTCCTTCTCCCTAATTACCTCTAAAATTAATTAAAGAAGACATGGAAATTAAATTAAAATTGCAAAATGAAAATGGGAAATATTTCTGAATTAACGAAATAGAAGATGAAAGGTCATACCACTACGGTTTTGAAAGTAAAATGGAAATTTAAGTGTAAGTTTGAAATGGTAAATTGGTAGAGTCGTTCGAATTTTTCCCTCAACATAAGGAGAGAATATGGCTCTAAGTAATGGTGAATAAGAAACAAGAATTCAAATGGTAACATATCCTCTTCTAAAAAAATGAAAAAAAAAGTAATAAATCCAAAAGTAATCAGAATTACGTGTTTCTAAATCACCATGGATCTTGAATCAAAATCTCTTCCAATACATTAATGTCGGCATTTCAATGGACAAGTTACCTGCAACTAAAGTAGACACAATAGTAACTTTTTAAAAAACGATGCCTTTTAACCTGGATGCTTTTTGGAAATCAAGCAATGATTTATTTTACATATTAATCTTCTTAAGAATCCAACCTTATTCTCTATAATTAATGTATAACAAAAGAAAATATTTTTGATAGAAATAATTGTACAACTACAGCCGAAGCAAGAAGAAAACTCAACCAATAAATGGGGCAGGCTTTCCTGTTTGATATAATGACAAAAATTGAAAGAGATGATAGTATCGAGGAATATAAGGGAAAATGAAAGTAAAATGAAGAAATGAAAGTGGAAGGTAGATATGAGTGGATGAAATTAAATATAGAACATAAGGAAATGAAAGTAAAATCGCAAAATGAGATATTTCTAAAATGATGAAGCAGAAAATGAAGTATTAGCTTATTATGGTATTTAAAGTAAAATAAAAATGTATGTGTGAATTTGAAATGGTAAATAATTGGTAGGAGTATGTGAAAATCTTCTCTCAAAGAAAGAAGAGAAAAGGATTATAAATGAGTGCGAATATGAAGTAAGAATTCAAAAACCACGTATTCTTTTTTGTATATGGAACCAGTATGTATGGCACGTCCAATGGGCGTATACGGAGAAAATTATGAGTCCATCTTTTGTGCAAAATAGCATGTATAGATATGCAAACAAATCGATGTGCTCTTTATACTACTAAATTTGGTTATTATGTAAATAACAATATGAAAATATATTGTCAAGTTGTCTTCTCATTCAAATAAGTGTCACCAATAGTAATATCAAAATATGTATGGCAATAAGTGTCACTAATTGCAAATGTTAAACGATATAGCTATAGAAAATCAATTTTCAACAGTAGATAAGTAGGGATAGAACTACAATGCATAATAGATCGTAATTACTATTCTATATTTATGGGTTAAGCATAATTACTTTCTTATTCTTGACATCTTTTTATATTACAATCTTATATGGAACATCTATATATATATATATATTAACAGTATGCTTGTGAGCGTAAACTTTTGGTCTGATCATAAACTTCCAAAATTGCCCATCATGTACAATTCCTTAAAAGGTTATCATCCTAAAATTAGCATCTAAATAAAAGAATATTGATTCCTTTTATAATTTCTAACATCGCTTAAAATATAAAATTTTGCAGATATTTTCTTTTATGATTTCAAAACGTTCTTTCACATGTAATACCATATTTAATGTCACTTAAAAGTATGATCAAATAAATAAACTTCGTATGTATTTTCGCTATTTATTAGTCAATAACAAAAATAAAATTTCAAGCTAATAGAAAAAAGTTAAATGTCACAACTTAGAAATAAAAATTTAAACTACCAACACATGATTTTAATTCTAAAACATAACTAAGTATTTATGAAAATCATTTCCCTTGAATATTCTAAATGCATGTAATTTAAAAAATATATCAATATCTTCATCGAACGCCACGTGTGAAGTGCGTGCCATAACGCTCGTATTGATAGTATTATTTGCTAAAATATAGTCTAAAGATGTTGCGTATAACAAGACACGATACAATTTCAGTATCCACATTTCCCACGGTTGCACATATGGAAAAAAGTATGTGTAGAGAAACTTGTTTCTTCCATCTTGCTCCTTAGAAGTTTCCACCACTTTCGCCAATCGTTGCCCAATCCAGTAAGAATTGTGACATACCACTGAGGTCGTGCGATGATTGGGAGGACCTACATTACCGATGGACGTTGTTTGTGCATAAGAGTTGTAACGACCCAGCGGATTTCAGCCTTGAAAATCGACATAACACCTTTACCATATCTCATATCGATCCTCTAAGCACTGAAAAACACTAGATTGTCATGAGAAAGAAAATAGAGGGTGAGAAAAGAAAGAAAGAATGTTAGAATAGAAGAAAGAAGAAGAACACATCATCAGAATCTCACAGCGGAACAGAAAAAATATAATATCAAATCTCTTTATACAAAAGAATTGTATATACATACCAATCATCATAGTACAACATATATCAGCCACAGCGGAAATAACTCTATATAACTAGCGGTGAAGCCTCCTGCTTCTAGCTCCTGAAACTCCAAGTGGAACCAAACCTGGAACATACTCGGTCTGACCCGAGCACATTTGATTTAAAACAAAATACACCGGGTCAGTATGGAATACTATCAGTGATAAATTCACAGCACGCACAACTTGTTTAACTTTGGAAATTCCTTTATGAAATCAAAGGATAATAGTAAGACCAGCCCACACATAAATACAGACGGTTTTTACCTTACTATAACCCAAAACGGTTTTTGAAATCATAGCTTGATCTGATATTATATTTTTGTCTAAATACATGTAAATATCAATCTAGAGGAACGCTTTCATCTCACGTTCCCCATACATAGTATACAATCGAAAACAGCGGGTGCTTATTGGATATTGGACACCAACTTGACAAGGTATGGGACCACCTTCCGCACGTGTATCTCTAGAGGTGAATACACTGGGTTCAACAAGAACGTCTTGCAACCCGGCCCTCACATGACCGACCACTCATTTTGCTTGAGTGTATCGAATGTATATCACCGACGGTTGGGATCGGCAACCACTTGCCCGAAAAGGGACAGCATCGAACATAGATAAAGAAGCAAATGGAATTTTTCTAGATAGGTGATCATACATCCTAATGGGAGCGACCCACATAGCCATGCTGCCTGCCCGATTTTTGTCATTTCCCGGTTGATGAGGCTTGAGGCTAGAATTCATCTCTTCGAACATCTGGTCGTCATTCACTTTGAATGCCACATCGTCAGATCCTCCAGATCACACTTGATTGACATCCACCAAAAATACTCTAGTTTATTTGGCTAGAGAATAACCATTTCTCCGCCATCAACTATGGTATGTTTGGAGAAATCAACTCATGTAATTCCTTTGGAAATACTCTGTCAGACATCCGTCCATACAAGTCATCCAGGAACAGGATGAACCAAAGGTACTCTCCTACTGCATCTCATATAGGAATCACCCCATGGATCAGTAGCGAGTAGTCCTTGCAACCCGTAGATTCCAACCATGACAGAACCACAGCTTATCTCTGGTTGCAATCCCAGAGATTTTTAGTGGTCTTTCCGCTTATGAAAATCTACAGTCTTCAATGCTCCATCACGATCATCTTCGATATCTCCACGTATTTGTTGGTCGGAATGGTATTCGAATATAATTCGATCCCGGACTTTCCATACCAACAAGCGGTGGTCAGGTGTGATAGTCGGTGTTTTAACTATCAAATAACAATATTGTGAATGAAATGATTTCACTGATTCAGTACTTGGCATGACTTGGCCCCTTTAAAATATATTTGGCAAACTCGTTTATAACTTCTAATCCTCCCAATATATTCAAACCAATATATTTATTCTTAATTAATTCAAAAAAACCATCTTATACATTTCAAGATATGAAATGCTTAATTCTCCATCCCCTTTCATATTGGGCATATCATTATTATTTCAAAATCTTGCACTTATGTTCAATATTCCTCGTATGGAATATCACACCAAGTACAACGTCTTTCACTCATTTCAAACCAATATCATTCCTCGATAATAACGGAGCCGTTCAAGTTGGGGTATTTTATTTACCTCTCAGACCTTAATCGACAACGTCCTTATCTCAGAATAATATCAGTTCGTCACTTAACCACTGATCTAAAAATCTCGTTTACCCCCTTGATTTCAAACCTGGTTTTATAAACCGTTTCTTATATAACTAAATTCACTCGATTAAGTAAGTCCTCATTCAAACCGCAACATTTAACTTATCATTTTGGTTTAAAACCTTTTCAAACCCTCGCTTGGATTTCTTACTAGTAATAGTCTATTTACCATCTTTTCACTACTTCTTAGATTTTCTTCTAAAGCCATTACTATATTTTAGTTTATTCTTAATCTATTTGTCATCTCCCTTAACTATTTCACTTCAATCGAATTCCCTTTACTTAATTTAGTAATTAAGAAAAATGTTATTTAAGTCTTTTTATTCACTACCTATCTCATTTACACATCCCGTCTTGAAACTTGAATTATACACTTCTTTATAAACTCTTGTTTGACTTTATCGAACTTATCGACACTTCATCACTTCTAATGGCATTCCAACTAAAGATAATTTCTTTAATTAGTTTTAATTACAATAATAATTAACTTTGACATTTAACTCATCAAATTTGGTTTTAAAGAAAATCCTTTTAAAACTTCGCTTTGACTTCTTTATAATAGCCCATTTACCGATATTTAATACAACCCAATTAGGGGTATTTATCTTTACCTTTGAAATTCTAATTTCAATTACAACGCTTCGTTCAATCAAATACCTTACCTTTTTAAGGTCACCATTTTGGTTCAAAAACCCTTTTAAACCTATTTTGGATTTCTTACAAATCACATATAAATCCCGTTTACAAACCTTGTTTAAAAACTTGGCTTATACATTCCTTTATAAACTCTTATCTCCGTTTTAAATTAATTAAATAACTTAATTAATTTAAAAATACCATTTAATTATTATAAAAACAATCATTCTATTTTGACCAACACATAGGTAATGTCTTTGGTTTTCCCCTTTTATTACTGGTTTACATCATACGGTTTTGGCTACTCAAACCATTTAAATAATTCTTTTATAACCTTGATTAAAATATTTATTTATAAATCTCTAATTTAATTAATATATGGAAAAATTCCAATTCAGTTATAAATAATTTATAACTTTAAACTGCGTCGTTTCACCGAACGGTCGAACGACGTCTGAACAACACATTTTAGGCCATTCACTGCCAATTACCAAATCAACATTTGTCGGTTGATTTTAAACACAACACGGGTGATTTATTTGTTCAACCATCATGTTCAAACAGGTTTGACTACCATCAGGGGTTCAATCGGTTCATATAACAACGATATAAAACAAACAAACAACATATATAATATTTTGAAGAATCCGGTCGGATCCCTCCAACCTGTTCTTCCCTGCATCACAGCTTGTTACAAATGTCATAATAATGAAATAAATTTCATATGATCGATTAAATCTAAATAACCGCATCCAATCAACCATAACAGTCAACAGCAACCAATCAACCAATTTATATTTTTTTTAAAGGTAAATTATATTTTAATATGAATTTACCACATCACAGAATTCCAAAAGGTGTGAGAATTAACTCACCAGAGTTTGTTCTGGTCGATGGTTGACGCGTTTGTCACTTTTAATTTGGGTCGACCATTCAAAATTTTGCTGAATTTTCAACAGCTTCAGATTGACTCCTAGTCAGTGCCATTGCCTGCCTCGTCCCTTCGATCCAAACGGATCCAGTTTCGTCAGATTTCGTTCACGTATGAACAAGATATGCCAGTTTAAAGTTTGATTATATTATACGATAATTAACTAAACTATTAATTAATAAATTAATTAAATCATTAGTTAATTATTACCTTAATACCGTTACCCACCTTAAATCTCGTCCATGTCAGCACACCATTCTCATTCACGCGTTTTCAACTGGAGCCAATTTATCAAACCCGACTCCTTCTTCAACCACGAGCTCGAAACTTCCCAAGGCCATCGTCGACAACCTGCTTCATCGGAGACCCCAACTTCGACCTCGCCTGAACCGCCGCTCCGATAGCCTCCCACGCCTGAAACCGTTTGCGTTGAAACCCACCACAGCTGCCGGTACCCTCATTTGAACGGAAATTGTTCATCCGGCTTTTTCTCCGACCATGCTCCACCAGGGCCAACACCACCACCGGCGTTGGAACCGTCTCGCCACCCAGCACCTGCCCCATCCGTCCTCCGCCACCAACTGTGCCTCCAGCGCCGCCATTTTGGCCAAAACCGTCCAAGACTTACAAAACCGAACCCAAAATGACCACCCACGTTCATCTCAGTCCCCATGCCACCACAGACCACCGTTGAACCTCAGACCACCGCCAAATCGAAGCCCTACTCCTCCTCTACAAAACCCCTAAGGTCCCATCCTCCGAAATCAACCATAGCTCCCCAATTTCATCAAAGAACGAAACTAGGTTTTCCACTTTAAACCCCGATTCTGGCCACCACCAAGCTCCGACCACCCGCATCTTTTTGCTGTAGGTAGACAACCTCCCGATCTATCACTTTCCCATAGGAACCCCCCTCGAATTCTTCACGGATTTGAAGAAATAAATAAAAATAGAAATAGGGGCTTATTTGCAAAATATAGTGAAGGTGATGAAGGTGTGGCTGGAAATGGCTGGTGTAGGGGTTTATATAATGGCGGAAAAATATATTTTAAGTTGACGTGACGAGCGACGTTGACTAGCGATATTTTATTTCGAACCTATCGCGTTTTCAAACATCATTTATTCGCTGCGGCGCTGACATACGAACCCCTTTCGAGACGTGACTGGACGGCATAGTATATTTTGACGATACGGTCCTAACGAAACTTGTTTCGTCGAATTCCGAGTCCGTTTGCTCAAATAGCGTTCGTACACGCCTAAATTGATAGATTTATTTTGCATTTTATTTTGACACGCTCACAGAATAACACCGATTGACGTGCCATCAGAAAATCTAGCAATAATTTACTGTTACGGTTCCAACAAAATTTGTTTCGTCCAAAACAGAGGTCGTTTGAAAAATGTCCCTTTTGAACTGGCCAATTCAAAGAAAATAAACCAATTTTAAAAAACTTCAATATAATAATATTAAAATATTGCCATTGGTCATACCCGACCAGAATTTGATGTATTACCAAGGAAAAATATCCTGGGTTGAATTCCAAGCCAAATAAATATTTAAAATATTTATAAACCGTTATTTTATATAATTGCAGCGCTATATATACAAAGGAAATTCTGGTGCTGTTTTTCTGAGAATTTGATTTGGACATAAAATAAAATCTACATGACGAAAACTCGATTTTTCTCTGCCATTGGAAAGATATCGTCAAACCGGTCCCGGCGTTTCTTATTTCGAGAAAATCCGACTTATTTTGAACCCGGTACAACCAATTGAAGTTCAAAACGCCAAAGCGCGAACTGCCGCGCCGCTGCAGCTCGTTATTTAATTAAATTATAACTATATATTTTTAATCGTCGTTAACTAATCGGAATCGTCGATATAACTTCAATATAGACGATATAACCTCTCTATATTCTGCCAATTCACCCTATTCAGCAATTTCAACAATTTCCAACATTTTGAAATTAAATCATTATTTTATTATTTATTCAAATAATATTTTCCAAATAAAATCGTTAAAATTCGATTATTTACATTCAAACCAATATTTTAAATAATTAAAATATTCTAAATAAATAGGCATAAAAATACGGGTCGTTACATTCCTTCCCCCTTAAAATAATTTCGTCCTCGAAATTGCTAAGGTAGAAGAAATGTCGTCAACTACTATCTTTTCAAAAGGGATTAATTTTCAAAACTCGAATTTATTTTCAAACCAACCCAACTGGTTTTAAAACCTATTTATTTCAAATAAAAGAATTTTCCAAAAATTAAAAAAAAATCTAACACCCTAAACTCTGGAAAAATTTCAGCAGAGTCTCCCCTGTACAGAGGACCATCTGCAGTATTGCAGGATCAAGAAATATGTATACATCGACTCTCATGGTCGGAAAAATTCAAAATCCAAACTCAAAACCCAAACAAAACCAAGAAAATTTCATATTTGCGTAGGCGTACCTTTTTGCGAGCGCTATTTACGCGATAAGCGATATATTTTATTCGAGCTTGCTTAATTAATTTTGCAGCTCTATTCAAACTGGACTTGATTAACTCCAGGATTTCTCTCTTGGCTGGATTTTAAAGCTGAACTGGCACTTTACACCTGTTCTCAACTCAAACCGATTCATTAGTTCCCACAACAAATGTCAATATGGTTCAAAGTATCTATACTATTCATATCAACCCACTTTACACAATTCAATTCACAGAGGATTATTTATAATCACTTCGTTAATTCCTTTAATTATCCATTCAAATTTATTAATCTGGATTGATTTATTTGAATTATTTATTTCATATTGGTTTTCAACCAAAACGATTCATGTTCAGGTTTATATTCCTGAAATCACACAATCCAAACATACCATTCACATCGATCATTAACAATTCCAAATAATTGCCCATATTATAATAATCTTTACCTTTATTTTATTATAAAATAAATTTGGCAAAGAAAATTTCAAAAATAATTTTATATCAAATTACGAATACGCGCTCTCGTATATACACTCAGACTCAATCTAGGGTGTTAATAACCCTATCTCTATTGAGTCACACCACAGAGCCAAGGTTATCTCTAAACCAATAGCTCTGATACCACTGTAACGACCCAGCGGATTTCAGCCTTGAAAATCGACATAACACCTTTACCATATCTCATGTCGATCCTCCAAGCACTGAAAAACACTAGATTGTCATGAGAAAGAAAATAGAGGGTGAGAAAAGAAAGAAAGAATGTTAGAATAGAAGAAAGAAGAAGAACACATCATCCGAATCTCACAGCGGAACAGAAAAAAATATAATATCAAATCTCTTTATACAAAAGAATTGTATATACATACCAATCATCAGAGTACAACATATATCAGCCACAGCGGAAACAACTCTATATAACTAGCGGTGAAGCCTCCTGCTTCTAGCTCCTGAAACTCCAAGCGGAACCTAACCTGGAACATACTCGGTCTGACCCGAGCACATTTGATTTAAAACAAAATACACCGGGTCAGTCTGGAATACTATCAGTGATAAATTCACAGCACACACAACTTGTTTAACTTTGGAAAATCCTTTATGAAATCAAAGGATAATAGTAAGACCAGCCCACACATAAATACAGACGGTTTTTACCTTACTATAACCCAAAACGGTTTTTGAAATCATAGCTTGAACTGATATTATATTTTTGTCTAAATACATGTAAATATCAATCTAGAAGAACGCTTGCATCTCACGCTCCCCATACATAGTATACAATCGAAAACCGCGGGCGCTTATTGGATATTGGATTCCAACTTGACAAGGTATGGGACCACCTTCCGCACGTGTATCTCTAGAGGTGAATACACTGGGTTCAACAAGAACGTCTTGCAACCCGGCCCTCACATGACCGACCACTCATTTCGCTTGAGTGTATCGAATGTATATCACCGACGGTTGGGATCGGCAACCGCCTGCCCAAAAAGGGACAGCATCGAACATAGATAAAGAACCAAATGGAATTTCTCTAGATAGGTGATCATACATCCTAATGGGAGTGACCCACATAGCCATGCTACCTGCCCGATTTTTGTCATTTCCCGGTTGATGAGGCTTGAGGCTAGAATTCATCTCTTCGAACATCTGGTTGTCATTCACTTTGAATGCCACATCGTCAGATCCGCTAGATCACACTTGATTGACGTCCACCAAAAATACTCTAGTTTATTTGGCTAGAGAATAACCATTTCTCCGCCATCAACTATGGTACGTTTGGAGAAATCAACTCATGTAATTCCTTTGGAAATACTCTGTCAGACATCCGTCCATACAAGTCATCCAGGAACAGGATGAACCGAAGGTACTCTCCTACTGCATCTCATATAGGAATCACCCCATGGATCAGTAGCGAGTAGTCCTTGCAACCCGTAGATTCCAACCACGACAGAACCACAGCTTATCTCTAGTTGCAATCCCAGAGATTTTTAGCGGTCCTTCCGCGTATGAAAATCTACAGTCTTCAATGCTCCATCACGATCATCTTCGATATCTCCACGTATTTGTTGGTCGGAATGATATTCGAATATAATTCGATCCCAGACTTTCCATACCAACAAGCGTATTGGTCAGGTTTGATAGTCGGTGTTTTAACTATCAAATAACAATAGTGTGAATGAAATGATTTCACTGATTCAGTACTTGGCATGACTTGGCCCCTTTAAAATATATTTGGCAAACTCGTTTATAACTTCTAATCCTCCCAATATATTCAAACCATTATATTTATTCTTAATTAATTTGACAAAACCATCTTATACATTTCAAGATATGAAATGCTTAATTCTCCATCCCCTTTCATATTGGGCATATCATTATTATTTCAAAATCTCGCACTTATGTTCAATATTCCTCGTATGGAATATCACACCAACTACAACGTCTTTCACTCGTTTCAAACCAATATCATTCCTCGATAATTACGGAGTCGTTCAAGTTAGGGTATTTTATTTACCTCTCAGACCTTAATCGACAACGTCCTTATCCCAGAATAATATCAGTTCGTCACTTAACCACTGATCTAAAAATCTCGTTTACCGCCTTCATTTCAAACCTGGTTTTATAAACCGTTTCTTATATAACTAAATTCACTCGATTAAGTAAGTCCTCATTCAAACCGCAACATTTAACTTATCATTTTGGTTTAAAACCTTTTTAAACCCTTGCTTGGATTTCTTCCTGGTAATAGTCTATTTACCATCTTTTCACTACTTCTTAGATTTTCTTCTAAAGCCATTACTATATTTTAGTTTATTCTTAATCTATTTGTCATCTCCCTTAACTATTTCACTTCAATCGAATTCCCTTTACTTAATTTAGTAATTAAGAAAAATGTTATTTAAGTCTTTTTATTCACTACCTATCTCATTTACACATCCCGCCTTGAAACTTGAATTATACACTTCTTTATAAACTCTTGTTTGACTTTATCGAACTTATCGACACTTCATCACTTCTAATGGCATTCCAACTAAAGATAATTTCTTTAATTAGTTTTAATTACAATAATAATTAACTTTGACATTTAACTCATCAAATTTGGTTTTAAAGAAAATCCTTTTAAAACTTCGCTTTGACTTCTTTATAATAGCCCATTTACCGATATTTAATACAACCCAATTAGGGGTATTTATCTTTACCTTTGAAATTCTAATTTCAATTACAACGCATCGTTCAATCAAATACCTTACCTTTTTAAGGTCACCATTTTGGTTCAAAAACCCTTTTTAAACCTATTTTGGATTTCTTACAAATCACATATAAATCCCGTTTACAAACTTTGTTTAAAAACTTGGCTTATACATTCCTTTATAAACTCTTATCGCCTTTTTAAATTAATTAAATAACTTAATTAATTTAAAAATACCATTTAATTATTATAAAAACAATCATTCTATTTTGACCAACACATAGGTAATGTCTTTGGTTTTTCCCTTTTATAACTGGTTTACATCATACGGTTTTGGCTACTCAAACCATTTAAATAATTCTTTTATAACCTTGATTAAAATATTTATTTATAAATCTCTAATTTAATTAATATATAAAATGACGGAAAAACTCTAATTCAGTTATAAAATAATTTATAACTTTAAACTGCGTCGTTTCACCGAACGGTCGAACGACGTCTGAACAACACATTTTAGGCCATTCACTGCCAATTACCAAATCAACATTTGTCGGTTGATTTTAAACACAACACGGGTGATTTATTTGTTCAACCATCATGTTCAAATAGGTTTGACTACCATCTGGGGTTCAATCAGTTCATATAACAACGATATAAAACAAACAAACAACATATATAATATTTTGAGGAATCCGGTCGGATCCCTCCAACCTGTTCTTCCCTGCATCACAGCTTGTTATACATGTCATAATAATGAAATAAATATCATATGATCGATTAAATCTAAATAACCGCATCCAATCAACCATAACAGTCAACAACAACCAATCAACCAATTTATATTTTTTTAAAGGTAAATTATATTTTTAATATGAATTTACCACATCACAGAATTCCAGAAGGTGTGAGAATTAACTCACCAGAGTTTGTTCTGGTCGATGGTTGACGCGTTTGTCACTTTTAATTTGGGTCGACCATTCAAAATTTTGCTGAATTTTTAACAGCTTTAGATTGACTACTAGTCAGTGCCATCGCCTAGGCCTCGTCCCTGCGATCCCAACGGATCCAGTTTCGTCAGATTTCGTTCACGTATGAACAAGATATGCCAGTTTAAAGTTTGACTATATTATACGATAATTAACTAAACTATTAATTAATAAATTAATTAAATCATTAGTTAATTATTACCTTAATACCGTTACCCACCTTAAATCTCGTCCACGTCAGCATACCATTCTCATTCACGCGTTTTCAACTGGAGCCAATTTATCAAACCCGACTCCTTCTTCAACCACGAGCTCAAAACTTCCCAAGGCCATCGTCGACAACCTGCTTCATCGGAGACCCCAACTTCGACCTCGCCTGAACCGTCGCTCCGATAGCCTCCCTCGACTGAAACCGTTTGCGTTGTAACCCACCACAGCCGCCGGTACCCTCGTTTGAACGGAAATTGTTCATCCGGCTTTTTCTCCGACCATGCTCCACCAGGGCCAACACCACCACCGGCGTTGGAACCGTCTCGCCACCCAGCACCTGCCCCATCCATCCTCCGCCACGAACTGTGCCTCCAGCGCCACCATTTTGGCCAAAACCGTCCAAGACTTTCAAAACCGAACCCAAAATGACCACCCACGTTCATCTCAGTCCCCATGCCACCACAGACCACCGTTGAACCTCAGACCACCGCCAAATCGAAGCCCTACTCCTCCTCTACAAAACCCCTAAGGTCCCATCCTCCGAAATCAACCATAGCTCCCCAATTTCATCAAAGAACGAAACTAGGTTTTCCACTTTAAACCCCGATTCCAGCCACCACCAAGCCACGACCACCCCCATCTTTTTGCTGTAGATAGACAACCTCCCGATCTATCACTTTCCCGTAGGAACTCCCCTCGAATTCTTCACGGATTTAAAGAAATAAATAAAAATAAAAATAGGGGCTTATTTGCAAAATATAGTGAAGGTGATGAAGGTGTGGCTGGAAATGGCTGGTGTAGGGGTTTATATAATGGCGGAAAAATATATTTTAAGTTGACGTGACGAGCGACGTTGACTAGCGATATTTTATTTCGTACCTGTCGCGTTTTCAAACATCATTTATTCGCTGCTGCGCTCACATAAGAATCCCGTTCGAGACGTGACTAGACGGCATAGTATATTTTGACGATACGGTCCTAACGAAACTTGTTTCGTCGAATTCCGAGTCCGTTTGCTCAAATAGCGTTCGTACACGCCCAAATTGATAGATTTATTTTGCATTTTATTTTGACACGTTCACAGACTAACACCGATTGACGTGCCATCAGAAAATCTAGCAATAATTTACTGTTACGGTTCCAACAAAATTTGTTTCGTCCAAAACAAAGGTCGTTTGAAAAATGTCCCTTTTGAACTGGCTAATTCAAAGAAAATAAACCAATTTTAAAATACTTCAATATAATAATATTAAAATATTGCCATTAGTCATACCTGACCAGAATTTGATGTATTACCAAGGAAAAATAACCTGGGTTGAATTCCAAGCCAAATCAATATTTAAAATATTTAAAAACCGTTATTTTATATAATTGCAGCGCTATATATACAAAGGAAATTCTGGCGCTGTTTTTCTGAGAATTTGATTTGGACATAAAATAAAATCTACACGACGAAAACTCGATTTGTCTCTGCCATTGGAAAGATATCTTCAAATCGGTCCCGGCGTTTCTTATTTCGAGAAAATCCGACTTATTTTGAACCCGGTACGACCAATTGAAGTTCAAAACGCCAAATTGCGAACTGCCGCGCCCTTGCAGCTCGTTATTTAATTAAATTATAACTATATATTTTTAATCGTCGTTAACTAATCGGAATCGTCGATATAACTTCAATATAGACGATATCACCTCTCTATATTCTGCCAATTCACCCTATTCAGCAATTTCAACAATTTCCAAAATTTTGAAATTAAATCATTATTTTATTATTTATTCAAATAATATTTTCCAAATAAAATCGTTAAATTCGATTATTTACATTCAAACCAATATTTTAAATAATTAAAATATTCCAAATAAATAGGCAGAAAAATACGGGTCGTTACAAGAGCTCACTTTAAATTTTTATTCTTGTTATCGCTTATGATCTTCTAATGAGGATATGAGTTAAAACTTAAGAGGAAAGTGTTAGGATTGCCTCGCATGTTGTTAAGTGAGGAATGACAGTTTGAATAAATAGTCTCATATCATGGAATAAATTAAAAAGAGTGGAGCACAAAATTGAGTTCATAGGCACGTAACAATAAGGATTCCTTTTGTTACAAGAATGTATGTACCAACCCATATGCGTGCGTCCTATGTTGAAGGAAGGGGCTTTGTTCCGACCGTCGTTACATAACAGTGGTATCAGAGCCGAAAGTTATGGACTGGGCCATGAAGGCAAGACAGTGCTCTCAAAAGTTACTCGTAGGATGCGAGCCAAGAGGGAGAATGTTATGGTTGCCTCGCATGTTGTTAAGGTAGGAGTGACAGCTTGAATAAATAGTCCCATATCACGGAATAAATTAAAAGGAGTGGAGTACAAAATTGAGTTTGTAGACATGTAACAACAAGGATTCCTTTTGTTATAAGAATGTGTATATCATTTTATATGCATGCGCCCGACGCAGGAAGGGCGGGGGCTTTGTTTTAACCTTCGTTGCATAATAGAAAGCAGTATGCATTATGTGACATGTTAATAAAAATTGTAGTAGTTATGGCTAACGAGGAAAAAATCACGACATATGGAAATGACTACAACATATTTGGTATTTGCATTCGATTATTTGTATATTGAATATCGACAAAGTTAGGATAAAATAAAGTGGATTAGTACATTTAATTTATTCTCGTTTGGTGGAAATGCATAAGTAATTAACCAGTAATGGTTTGCTTGATAGCTTCTCCATACTTCAAAACATCGTGAAGACTAATCATTGGTATAATTTTAAGATGGATATAATTACAGCTAAAAATATCCAATGGAGTTAGCAAATAAGAATCATATCGTGACATCCAAAAAATATATATTAAATACAAACAAACAATTTGAAAATTATCAATTACTATATAAACAATTATTGTCGTCTTGACTCTCTTGCCATAGTATAAATGCGATGAATGGTTGGTTTTGCTAGGCCACATCCTCATAAAACTGGTTTATTACATTGTGATCCCTTCTCTTCATTCTTTGCACCCATAATATATATTAAGCTTATCATACTCACCCAAAAAATCTCTTCTGAAATAAAAATGGAAGAAAATTTCAATTATATGTTTGAAACATGTAAAAAATAATCGATGGCCAAATCAGCTCGCTACCATTCACAGCAAAAGAAAGAAGGTTGTGTAAGATCACAACAATTAAAATCTATGCATTATTAGGAGGAGAAGGTCATGTAATATCATAACAATTATAATGATCAGGTTTCATTTCTATGTGCAATACGCTTTGCAAATCTATACCTGGAATTGATGCCCAAGACTATTGCCTAGTCATCAAATTAGAACCCAAACACTACAATATCAAAATAAACTCATACTACAATAAAATTACAAATACTATTGTAGTACAAACGTAAATTTATGTAAAAAAGTTACTTATTTTATGTCCAAATCAATAATCCATATTTCTATTTTTCCATGGTTCTAATATTTTGTATTAAGATTTTTTTAAAAAAAAATTGGTGATATTATTGGAAGTTTGTGCCAAAATCAAATCAAATTGACACAACGAAAGTTGTTAATTCTAGCATAGTTACAACAAATACACAACTTACTGTAGCATGGATCCAATGATAATACCAGTAAATTAAAACCACCAAATTGATTAACTACTTAATAGTGCTAAATTAAAGTTACCAAAATTTATCAACTCATAGTGCACAAAAAGGCAAAACAAATAAATCAAGATATATACCAACCTGAATAAATCCGACAAAGTCATAACAAAATGCACAATTTAATTTTAACTTAAATAAATTCAAAGGTAATATCAATCAATTAAAGATACTTAATTAATTATAAAAAAATGACAAAATAAGTGTATTACCAAATCCGAAATCTCCAACATAAACTAAGTATGCAAATCTGAAAAAAGAAACAAATCCATAGAAAATAATTAAGATATAATTGTAAACCGCTATGATTTTGGTGGTAAATGGTAAGACATTGAATTTTGATTAAATAACAATATCGAATCCAATTTCCATTATGAAAAATATATATGTAGAAGTTCGAACCAAAAAAACAGCTTAAGTAAAGAAAAATATTGATTTGATAAAAATTACTACTTAAGATTATCCAAAAGAGTTGAATATGGTGTAAATAATAGTCTGAACAAATAAATATACGACAAACTCAACCCTGGTGAAGGGAAAAAAGAAAACATGCCCATGCTAGAGTTGCATCAAAAGTTTGCATGAATTTCTCACCATAAATTATTTATTTGTTAAAATGATTTTTAATTTAAGGTATGTACCTTACATCTGATGAATAAGTTTCTGTTGAGACAAGTCCCACACCGGGGAATTTATAAAATAAATCCAATATAAACGTTAAGAGTTCACCCTTCACATTGTCTATTGGTTTTGTGATAACTTGGGGTTATCTATCTTGGTATCAGAGCAAGGAATAATTCGTGCACATAAGCCACATTTTCCCACATCACTCCTAAGATTCACGTGTGAGATTGTCACACATGCGGGCGTGTTGAGACTAGCCCCACACCGGGAATTTATAAAATAAATCAAGTATAAACATTATGAGTTAACCCTTCACATTGCCAGTTGGTTTTGTGATAATTTGGGGTTCTCTATCTGTTTCAAATCTATGAACCATACAATTCCTATTGTTTACTGAATAGTAAGCAACTTTAAGTTTTGTAACAACCTACACTTTTCTAATCGTGAACCTTGACCAAAAATGAAACTCAAACCCATCCAAGAATGGATCGTGTTGATTTGGCATCTGCAAAAATGATCATGAGCATAATCAAGATAATGTAAAATCAACTCACAGTGAAACAAAATAGGATAATAAGTATCGACTATGGCAACTACCTTAAAAGTGAATTGCCACGTCAATATCGAGCATGAGAGAGCAAGAACGAAAAACCAAACACAACCACTTCCACGGACTTATATGAAGGCTTTAAACCACACTCAACCCAATAACAACGAGGAAGGACTTCTAATCACTTAACATCTCACTAAATTCTTCATAAAGGTGGGTTCTATAGCCACTTGTAACCTCACTCAACATTGTATGTGTATAAGAGTGTGTGTGTGTATGTATGTATCTATGTCTGTGTGTTTATATGTGTGTGTGTGTCTATATATATATATGTATGTATGTATGTATATAACAGGTTTTTCAAACAAAAATGGCGGACAAGCGAGAGCCGATCCCGCCAAAACCAAATTTCACATCTAATCCTAATCGAGATACTTTTCAATCCAAATCAGGAGTTGAATCTGCTGTTTCATTAGATAGAGTGAATCCTAATACAGATCGGAAGGCTTTAAAATATGTCAAACCTACATCAGATAGAATAATCATATCGGAAGAGGTTTTCAATGAATCGAAAGAGATCTGGCATGACACTATAGCTTTATATCCGATAGAGTTCCGTCTGTCGGTTGTAAGACTGAAGGATTACATACGTACAGTTTGGAGGCCAAAAGGTAATTTTGTCGTACATATTGTGGATGGGTTCCATTTTACAGTTCAATTTGAAGAATCTAACGATTTCATATCAGTGATACAATCATCTACGTATTCTTATTTTGGTAATCTGTTATTGATTGACAAGTGGTACCCAGGATATGAATTCAATAAGTTTACTTTTGATAAGGTTCAGATCTGGATCAAACTCTTTAATGTTGATATGGAACTATGGTCAAATAATGCTTTATCGATGATTGCAAGTTACATAGGAGAACCTATACGTTTGGATGAGAACACCATTAATAAGAGAGTTACAAGATTTGTCAGAATAGTAGTTTCTATTAAAGTAGCTGACGAGTTGCATGATAAAATTCCTGTTCAATTACATAATGGTGTGGAGAGAGTTATCAAAGTAGAATATGAATTTATTCCTCCCCGATGTGAAACCTGCATAGTATTTGGGCATGATACTCTGGTTCATGAGTTAGAGAAAGATCCATCATGGGTAAAAGACAATGCAGCAGGAAATAACATGGAAGAGAATGACTCAGCGGGACAAAATGATCAAAATGAGGCTTCTACTTTTAACACAACCACTGCTACAGGGGATCTAGATTTCATAAATGAAGTTTTACCAAAGAATATCATACCAGATGACTTAAGCCACATAGCAGATGAACTCGGAGATGAAATTACTGAAGTGGAAAATCAGGATACTTCTCAATATGTCAGTAAAAACATGGAATATATGGCTCATTTAAAAGGAAAAAGTCAGGTGGAACCTACCAGTAAAGCTCCTTCTAAAAGAATCACAAGGAGCTCTGCTCCTATTAAATGACAATCATGTCTTGGAATGTCAGAGGAATGAGTTCTCCATTTCATATGCGAGAAATCTCATCTCTTCTGACGAAATTCAGGCCAACTTTGGTTGGTCTGGTTGAGAGCAAGATCACTAATGACAAGCTGAAGGTTTTTAAAAGATTTTTACCGTCTAATTGGGATTACATTCCATACCATACTGAAGTATTTTCTGGGAGAATAGTATTGATTTGGAATGCTGAAATATGGTCCATTAATGCAGTTTCTTCTTCAAAACAGCATCTTATTGTTGAGGCAAATAATTCAGGAGGTATGAAGATTTTTCTCACTATAATATATGCTAGTAATAGTTTCCATGAAAGGCAGGAACTATGGCAAAATATTATATATGAAGCAGGAGTATTGAATGGAGATTGGGTTTTGATTGGTGACTTTAATAACTCTACATCTCCATTGGATAAAACAGGTGGGCTTCCAATTCCTTTTCAGCAACTTCGAGCCTTTAATAATTATTTAGCTCAGTCTGGACTTATTGAAGTGAAGTTAGTGGGGTTTAATTACACTTGGAGGAGAAGTGGATTAGCTAATCATATTGACAAAATCTTTGTCAACCTTTCTTGCATGCAAAAATTCAATGATATGAAAGCTCTATCATTAAATCAGATGTCAAGTGATCACAACCCACTTCTTCTTGATCTTGTTCCAACTGAGAAAACCAAAGGAATTCCTTTTAAATACTGCAATGATTGGTTCTGTAAAGAAGGCTATATTGAATGCATTGAAAAGGGATGGATGTTGCAAGTTGATGGCTTCCATAGTTTCAAGTTTATGCAAAAGCTCAAAGGGTGTAAAAGGGAACTCAAAATGTGGAATAAAGTGAGAGTAAAAGATGATACCTTATTAAAGCTTGCTGAAGAGAACTTTAATAATATGGAGGCAACAGTCGATTGTGATCCTGAAAATGTGGAATTATATGAAGCTATGTTGGAAGCTAAGCACCAATACATGATACAAAAGAAAGTCAAATTCTGGAATTATAAGCAAAAAGCTAAAGTTTCCTGGTTGCAAGAGGGAGATACGAATTCTAACTTTTTTCACTCTAAAATGTCCACTAGAAAGCATTGTAATAATTTGAAAGCTCTTATAAATTTTGCAGGTGAACTGTTATACAAACAGGAGGAGATTTCTAAAGAAGCTATTGATTATTATACTGGAATGTTTAATGGAGAATTTGCTGAAGAAATTCCATTCTTTCAATCTGAATATACCATTAATCAGCAAGGCCAATCAGATCTTCTCAAGTCCATTTCCATGGATGAAGTTAAGAAAGCCACTTTCTCAATTCATGAAGACACTAGCCCAGGACCAGATGGATTCAATTCAAAGTTTTACAAGCTTCACTGGGAGTTGATAAAAGATGATTTGATTTTAGCTGCTCAAGATATGTTTGATTCTGCCATAATCCCAAAAGGTAGCAATCACACACTCATCACTTTAATCCCTAAAGTTGATAGACCATCTGGTATTTCTCAATACCGTCCTATAGCATGTTGCAACTTATTCTACAAGATTTTCAGTAAAATTCTATGTAATAGGATTACATGGTTGCTTCCTCATTTGATATCTTCTAATCAGTGTGCATTCATTCCTAATCGGTTTACTGGTGATAATATTGTATTAGCTCATGAGTTGATTAGAGACTTTAGAAAACCAAGAGTGAATAAATTCTGTGTGAAAGTGGATTTGCAGAAAGCATATGACAGGATTAACCGTAAATTTATTTGCCATATTATGAAATTGATGGGGTTTCCTGTTCACTTTATCAATGTTGTGTTTGCTTGCATCTCGACTCCTACCTATTCTATCATGTTACAAGGGGTTCCATCAGGGTTTATTGAATCAAATAGAGGTTTAAGGCAAGGTGATCCCCTTTCACCATAACTCTTTACGATTGCAATGAAATATTTCTCATTTTGTATGAAAGAGAAGGTGTTGTAGAATTTATTTACTCCAGCTCATAAGTTTGAACCTATAGTTTCTCATCTGATTTATGCTCATGATTTAATGATCTTTGGAAGGTGTTCTATTCAGGGTGCAGTTGCTTTAAGGTCAGTATTTGACAAATTGGAGCATTTTAGTGGTCTTTTAATGAATATTTTGAAAACAAAGATATATTTCAGTGACTTTGCTTCACTTAAGAATGAGATGGTTGATATCCTTGGGTTTAATGTTGGTTCATTACCTATAAAGTATTTAGGAGTTCCACTAACTTCTAATTACATTCATTATCATTACTGTAGAGAATTAATACACAGAATACAACAAAAACTGCAGTCTTGGGATTCTAAGCTGTTAAGCTTTGCAGGTAGAGCTGAGATGATCAAATCTGTTATTAATCCTACAGTGCTTTATTGGTTGATGGTTTATCAGCTTCCAGAGCATACTCTTGAGAAATTGAACACTCTCTGTGCAGATTTCTTCTGGGGAAATGCTAAGCATAAGATGAAATGGGAAAATTTATGTGTTCCTAAGAAAGAAGGTGGGATTGGGCTTAAGTCTTTTAAGGATCTAAAGAAGGCAGCTTGTCTGAAACTAATGTGGAAATTCATTAATGAAGATTCTTTATTGTGTAATTGGATGAAAAGAAAGTATTGCCACAATAAAATGTTTTGGAGCATGCGTGTGGACAATAATGCATCATGTACATGGAAATTTATATTGAGACTAAGGTCATCAAGTGAGCAATACTTCAGGAAATTGATTATGGATGGGTCATCTACATCTTTGTGGTTCGAACCATGGTTAAATGGTAAGTGCTTAGTTGTTATGCTTGGTGTCTCAAGATTCCAAGCTTTGGGTCATTCTAATTACAAGGTTCAGTCAATTATAAGAGATGGTAGTTTGTGTTCTCAGTTACATCCAGCTACAAGAGAAGTCCATCAGATAGTAGATAATGTTGAGTTGAAAACTGATAGGCAGTCTGATTATTATGCTTGGCTTGATGGTGGTGGTTTTTCACTGCATAAAGCATGGGATCATGTGAGACAGAGAGCTTCAATTGTGCAATGGGCAAATATTGTGTGGCATTCTAAAAATCCGATGAGGATGTCCTTTATTTCTTTCTTGGCAATGAAAAATAGGCTCAGTACCAGGGACAGGCTGTGTAGACATGGGATTATTGAGGAGAACAGGTGCCTTTTATGTAATGAGAATGTGGAAAATATTGATCATTTATTCTTTGAATGTTCATATTCGAAATTCATTTGGAGCCATTTGAAAAGGAAACTTGGTATGAATCCAGAGTATATAGGTTCTATGGAATCAGAAGCTAATCAAATTGCGACAGTATTTCATCATAAAGACCAGATTAAAGATGTAGCCTGTGCAGCTTTTACAAATGCCATATAATACATTTGGTTTGAGAGGAATTCTAGACTGTTTTCTAATCGGTCTGTTAGCAAAGAAGTCAAACTGTTTTTGATTGAGAGGGAGATCTGGTACACTGTTAGAGACAATGGTAGTAAATCTGATCGATCTGAAGCTAATGAGGCGTTTCTGCGTAGATGGGGCATTGATTTAATAGATACTGGTTGATTGATTTTATGTTTTTTTTGACGTTGTGTGGGTGTTAGTTGATAAGTGGTGTTATAGATAGTTTTATATGGTTTTTATGTTGCACTTGTACATGGAAGTAATGAAATAAAGTGGAACCAATTTTCAAAAAAATAATATATGTATGTATGTATGTATGTATGTATAAGGAGGATTCCAAGGATCTAAGGCGTTAGTAGGCGTTTCCTTAACATACTACTTATAAGTTAGTGGACACTAGGTACTAAGTTCTCTGGCTAATAATTAAGTCTTTCTTTATTCTCATAGCCTATCCATGTATAAGGCGAGAGATGGTTAGCAGTCACTTAATATGCGGTTTAGGTTGATGACTATTCACCATTTAAGACTATTTTGGTGGGTCCTTATGTTACAACTAGTTGACCTTACCGAATAATCTCTTAGCCACTTAATACTTCTCGCGGGATGGCAGACCTTTGACATCTACATAGTCGTCACCATAACGCAGGGCTGATTATAACCCAGCTGCTTAATACCCTAAGGAAATGAACCCTTGCAGAGATTATCTACTTCATACCCAATTAGCCTTTTAATACTTCTTGTTGGAAAAAGGCGGGTTATCTGATCACATAAGACCTAATGAGGGCAGTCCCTATGACTTTACCCATAGTCCTTAAGACCCCAATGAAAGGGGTGAGCCTAATTATTTCTCATACTCCTTAGAATAGATTCTAAAGAAAGGAACGAACTAACTACCACATGCAATCCTCAAGTTAAATCTTAAGGAAAGGGGTGAATCTAATCACTTAATACCCCTAAGAGGTAAATCCCAAGACCACCCAAGAACTTAATCCTAAAGTAGGCTACGACACTAAATGCCTCTTTTGGTTTCTTTTTTATAAAGAAGTCAGGCCCTATATGAACTTAAGACCTTAACACTTGAAGTAAACCCCTTAGGAACACTTAAACATGATATAATAACTGTCACAAATTCTTATAATTAATGATATCTCGCGTCAGTTGTACCGATTACTGGAAAGTGCAGACTTTTATCACATAACTCAGTTGACATCACATTATCAGCCTACTAAGTCGAGTTCTTATATTAATTAGAGATATTACTCCTAGAGTTGAACGAATTATAAGACAAGATTGATACTCCTAAAATAGGTTTGTAATTCTAAGATGATTTAGTGGACTTACTATTAATTATATAACTCTACCCAAATTCCCATTTTGAAATTAATTACCATAACTGCCATATGCCATTAATAACCCTAGAGATCCCTTTTCTTAAGGAATTGACACAGCAGTAAGTGTTATTAATGCCAGTCTCTTTTATTCCTATTAAATATAACTCATTAATTGCCTCCAATTTTTCTATAATAATTACCCATAAACTGGGGCAGTGGTCCCTTTTCTTAAGGAAATAGACATAGCAATAAATATTATTAATGTCAGTCTCTTTTATTCATATTAACTGTAACTCATTAATTACCTCCAATTTTGTTATATTAATTACCCATAAATTGGAGTTATAATATCCAGTTTGTTATTTACGCCGATTGTAACCTTTTTGAATTTTATAATTTATTATCATATTTATTTCCTACGGACCCCAAGATTACACCATTAATTCTTCATTTATTACAGGTACTCTAATTATACCCATAATAAATCGAGAACATTTCAAATTCAGACCTAACATAAGTGTTGATCTAATATTAATAATAATTAACGTTAATTACATGTTTTTTTCTAATGAATAAAGTATTTACATATTTTAGCGACATAATTACGTACTTGCAAAAAAAATTAATTCTAACCATTTTATGTTTTAGTCTAATCTAATAAGTATAGCAATCATCCCATTTTTTGATTTGCTAATAATTATGTGGTTCTAAGGGCACCCCAATATATACTTTCTAATACCACGACTAAAAATACCACAACAACTAGTATTACACTCTTCTTATTACCACACACTTAAAAATTAGGGGCTACCACACTCTTTTACCCTATTTCTATTATTACATTTGGATTAAACTCTATGATTTAAACCTTTAGTTAATGTCAATTTTAGTTACCTGCTTTCTCCACGTGGCCAGAATTATGATGGCGAGGAGATTAACATTCAAGTTTTGAATGAATACAAACCTGTTTCTTGTGACAATTGTAAAATATTTAGTCATGATACTAGAAATTGTTCGTTTCAGCATATAAAACATGGCAACAAAAATATCAAAATCCACTATACAATAGAGTGGACAGAATGATGCAACTACAAATACTACACAATAGAGTTGTAGAGACTCCATACTCAATAATTTAAGTAATCAGCATGAAGACTATAGGGTAACTTCAAATCGTTTATTTGTTTATTCACTGAGCTTGTTCTTCCGAAATTTTGGCAACTGATTTAATCCTTCTTTTGATCATTCACCTAAGATCAAAGAAGTAGTTTGCAACATTGCAGCAAAAGAAGCCTACTGTCAATGACGAACAACTAATACAGCGTGGTATTAAGAAGACAATTTGAGTTTTTCCACGAAGGATGTGAAGATTAGTAATAGGAGAGAGTGTGGTTTTCAGATTAGCTGGGTACGTGATTAGTTCGGCAAATAACGATTGAGTGAGAGACTATAATGGAAAGGTAATGTGATATTAGGAAGCATTCAAAATTTAATGGGTTTTATTTTTTCAATTGCGGTATTAGGAAGAACATATTGGGGTGCCCTTAGCAGTACAATATTTAAATCCCATTAAAACATCCTTAATTATAATTTCTATAAATTTACCCAAAAATTATAAAAGGAGGAATTACAAACAAATTTAAAATTACAAGAAAAAAGTAGTCTTTTATTTGGAATAGACAATATAAACTATGCACAAAATACGTGAATTTACACATCTCTTCCTATATGTTTTGTACATATTCTTTATAATTTCAAACATAAACTTTTTGCAAAGAGAGGATAAAAGGACTAATTTATAAAGATCAGAAAAATCCTTGAACAACCCGAAACATAGATAGATTCAGATTAAAAAAGAGCAATTTACATAAATTACACAATTACACTCATTTTTATAGATCCGGAACGTAACAACAAACAATAATCATAATATCTTTTAGAGATTGATTTCCACATTTTGGTGTAAACACTAATCAACAAATACATAATGGATTGTAGGAAAGATTTTGATATTTTATAAGAAAGCCTAAGATTTAAATAAGCAGATTTAGGCATATAGATTTCGAATATACTAATGAAAAAGATCTAATATTATAAATAATATATAATTTTTTCACTCACCTGCAGAGCTTTCACTAATGGAAAATTATATTTATACACCGAAAATCACTTAACATACACCATTATTTTTCTATAAAATTCTATTACTAAATCACCCTTTTCCCATAACTGGTTTTTTAAAACTTTTGCATATAAACAGTCAAATTATTCTTAAAAGTATTGAAACTCGATGCAAAACTAAATATGTTAATGAAGATGTTAATGAATTATTTAATCATGAAATCTAAAATTTCAATTAAGAAAACATTCAAAAATAATGGCCTAATTTAGAAGTGTTGATTTATTTTGCAAAATTAGAGTAATTTTGTTGAATTTTTTTTTTCAAAAAGTTTATAAAAGCTACAATATATTAGTACAAGAAATAAATTTTATTTTGTTAAATTTTACTTAATTTAATGCCAAGAATTTCTAATTTTAAACTTAGGGTAATTGTGTTTTAAGTTTGTAAGAGGAAAGAAAAAGAAGTTGAGAACATGAATAATTTAGTAAAAGAAACGGAACGGTATATGTAAAGTAATATATGGTGTATAGTAGTTTTTCCATAATTTTCGGTGTAAGTTTAGTAATTTTGATGTATAAATAGAATTACCTTCCCTAATCTCAGAACTAAATTATAACTTTTAGATTTCATTTCCGAATCCTCACAGATCTAGATAATATGTATAAAAAGGGAGATATACGTATTAAGATTTATAGTTCTAGACAATAATTGGAATAGGGAAAGAAAATAAAGAAACCTAAGAAATTACCTTATGTGCAAAACTCATCTTTATTCACATACTTGGTACATTCTCTTCAATTATTATTTTTAAAATAGAAATTTATATTATTTAAGAAGGTTTATAAGAGACTGAAGAAATGAAAACGACAGAGCTTCGCTGCTGCCTTCAAAAAATGTGAGAAAAGATAGAGGGTTTAGGCCTTTATTTATAGGCACTATAATGACCCTGAACCATTAGCTTTTATTTTATAAAGATCCGTTTATAATGACCCTGAACCATTAGCTTTTATTTTATAAAGATCCGTTTGTTAATATTAAATAAAAGGGGGTTTTAGCCTGAAGGACAAAATGAACAAGAAATTGTTCCATAAGGACAAGTGGTTAAAATTTTGTCTATAAGGAAAAATTTTAGTGTAAAGGGAGGAATTCAGGGGTCCACCATAATTCCTACCATTACACTAAAATTTGTCCTTATAGACAAAATTTTAGCCTCTTGTCCTTATGAAATAATTTCTTGTTCTTTTTTGTCCTTCAGGGTATTTTACTGTAAAATAAAATAAAAACACTCACAACCTTATCCTCCACACTGCCAAATGGACTGATAGGTCGATCAAGCGGTCGATTATTTGATCAACCTCTACTGTCGATGCTGGGGTTGGGTGAGTTAATGAGAGAGTTACGGTAATTATATATATAACCTTTTTCATCCGTATTCGTTTTTCATCCCTAACTTTTTCATATGGACTCCATTACGATGTTTCAAAATTGAAAGTTGAGCAGAGTTCCATCATGAACTCAAAGGTGCAAGTTTCATAGTCAAATTCTATCATTTTCCCAAATTCTATTCTTGAAACCTAACTAATTAACTGATTATACTAGCATTAGACTTTTTGTTGTTACATTCTTCCCTCCTTAAAAAAATTTCATCAAATGAAATTTTATCATTGACTAAGTCATGTTGTTGGCATCTAATTACCCTAAACTACACAACCAAATTTACAATTAAACATGCACATGTGCGCAGTGTACATAATGAGTCACAATTATAAAAATATGCATTTATAATGGTTTTAAATTAGAACATCTTATATGAATGCTTTTGTTTTTAAAATATTTCTTAAACATGATGTAAACATCCTAAAATATACTGGCAGTTCTATATGTATACAACTTTTGAAAAACCTTTTTCAACCAAAACCTTCACATGACTACAAGTAGAAGAATGAAACAACCAAATTTTACATCCAAATTCTATTATCCAAAACAATAACATGTTTGAAATCACTTCTCAACTATTTCTTCTATATCGAAAAAGGAATTTTTTTGGGGTATCTAACATTCTTACCAATTTGAAAATTTTCAATTCCGATTATACAGTGCAATTTACCTTGTTTGCCTTGAAATACTCCAAAATTTCTATAAGTAAACTGCATAAGGAGGCTTGAATTTAAGCTCTAGAACATAACTAAATTCAGTAATAGCTCAGCGCATCGTCTACAAGCTATAGAAACAATGTTTTCAAAGTTAAAACCAAATTTCTCTTGTTACTATCAGTGTTTTAAATGTATTATCGACCTTAGTACACTGCTAAAATTGCAAAACAATTTTTTTAATTTTCACAACGCATCACATATGCCTTAAAAATTATGATTTTTCTTTCAAAATTGCATTTTTATACTGGAAATTTTTCCTTAAAAAGCATAAACATAAATTCTTTTCAAATATAAATACTTAATTTAATTTTTGAAAAATAGAAAATTTTTCTTTTCTTTTTGAGAAAATGTTACTAAAAACATTTTCTAATTTTTTTGGTATTTAGGTCACCGTTCAACGTACTGAAAGTTGGTTAAGCCGGAAATTGTGCAAATTGAAATCAACCAATACTATTCGAAAATAAATTTTATCTTCTAAGGAACAGACGAAAATAATTACCCTTAATAAAAACAACCTTTAACCCGCCCTTCGCTAAAATTTACTATCCAAATATGAAAATTTTCCAACTTTGCAGGTACAGTTAGTTAGATTTAAAATATGAGATTTCACATACGAATTATTCCATAAATAAGTGTGAATATCATACACGATATTTTCAAAAGATAGAAATCTCATAGTATTATCGGGAAATTTTCACGGACAGTTAACACTAACAGATACAAATACACAACTACAACAAAGTCAAAGAAACAAATATTGGAAAGGGAAAAGGTACAACAAATACTAAAAGATAGCGCATAAAGGCTGCGAGAAGGTCGTGTTCAATGGTTGGAACTTGCTCCACCGCCACGTCCTTGCTAGGATTGTAGCAGACAAGAGGTGCAACTTGAAACGACCGCCCTACACTTTTGAAACTCAAAATCTGAAAATGTGCCGCTATAGTGTTCAGACAATGTAAGACAATAATTTGTGTAGAAAAATAACTAAGACTACATAGAATCTATCGTATATCTCGCAACACATGAAATAAAATATAATGGCAAAACATACTGATACAAACAAAAAAGACGCTAATTATTTGAAATGAATCCCAGAAATCAGAGTAATAGATCCAAACCAGCAACCCATAATGTCATAGAGTTAAACAGAAGAAATAACTCTAATAGAAAATCATCACTAAAGAAAAAAGATGAAGATACTACTAAGCGCCACAATAGTGAACAACGAAGAGATATAGAGTACATATAAATAATATATGGCTCGTCTCTCGATTAGCTACTCGTGCTTACTCATAACCTTCTTTTAGTCTTCTCATGTAAGATCACCTAGAGTAATAGAAAGCAAAGCGTAAAACTCCGGGTCAGAAAAAGTTTGGTGTGAGCGATAAACTCTCAAGTATAGAAATAAGTGGAACGCATAGTATGGTAAACCATATGTAACGACCGAGATTTTTAGTCGTTTAACTTTGAACATTTAAAATTTGTTTTAAATGTTAAATTGGAAAATGGTTTTTTATATAAAGTTTATTGATTTAATAAACAAAATACGATCTAATTTCGAATATATCGAATTACAAAATGAGAAATAATTGAATTCTAAGTTAAAAATGAATCGAAAGCAATTCTAACAATTAATATAAATTTTATTTGAATATATACAATAATACTAATTTAGTATCAATGGATTTGATTATTTTGAAATCGATTTATATTTAATCGATTGAATTTGGAACATGGAAATAGCCGTTTTTCTAACGACCTCGGATTTCAATGAAATTAATTATATATTATTTATAGTGGTTAACTATTGTAAGATTTCCAGTTTTGAGTCAATCGGGGTTATTATGCGATCATGCGCGATATAAACATGTATCGATTTACGTTTTGAAATTAAAATAGGAGTTTTTTGAATAGCCTCGGAATTCGACGAAACTAGCTTCATCGGGTCTAGAATATTAAGTTATTATAGGATTTCAAATTTCGTCGCGATCGGAGCTTGTATATGTTCGTACGAGCTGCAAATGTTAAACGTTGAATTCACATGAATAAAATAATATTATAATTTTCTATATATTCATCCTTACCTAACCCTATAGCTGAAAATTTCACTGCCGCCTCCCCCAATGAACTACCATGAATCAATTGGCTGATCCAACCCAATTCACGAAAAATGTTCAACATGATAATTTTTCACGCTAGCTTAGGGATCTCATCATAGTTCCAGATCATCGTTTTGTTCCGTGGATCGTTGTGGATGTTCATTCAAAGAGGGTACGGATTTGGCTCGACTTTAGTAGAACGGTGGCACTGGAAACGTCGGAGTGAAGGCGGAGGAGCTGCTACGTGTGCGACGAAGTCGGTAGGTCACGGAGGTGGTCCAGGCGGGTGGTGGTGCATTGAAGATTTTGGGGGTGTCGGTTTTGTTCGAATGCAGGGAAGTCGCATTTTTTTTGTAGGGAAGAGAGGTTAGGGCTGTTAATTTGAGATTAGAAAGGCAATTAATTAACTTAATGACTTTAGTTAATTTATTTAGTTTATTTTAATTCATCTAAAACTTGTAGCGACTATAATTATTTCGTATGTTATCAGAATTGCACGAAACAAGATCCGTTGGAATCATATGAATGATATCTACGTGCGCGAGTTGGACTGGTGTGAATTGGAGGCAATTGGATTTTTATGTAATTCCAAAACTAGTTTGATATTATATAAATCGCAACCTGAAATCGTCGATCGAAAATGAAATGTGAGTCAACTCTCACACTTTTTGAAATACTATGATGTAGTTAAATTCATATAATTATAATTTACTATTGTTAGTATAAATTGGGTGTTTGAATGCTTTGGATGTTTGTTGTTTATTGGATGATTGTCGATATTATATATTTTCGTCATTTAAATGAATAAAATAGAATTTCTATTATGCATTTGTTAAATGATATTATGAATTGTGATGCATGAAGAATTGGTTGGAGGGATCCAACTGAATTCCTCCAATATTTTTGTATGATACTTGTTTTTAAGAAACAATTAAGTGTGATATTATTGAATTAATTATATTAATTAACTTAAGAGGGAGGATTTGTGGAAACCAGTTAATTGATGTTTTCAAGTTGACTAAGTAAACTGTTTAAGTTGAAATTGGTTGTTAGATTAATTTGTTTTAAATTAATCTAATAGAAATGATTTTGACAAATAGTTATTTAAAACTAAATAAGTCTTATTAAAAAGTTGATTAATTTATAATTAGCAGTGTATAAAGATAATTATCGAGCTGTTTATTACTAATAAAGTTAATTATTGTTTATTGTCTTTTAAAAAGTTATTAACTATTCTGGTTTTAGTTAATAGTGAGGTTAATTATAGTTAATGATGAAGTTACTATTATTTTTAATTAATAATAATTGAAATGATTGCCTATTTAATTAGAATTCAGTTATGAAAGTAATTAAGTATGTGATAAGACTTTCGTCGAATCTCGTAAAGGGTTTATGAGGGGATTTTATAGTAAATCCAATTTTATAATCAGGGTTTATAAAGGAGACCCAAGGTAATGCAATGGTTTTAAAATAAGCGTTTACTTAATAATTGAATCAAGTAAAGACAACTGAACTGAAAGGAGATTTTCAAGAATGCAAAGGAAAATACTAGACGTAATTGTGTAAAGAATTTGGTAGTTAGATTTAGTAATAAAATCCAAATTAAGTCTTATAATAAGTTGTTAACTGATGTTTTCAAGTTGACTAAGTAAACTGTTTAAATTGAAATTGGTTATTAGATTAATTTGTTTTAGACTAATCTAATAGAAATGATTTTGACAAATAGCTGTTTAAAACTTAATAAGTCTTATTAAAAAGTTGATTAATTTTATAATTAGCAGTGTATAAAGATAATTATCGAGCTGTTTATTACTAATAAAGTTAATTATTACTTAATGACTTTTAAAAAGTTATTAACTATTCTGGTTTTAGTTAATAGTGAGGTTAATTATAGTTAATGATGAAGTTACTATTATTTTTAATTAATAATAATTGAAGTGATTGCCTTTTTAATTAGAATTCAATTATGAAAGTAATGAAGTATGTGATAAGACTTTCGTCGAATCTCGTAAAGGGTTTATGAGGGGATTTTATAATAAATCCAAGTTTATAATCAGGGTTTATAAAGGAGACCCAAAGTAATGCAATGGTTTTAAAATAAGCGTTTACTTAATAATTGAATCAACTAAAGACAATTGAACTGAAAGGAGATTTTCAAGAATGCAAAGGAAAATACTTGACGTAATTGTGTAAAGAATTTGGTAGTTAGATTTAGTAATAAAATCCAAATTAAGTTTTATAATAAGTTGTTAAATGGTTTTTGGGTAAAGGAATTGGTAAATGGATTTTATAATAAATCTGAGTTATAAACCAAGTTGTTTAAAGAGGGTTAAGGACAAAGGTTGAGTTTTAGTAAGAATTTACTTAATATATGAATTAAGTGAAAATAGTTATAATTGAAAAGAGATTTTCAAAAATAAGGAATGGTTTTTAAAACCATATTTTAAATGGAATTGGTGTGATATTATAATTAATACCAATTTTTGTGTTACAAATCTCTATCTCTTGAAGATAGGAACGTTGTCGAGTCAAGGTCTAAAGGTAAATAAAATAGCTAACTTGAAAGACTTCATTTCTATCTAAAGAATGGTACTAGTTTAAAAGGTTAGTGATATTGGAAATAGTTTATTATTTCCATAAGAAACATATTGCAATTTTATTTATCAAGTTTATAAATTTAAATGAAACTATTAGGTTTTATAATTAATAATGTATTAGTTGACATTGTTGGTGGGGTTTGAACGGTGATCTATACTTGTATCATTTGGTTAAGTGTATAGCGCTATTTTGTTAGTAACGAAAATAGTATGTTTTGTGAAGATACTTTTTTTGGCCAAGCATTTTGTGAAGACACTTACTTAAAGAAATAAGTAAATGGTTGTTTTTTCCGAAGTAAATGGAAACAATAGGTTATATCGGTTTGAAAACGGAAGTAGATGTTGGAAATTAAATTATTATTTCCATAAGTGAAATTTTAAAATTGAATCGGCTTAATCTCCAGTCAACCATTTTTATTCTATGGCTTAGATGGCATACCAAGGAATTACGATTCTCACCTGCCCCATATATTCATTGGTGACCTTAGGGAGGATTCTCCATGTCGGTCTTGTTCCTAGGAAACTGCTTCTCCAGCTGAGCATGAACACAAGCTCAGTCTAATGCTACTAAATACATGATGAAGGAACTATTCTTAGACAACTAACAAGGGAGGCACATAAACCGTCTTTTGATGAAACAATCTCAGAGGCATTCTTATCATAAACCATTTTACCCCGGTTGTATGTAAACCAGTCAATGATTCCTTGCATAATAGGTGTAGTAGGTTGGCCAGCCTGATCCATCTCAGATGCGGTGTCATATGACATTGTTTCGACCCATATAAGAATTTGGTGATTAGACCTATATCATTTGGCTATATATAGCGGTATTTTTGAAGTAAAAGGAATATAAGAGGGGGTTGGTTAATACATTTATTCTAAATATATAAGTGTTGATTATCATTTTCAAAGTAACAAAACATGAGAGATTTGTTTTGATAAGTATACGGAATTGATTTTTTGTAATCAATGAAATGATTTTAAATGAATGGATTAATTTAAAAGGGCCTGAACTCCTAATGTACTTAATTGTACTATTTGAGTTGATAGTTAAAGAATCGACTATCAATGAATATTCCCTTTTGACTTTTGATGTGTTAATTCGAGGCAACCGGGATGGGAACTAGACCTAAAACCATTTCAAACCGACTTTTCACTCGAAAACTAAATTAGTAAGGATGCTTATGAGATGATTTGAAAGTGTAGGTCTTTGGAGTCAGGGGTTTGCTCGCCGATATTTCTGGTTAACTACCATGATTAAACTTGTAAAAGTAATCCCTACGTTCTGGGGTATATTCGGTTTCGTTCAGTCCCAGAATGAACTTGCATGGACGAATGTCTGATGGAGTATTTCCTAAAATCACGTACATTGATTTTTACAAATATACTGAGTATGGTGGCGGAGAAGGCAACTTCTTTTAGCTTAACACCCCGAGTATCTTTGTGCAAATAAAATGGTAATTTGATAGATCTGGAAATGTAACATTCAAAGGAATGTGATGTTTTTGAAAAAGGTAGTCGTTGCATCAAGCCTCATCAACCAGGAAATGACTGAAATATGACAGGCTGTATGGCTACGTAGGTCATACCCATTAGGGTATTTCATCACCTGATCTAGAGAAATCGATTTTCCTTTTATTGTATGCTTCAGAATGATTCAGTTGTTGATCCCAACTGTGGCAGTGATATATTTGGTACACTCAAGTTGAATGAGTGACCTATTCTTTGTAGCCGAGTTGTAAGATGTTCTTATTGACCCCCAATATTTTATCTCTAGAGGGCACTCATCAGAAGGTAGTCCCTTACCTAGTCATGTATGGAAATCCAAACTCCAATACGAGCCGTATGTTTTTAGATGTAAACCAACTATGTTGAAAAGTGAGGTGCAAGCTTTTCGTCTATATTCCTATTTTATTTGTGGATTGATAGACATTATTACAATATCGTTGGATTTTATAATAAAAAGTGATTTGGTTATAGTAAGGGAAAAACACGTGCCATGTTTAGGTGTGGTCAAATCTTACAAGAGTTCCATACTCTTAAAGCGTTTCTAAAAGTTAAGAAAGTAGTTTATGGTGAGTTTTATCACTGAAAGTATTACATACTGATCCGTGTGATTTTGCTTTCCTCAAAATGTGCTCAAGTCAGATCGAATACATTTCTAGGTTGTATTAGGTTTTGCTTGGAGCTTTAGGAGAGGAGTCGGAGTGGAGACACATTCCTATATTTTCTGGTATTAATTTATTTCTATTGTATGTGTTGTAATTATCATCATTATATAGGCTGATCTAGTTGTGCACTATGATTATGTAATCGTATATATATATTTATACAGTTTTCTCTTTATGTATAGAGGATTGATATATTGTATTTTATTCGTTCCGCCGTGAGATTCTATTCTGCTCTAATTATGTAGTGTTGGTGTTCTTCTTCTTCTTTTATTATTACATTTTCTTTCTTTCTTCTTCTCATCGTCAAACTTCTTTCCCCTAACTATCTGCTTTCATGTGCCTTTTGAGTTGAACATGTGTGGTTAAATGTCAATTTAAATGGTATGTAAAAGTTGGGTGGTTACATTTGGTATCAGAGCTGAAAGTTTAACTGAAGGTAGAGTAATAACATTGGCTCTGTGACGTAACTCAGTAGAGATGGGGTTAGTAATACCCTAGGTTGAGTTTGGGTGTATACATATGAGAGAGCGTACTTGTTAGTGTTATAAAAATTGTTTTATATTATGTTGATTGGTTTGTAGAGTGGTTTATGAATTTTGGTCGATACAGGCAGAACAACTGTATCGTTAAGTATTTCTAAACACTTGAACAGAGCAATTCGATACAGTATTGTTTTTAGTTGGGTAAACGATACCCAAAATTGTATTTTGATATAAAGGCATAATTTTCTGAAATTGTTGATATGGTTGGTTGTTATTATTATAATCAAATGAGATTATAATATTGAGATGTTTACATATATCCAAATAGAATTTGTATAAGAATGGAATATACAAATGAGCTAAATTAAAATTTTGAATTATATCTATGCCTAGATATCCTTTATCCTACTGGCTTCTTTATTAACATGTTATTAAATTTTTGGGCATAAATTAAATTCTAATCTGATTATTATTATTACTAATAATCTGGGTTTTCACACACTCTCCCTCTAAAAGGAATTCTGTCCCACAATTAGTTTCTTCATATAGTTTTAATATTAGCTTAACATAACATAAAAAACACACCTTTTTCTTTCCATCATAAGCATTCGTCAAAGCTTCCTCAAACAATGAACAAATTAGGATACTTGGCCTTTACTTTGTCCTCAACCTCCGGGTACAATCATTTGTATCTAAACTCCACTAAATTTTCACTAGCCTTATAGTTTTATTTCTTAATTTCTTCTCCACTCTGGTAACTATACCCATAGGTTCCTTTTCATAAACAATTTTTTCTTTCACTTTAATCTGTGTTAGTGATTCTAGGATGGTTGTAACGACCCGGAAAATCTGAACCAATTTAAATTTTTTTAATTGGCTATTTTAGTAGATTTTAAATATTTAAAATAAATATTTTAAATAATAGCGATGAAAAGTAAGTTTGAATCGACATTTGAAAATGAAAATAATTAATTCTAATTATAAAAAAGGCCTGAAATGGTGCGGCAGTTTCAAAAATTGAATTCAAACTTTGACTGACTGTACCGGGTGCAAAATAAAACGGATTTGAGTGAAACCAAAAATATTTAAATCTGTTAATGAATATATTTCTAATGAATCTGAAGAATTGAAGTTTCATAGTAGGAAGCAAAAGTTATGGCCAAATGAATTTTCAGAAAGGTCGCTATAGAAATTATATAGCCCGTGAAAATGGCCATTTTGCAAACGACCTCGGAATTCGAAGAAACCACTTTTTTTGGATCCGGGATGTAAAGTTATTGCTAGGTTTCAAATTTCATAATTTTTGAAGCTAGTATGTGAGCGTGGCGAAGGAAAATGTGTTTTGGTCAATTATAGTTAAATTGGATCGACCAGAAAAGGGCCATTTTACAAACGGTCTCAGAATTCGATGAAACTAGTTTTGTTGGGACCGTATCGTCAAAACATAGCCAGATTTATTTTTTTGGAAATTTTCAAATCAGTTTGTGGCCCTGGCAAATTGAAATGTACGTTCAAATTAAATATTGAATGTTTTATATTTTAATTCGAAGGAAAACTGACTGAAACAGTCGAATAGGCCTACGAAACATATCCCATTGTGTTCGGAATGGGGGTAAAACGCTAGGGATGATAGTCGTTGGGTTTGGATTGGAGTTCGTGAGACATACGGGGTATTTTCGAATTTTAAAAATATATAAATAAAAGGAAAAATTCTATTGGCCAGTTAAAAAAACTTTCTATCTCACCGACGTCGGCTGAAGGCGGAAACTGCATCGCCGCTTCCCATCCCTTTTCCGATCAAACCAGGAGGAATTAGATCCCCCCTCCTTTGGTGCTTTTCGAAGATCTGATCCTCCTCTACTAATCCATGTAAAGTTTGCTAATTTTCATTGAGGATTGGGAGAGAATCACCCTCGTGAAGATCTGGTCTTCGAAGCTCCGCCGGCGATGCCAGGCACCACCGAGTGGGGGCCACCTACCTCCGCCTGAGCGCCTCTCGGAGCTCTTGGATGTGGCGCAACCCGACCTCAACAACGCTCAACGGATTTTGCAAGAATCGAGGACCTAGTTTTGAACGCTCGTAGAAGGTATACGGCTGAAACTATTTAATAGCACTTCTAAGCGCTACCGTTTTGATTTCACTGTAAAAATCATATCTTTTTCGTTTCTTGACGAAATTCAGTGAAATAAGAGACAGTGGACTCGTGTGGACATCTTCTACATTCTAGAAGAGACCACATATTTTTCTGAGCTTTCTGCTATTTTTGGTGGAGTGGAACCCAATGTGAGATTTCTAAACTATAAACGATATGGAAAACGATGATGTATAAATTATATAGTCGATGTATGACTTGTATAAGCAATGTACACCTCATGTATAAGCGTTGTATAGGTTGTACGTTTGATGTATAAGTCATAAATGCATTGTAAAAATTATATATGTGTTGAAATAGAAGTGAAATGCTTATATAATATATATATATATATACGCCCCTCGTCCACAAACCATGGACGATATTTATTGATTATGATTGGTGTGAAAATTGGTTGATAGCGAATAGTTGATTATAATTGTATGTGGTTGAAATTGATTGATTGTGGTTGAAAAATACCCGTTTGTGGTTGAAATATTTGGTTGAAACCACATAGGATTTGTTTGTGGAAATGAAAAATATATACATGCCGCTTGCGTGCGAACTAGATGCATGATTCCCCATTGTCAAAAGCTGCGAGGCTTTAAGGTAGAGCGAGGAGCCGTACTAGGAACGGCCCCGGTTTTAACTACCCTGCCGTTATGCTGCCAAAATTTTGAATAATATTCATGTGTTAGAATTATTTTCATGTGTTGAAACTATATTCGTGTGTTGAATAGAAATTCATCTATTGAACGACATTCATGTTTTGAAATAAATTGTTTTGCAATAAAAATCACATTTTTATTACTTTATATATATAAACTATAGAAAACCTTCATGTGTTGAATTGAAATTCATTCGTTGAATAGAATTCATGTGTTGAATGGTATTCGTGTTTTTAAATATAAAAATCACCTTTTTATCGATATATATAAACTATAGAAAACCTTCATGTGTTGAATTGAAATTCATTCGTTGAATAGAAATTCATGTGTTGAATGGTATTCGTGTTTTAAATATAAAAATCACCTTTTTATCGATATATATAAACTATAGAAAACCTTCATGTGTTGAATTGAAATTCATTCGTTGAATAGAAATTCATGTGTTGAATGGTATTTGTGTTTTAAATATAAAAATCACCTTTTTATCGATATATATAAACTAATGAAAACCTTCATGTGTTGAATTGAAATTCATTCGTTGAATAGAAATTCATGTGTTGAATGGTATTCGTGTTTTTAAATATAAAAATCACCTTTTTATCGATATATATAAACTATAGAAAACCTTCATGTGTTGAATTGAAATTCATTCGTTGAATAGTTCGTGTTTTAAATATAAAAATCACCTTTTTATCTATATATATAAACTATAGAAAACCTTCATGTGTTGAATCGAAATTCATTCGTTGAATTGAAATTCATGTGTTGAATGGTATTCATATTTTGAAAGAAATTGTTTTATAATAAAAATCCTTTCTTTATCATCAATATGAACTATATAAAATAGTCAGGTTTTGAAATAAATCGTTTTACAATAAAAATCACATTTTCACTATACATGAATTGTTAAAAATAGTGAAGCGTCGAAGTGAATGTAAGTTGGATAAAAATATCATTTTTATCAAAATGTATGAAAAGAATATAACTTTGAAATCGAAGAATCGATATATATATATATATATATATAGAGAGAGAGAGAGAGAATTGAAATATATCGAATAACGAAGCAGCAGTTCATATTTTGAAACCGTGATTTCAAACGATTAGTGCGGGAGATCCTACCATCGGATTTTCCCGAAACCGCAACAGTTGGGTTCGCTTTGGAAATATCTTTCCAACGGCACCAACTTTGTCAAAATCCAACGGTTGGATTGTCTGGAATGTTTAATTCAAATCTGAAGAAAAACAGCGCCAGAATCGATTATATTTATATATATATATAAATATAATTGTATTAAATTGAATAACGACGCTGCAGTTCGTATTTTGAAATCGAAACTTCAAACGATCGTACCGGGAGATCCGACCATCGGATTTTCCCGAAACTGGAACTGTTGGATTCGTTTTGAAAAGATCTTTCTAATGATGTAAATTTTGTGAAGATCCAACAGTTAGATTTTCAGATATGTGTAAATCAAATCTGAAGAAAAACAGCGCCACGGCCGCATTATGGCCTGAAGCGTCGTTTTAAATAAATTGGCTATTTTAAAATAAATAAAAATGGTGATAAATCGTTATAAAATATTATAAACGATATGGATGTGAAATTTAGAAACTATCTGAAGGTTGGCTAAGTCGAATGGTTTCCTGGGTTTTGATCTGATGTTGGTTTCGGCCTTCGGGGTTAATATTTGGGAAATCATTCTCTTACTGATTTACGGTTAGTAACTAATGAATTGAAATGATGCGTATGTTGTGTTTGTTTAGCACTTGTTTATTATATACGCGAGTTGCTCAGAAAGACCGGGTTTATCCCATTCTGAATAACTGAATCGACGATAAGAAATCGAAGATGAAGACGGTGGTTGAAGACCGGAAATCTTTCACCTCGTTTGGATGGTAACTGATGTCCTGATTGGGAGGCATCTCGAAATATGGATAATGAGTGGTGATTGTCCAGACGTACGTGGAGATCGATGGGTTTGCGAGGTATATAGTGCCTCCGGTTTCGTTCAGACCCAAAATGGACTTGCAAATGGACTGTGTGTCTGACATTGGAATTCGTTCTGTGTAATTGATAGCCATCAGTTGCACGGGGTGAATTGCCTGTGTGGCATGCTAAGATGCAGTGATCAGGGCTTCTGTTGAAAAGCAAAGTCTTGTGGTTGATGATTAAAGCACCGCCTGTGTGGCGTAGCTTTGTGTATAACGTGAATTCGCGAACCTCACATCCCGGTATGAACCAGAAACGGGAGAGGACATCAGGGAGGGCATGCGTTTCCTTCTAGTTAGAAGTGGCGTCAGCGGTTTCACACGCCCTGACGAGTTTGACTTATGTGGTTGTTGCTGTTGCGAGGCGCCTCGGTTATATCGGTCGATCCGGGACCGATGGAGTCATTCGTTGGTTCATTTACGCCCCCAAAGGGCGGGGAAACGTAGTGTTCAGGTATAATAATCCACATCGGTGGACCAGCCCTGACGATCCAAGGATTGCCTGCGCGCTTGCCTGCGCGCTTGCCTGAGACTCGGGCTAGACAGTCTCGAAGTCGGTAAAGACTATCTTTTGCCTTGGTTCATGACGGAAATCCAATTTCCAAATACGTGACTGTGCGGTTTTGATTGTATACCTATATATGGCGACATAGTGGTATGGGGCATTAATGCCATCTATGATTGATACTTATGATTTGAAATTGTTTTTGAAACATATAAACACTAGTTATAATATTAAATGCTTTTGTTTTATTCGTATCAAGCATATTTTGGCCATTATAAGGTAAAAACTCTATCCTCCGGTTTGCGTTGCATTGTGTGATGGGAACTAAGTCTTATAATGGCTTCATTTTTATAAAAAGCATTGCGATATTTAAAAGAATTGCTTGTTTTAGAGCACTGGCAATCCAATGGAGTAAACCCATTCCGCGAAAGTGGCGTGGTCCTGTGATTAGCCATATTTTAACTGTGTTAAGTAGATTTCTCATACCAGTCCCATGACTGACTCGTAGTTTGTTTCACTTTCAAACTCGGGTGCCCTTTTTTCTACACGGGAAGCCTTGTATTCAGGTTTTATCTAGCTCTTTCTGGATAGCTGGAGCTGATGATGGATTCTTCATTTATCTCTTTTTTTTTGCTGTTCAGCTCCTATTGTACATATTATGTTTGTTTTCCGCTGTAGACATTTATGTATAGCTGAACAGTATTTGTACTAAGTATGATCCTGTATACTGTGTAACTCTGATGATTACGTTTATCCAGTATATTCTATTGTGCATTATCTGGTGTATTTATTTAATTCTGTTCTGCTGTTATCTGTTTATGTGTTATATTCCAAAGATTACCCTTGCCACCGTCAATACGGGTTTCGGGGTCGTCTCACGTGGTATCAGAGCTTTGGTTAAGCTTAGTGCTGGAATATAACATATTAACGAACTCGTTAGAAATAGAACTAGTAGTGTTCTAGGACGAGTAACTCAATGCAGATAGGATCAGTAATATCCTAGTATGAGTAAAGCAGAATCAGAATAACTCGTTAGAGATGGGGTCAGAAGTGCCCCAGAACGAGTCGAGAGTTATATGTTTATAAATAACATATTTGTTATTGTATCCTGGTTTTAGAAATATGATTTTTGAACATATATAAAAGATATATATTTGAAAAGTTAAAAACAAATTGCTTGTTGTTTGCATTGTGTGATAGTAGATTTGATTAATTAAAATATTAGAACGATAGTTAATTTAATCCATAAGAGAATAATGGTAGAATTTATTCATTTAAATCACACATTGAACTGTTTAGAAAATAGATAGCAATATATACATGTGCATTATATATGTTTGAACAGGTAAATGGATTAGCTGTTGAGTAAAGAATTTATTTGCGTGCCCGACAAATAGGTAAACCTTAATGAGTTGGATGCGCAATTTTATTATTATATCAACTCCTGTGAATGCCATTGGATGCGGAGTGCTGGTTATTCTGTGTGTAATTAATAAAAGTCGCCATAGGATGGTAACAATTAATTTTGAACTACACTATATGGCATACTTCTTGAAGATAGGCATACTTCATCATATACCACATAAGCATTTGGAGCTTGTGTGACGAGGTGGAAGATTTACCATACGAGCGAGAGTCTTGTATGGCGATGACTTTATTTTATAGGTTGAACTGAAGACTGATATGGACCATATAAAATTGTAACGATAAATTTCCCGATTAATAAAAACCCCACACGGGTCTGGAGTTGATAATAATCACGTCTCTCTAGTCATTAGATACGGCACATGGATTATTTATTTCCCATACGGGACGAGGTGACGAGGATTTATCCTCTGGAGCAATTAAAATACACACTCCCTCAGGCTTTGACAGGGTGACGAGAATTTATTCTCTGGAGTTATTATCTATACACGCTCCCCTGTAAACACCAGAATATATCACTATAAATATGTGTATGCTTTATAGGATTTATTGGGTACCTAATACGGCCCAATAAATTTCCAAACCCCTCCCCGTACAAAGGAGGTTATGGCGAAATTTTTCGAAAATTCCGGGTGTTAGCCAAATTTTTGAAGAATTTGAAAATTCTCAGAAACTGAAAAGTTGGAGAATGGAAGCCAGATTGGAAGTAGAGTTGATTAATCAAACCACTTTCGACTTTGTTCCTTTTCGGGGACGAAAAGTTTTAAGTGGGGGAGATTGTAACGACCCGGAAAATCTGAACCAATTAAAAATTTTTAAATTGGCTATTTTAGTAGATTTTAAATATTTAAAATAAATATTTTAAATAATAGCGATGAAAAGTAAGTTTGAATCGACATTTGAGAATGAAAATAATTAATTCTAATTATAAAAAAGGCCTGAAATGGCGCGGCAGTTTCAAAAATTGAATTCAAACTTTGACTGACTGTACCGGGTGCAAAATAATACGGGTTTGAGTGAAACCAAAAATATTTAAATGTAATAACCCGAAAATCCGAACCAGTTTAAATTTTTTATTTTGGCAATTTTAGCGAATTTTTGAATATTTAAAATGAATTATTTTAAATAATTATCGACGAGAAATTTATTTTGAATATAATTCGACGTATATATTATATACGTCGTCGTTAGAATATAAATAATTATACATAATTAAAAATAGAATTGAAAATGGCACGGTAGTTCGACAATTCGATTTCAAACTTCAATTGAATGTACCAGGTGCAAAACAATCCGGATTTTAGTGAAACCAAAAACATTAGGATCTAATTGGGAATATCTTTCCAACGAATCCGAAAAATCAAGATTTCATAGCGGGAATCAAAAGATATGTTCAGTTGAAAGTTCTGAATAGTCGCTATGGAATTCAGGCCCTTAAAAATGGGAATTTTGCAAATGACCTCGGATTTCGACGAAACCACTTTTGTTGGGTCCGTGATGTTAAATTATTGCTAGATTCCAAATTTCATAATTTCTCGAATCAGTATGTGAGCGTGGCAAAGGAAAACGCGTTTGACCAGTTTCAGTTGATTTTAATCGACTGGAAATTGGCCATTTTTCAAACGGTCTCAGAATTCGACGAAACTAGTTTTGTTAGGACCGTATCGTCAATACGAAGCTAGAAAATATTTTTCGAGAATTTTTAGAGTTAGTATGTGACCCCGGCAATTTGAAATGTACGTTTAAAATTCAATATAGTGATTTAAATGGAAATTCAACGGAAACTGTTCGAAACGATCGAATCAGCCTACGATACATATCCCATTGTGTTCGGAATGGGGGTGAAACGCTATGGACGACAGGCAGTGGGCCTCGTTTTGAGGTCATATGTAAAAGTCAACTTTTTCAAATTAAAATAATTAAAAATAAAAATATCTCTGCCTTCTCTCCTTTATTTCCTCTGGCCCCCCCTTTTTCTCGTTTTCAATTCGATCGAGATTCAGATAAAAAAAGGAGAAAAACCCCATCGCCTTTGGATCCACGCCGCCCTAGGGCATCACCGCGCCTCCAGGAGGGTGCATCGCCCACCGCGCTGCTTCAGGCGTGGGCCCCCCTTCTCGCGACCCCCCCGCTGCTGCCGCGGCCTCTTCTTCTTCTTCCTCCACACCACGTCGCCTTCTCCTCCTTCTCCTCCCCTCTTCCAATTTAGCCGCACCACCCACGAACCCTAGAACCGACGCCGCCTGCCCCCCCCCCCCCTTGACCCACCATCGATGACGTCGGACCCCCCTCGAATGACCTCAGGCGTAGCGCCGTTTCCCCCCATTTTGTCTCCGACGAGTAACACCCTGTACAGCGAGGAAGGTAATCAATTTATTTAAATTACTTAGTTATTAATTTAATTGGTTTAGTTAGCGAGGTTCAGATCTGATTTTAAAGTTATTTAAATTAGTTGTGATAAAAAATATGATTTTTATATTTTTAAAGTATTAAAAATATGATTTTCATATTTTTAAAGTATTAAAAATATAGTCTTTACTATATAGATGATGTAAAAATATGATTTTTGTTTATGTAGAGGATTAAAAATATAATATTTACATGATAGAAATATTAAAAATATCATCTTTATATGTGTAGAAAAATAAAAATGTGATTTTTAAAAGTGAAAAGACGATATTTTTAAATATGAAAAGACGATATTTTTAAATAGTGAGAAGACGATATTTTGATATGAGTAGTGAAGTAAAAATATGATTTTTACTTCGAGAAAAATATAATCTTTATATTTGAAAAGGCGAAAACTTTATTTTTGAAAAGGCCAAATCTTTATATGAAGAATAGCATGATAAAAATATAATCTTTACTATATGAACATCGATGTGAAATTATAATTTTTATCTATATAGTAGCGGTATAAAAATTCGATTTTTATATATTGAATAACAAGGTAAAAATTCGATTTTTATATATTGAATAGCGAAGTAAAAATTCGATTTTTACATATGTAGTGGCTACAGCAACGAAGATGACAAAAGTGCGATAACGATGAAGATTTCTATCAAAGAAGAGTCAAGATGATTGGATAGCTATCGGTGAGAATTTCTCACTCTTCAATTTCCTTTCTAGTTATATATATACTAGGATGCAGACGGTGTTTAGTAGCACCCGACACAATCGTCCACAGACCATGGACTTGTTTGTTTGATTGCAAATTAGTTAGATTATTTGATTTGAATTTGGTTGTTTGGTGAATTTGATTGATGTGTGAATGGCGTGGGCCTTCACTAGACCGGGGATAAGGCTAGGCCTCGTCCCATTTCTAGTATCGTGCCGTTATGCCGCCGAAATTTTCTAAAATAAGTTAGAAAAATAAAAATACCATTTTATTTGAAGAATGAACTGAACAGAAATTCATATGTTAAAATAAAGTGTTTTATCGTTAAAAATATAATTTTTAACGTGAATGTGAATAAATAAATATTCATTTACAAACCGGACGGTTTGTTTATGTACACCTATTTGAATGACATTGATTGGGTCGATAAATTTTACACATCGCCCAACTGCACGAATAAAAATCTGTGTTTGCTGATTTGAAATCCCACACGGGTGTTGGGATGAAATTTGAAGTTCAGTCATCCTGATTGATTAAATATGTCGATCGATTGATTGACAGGCTGTTATAAGCGTTAGATATCTATATTTGATGCTTATACAGTGTAGTGCACTTTGGTTGATGGTTGATTATTTTTCAATGCTATTATATACGTGTGATGTATGAAAATCCATATAACTAACATTATATGGTGATTGATTGGGCCTCATTCCAATTTAGAAAATAAAGACTATTATAAAGTAAAAGTTCATGTGTTGACTGTACTCATCCGTTGAGATTAGTCATGTGTTGAACGAAATATTTTAATAATAAAATTTATATCTTTATCTTTATTATAATATAAATGTTCATTTGTTGACTGTACTCATCCGTTGAGATTAGTCATGTGTTGAACGAAATATTTTAACAATAAAATTTACATCTTTATCATATATAGAATTAGAAATCAACTGGAAAGTAGATGAGATGAGTGGTCTCCTGAATATTAATCTGATGTTGGTTTCGGCCTTCGGGGTTAATATTCAGGGAATCGTTCTCTTACTAATTTATAGTTGGAGTCTGATATAATATCAAACGATAGATACCTTAATTTCCATAAAATATAGTAAATAAAAAAAGTGGTCACACGTGGACAGTACTCATTCGTTGAGATTAGTCGTGTGTTGACAAAAATATAGATTCACATATTGAGTAGAATAAATATTCATTTGTTGAATAGAATAACGAATTTATTGAAACATATAAAGCCATGTTGATTAGTGATGCGCCATTTTGACGTGGACGATATTTATATCGATTTTATTCATTTTAAAATGAATATTGAAAAGTAATTTCGAAATAGCATATTTTGAAATGAAATTTGAATTAAATTGAATAGAAAACGATTTCGAAATGAATTGAATATATAACGAATTGAATTCGAATTGAATATAAAACGAATTTGATTTCAATTGAATATATAATGAATTTGATACAAATAGAAAACGGAAATGAATTGAATATATAACGATTTCGAAATGAATTGAATATATAACGATTTCGAAATGAATTGAATATATAACGATTTCGAAATGAATTGAATATATAACGATTTCAAAATGAATTGAATATATAACGATTTCGAAATGAATTGAAAACGATTTCGAAATGAATTGAATATATAACGATTTCGAAATGAATTGAATATATAATGAATTCGAATTGAATGGAAAACGAATTTGATTTCAATTGAATAGCAAACGAAACGAATTCGAATTGAATTGAATAGATAACGAATTTGAATTGAATTGAAAACGAATTCGAATTGAATTGGAAACAATTTGAAATGAATTCAAATTGAATTGAATAGAAATGAATTTTAAAACGAATTTATAAGGAAGAATTCAATTTTGCTTTGGATTGAAATGGAAGTTGAAATTGTTTTTGAAACGAATTCAAAACTATTTATAAAATTCGTTTTAAATAGAAATCGACGAAATATATATTATATATATTATATATATATATAATATAATGGCCTAAATAGAACGCGCCGCGGCAGTTCGTGAATTTCGACCATTTATTTCAAACGGACATTACGGGAGATCCGACCGTCGGATTCTCCTAAAACCGGAACCGTTGGGTTCGTATCGAAAAGAGCTAACGGTTGGATTTGGAGATACATCCAAATCAAATTCGAAAAAGGTCGCTGTAAGTGCAGTTCGATGGCCGTTGTTGGAAATTGACTGTACGGGCCTTGATAAAATTATTAAAAATATCAATAATTTGTGTAAAATCATAAGAAATGATTTGAGAAAAATTGGGGTGAAAAACTCCATATTTGAAAAGATAAAAATGGATTTTTATCGAAATGAACTAGTTTTGAACTAAATTTAAAACCCAATTATTTTTAAATAATTAAATTAGATTTAAAAAGGGGTTTTAAATAATCGGATTTTCTAATATATTTAATTGGATTTGAAATGGGTTTGTCGTGAACTGTGTTTTAAATAACACTAGTTCTTTAACCCGATAATAAATAGAATGTGATTTGGGTTTGTCGTGAACTGTGTTTTAAATAACACCTAGTTCTTTAACCCAGTAAAGGAGTTTTAATGAATCTGTAATTAGATTGAAATGTGAATCTATAATCTAAATTATCAAATTTAGAAATGAGCGAGAATGGAGTATCGCCAGTTTTGCTCCAAAGCGATAGTTAAATCTTTAATTAGATTTGAACGTGAAATGGTAATTAATTTTACCGATAACACCATGGTGTTAGATATGGAGTATCACCAGTTTTGCTTCATGGGATGAATAGGTTGGGATTGGGAAATAAAATAAATAATTACTTCGTTGTGGTTCGCTAATCTCGACTAGTTTAGAAAACCATAATTTGGTTTGATAGATCATCCAAAGGAAGATTAAAGGATAAATTCTAAAGAATTTATCTTGGATAAAATTAATGGGAACCTTTCCCTAAGAATATGATTTTGTGAATAAAAGAATATTCTGAATTGGAATGAGGCGTATGTTGTGTTTGTGTAACATTTGTTTTAATATACGCGGGTTGTTCGGAAAGTCCGGGTTTATACCCATTCTGAATAACCGATTCGACGATATGTCGAAGATGAAGACGGTGGTTGAAGACCGGAAGTCTTCACATCGTTTGGATAATTACTGACGATCCTGATTGGGCAGTACACCCAAGAGGATGGAAATAGTTAGTGGTCGTCCAGACGTACTTGGAGATCGATGGATATGCGAGGAAAGTGCCTCCGGTTTCGTTCAGACCCAGAACGGACTTGTAAATGGATTGTGTGTCTGACACTGGATTTTATTCTGTGTTGATTGATTTCTATTAAATATACATCTGTTTGGTGGTGGAGAATTTATTCTTTTGCTTAACGCCCTTCTCTGAGACGTACGAGCTCAGAGGTTGTATATCGATGGACATCAGTCGCATGGCATGAATTGCCTGTGTGGCACGCTAAGATGCAATGATCAAGGCTTTTGTTGAAAAGCAGAGTCTTGTGGTTGATGATCAAAGCACGACCTACGTGGCAGCTTTGTGTATAACGTGAATTCGCGAGCCTCACACCTCGGTATGAGTTAAAAACGGGATACGGACTGCAGGGAGAGCACGACGTTTCTTTCTAGCTTTGGTGGTGTCAGTGACTTACCAGCCCTGACATTTATATACTTTTCACCTTTGTGGTTGTTGGAATGCGAGGCGCCTCGATTATAGGTCTGTAAGGACCGGGAAACGTGTGTTCAGGAATTTCCAATCCTCTAACGTAAGTGAGGACCGGCCCTGAAGGTCCAGGGGTTGCCCAGAGTGCGTAACCCTGGGACATTTGCTAGAGTGTCTCGAACGCGGAGAGGAGCTTGCCCCTTGCCTCGACTCATGACGGAATCCAATTTCCAATACGTGTAATTCGGCTTTAATTGTAGAACTAGTATGACGACATAGTAGATGGTAGCTATGCCGCCTATGATTTATATTTATGATTGAAAATGTTTTGACACTATACACTTATTATAGTATCAAATGATTTGTTTTAAACGTATCAAGCATGCTTTGGCTGTTATAAGGGAAAACCCTATCCCCCGGCTTGCGTTGCATTGTGTGATAGGACCTGGGTCTTATAACAGCTTCATTTTCCTTTATTTAGCATTGCGCTGTTATTTATGCACTGGTATTCTTGGGAGGAAACCCGTTCCGTGTTATACGGCGTTGTCCCTTGATTTACCTAACTTTAAAACCAATATTAATAACTATTTTAGTTCTCACACCAGTCACATGACTGACCTGGAGTTTATTGTTTTAACCTAAACTCTGGGTGCCCCTATTTTCCGCACGGGCAGCTAGTAGTTTTGGTTTTGCAGATTTATATTCACAGGATCCTGGTTTACAGCTGGAATGATATCCGGAAAGCTCTGTGTCCGTATATCACCTTCAGTTGTGCTTTGTATTATTTTTCCGCTGCTATGAAATATATTGTAATCTCTGATATTTATCAAATGTAATTTATTCATTTATACTCTGTATATTCTTGTATTCTGATGGAATTGTTGTAATAACAATGAAATGTTCTTCCGTCTGCGTTCTGTTGTGTGTTGTTCTCAAAGTATCCGCTCTTTCCTTCACGGGGAAGTAACGGGTTCTTACATTAAATCTATTAATGAATATTTTTCTAATGAATCTGAAGAATCGAAGTTTCCTAGTAGGAAGCAAAAGTTTTGGCCAAATGAATTTTCAGAAAGGTCGCTATAGAAATTATATAGCCCGTGAAAATGGCCATTTTGCAAACGACCTCGGAATTCGACGAAACCACTTTTGTTGGATCCGGGATGTGAAGTTATTGCTAGGTTTCAAATTTCATAATTTTTGAAGCTAGTATGTGAGCGTGGCGAAGGAAAATGTGTTTTGGTCAATTACAGTTAAATTGGATCGACCAGAAAAGAGCCATTTTGCAAACGTTCTCAGAATTCGACGAAACAAGTTTTGTTGGGACTGTATCGTCAAAACATAGCCAGATTTATTTTTCTGGAAATTTTCAAATCAGTTTGTGGCCCTGGCAAATTGAAATGTACGTTCAAATTAAATATTGAATGTTTTATATTTTAATTTGAAGGAAAACTGACTGAAACAGTCGAATGGGCCTACGAAACATATCCCATTGTGTTCTGAATAGGGGTAAAACGCTAGGGATGACAGTCATTGGGTTTGGATTGGAGTTCGTGAGACATACGGGGTATTTTTGAATTTTAAAAATATATAAATAAAAGGATAAAATCTATTGGCCAGTTAAAAAAACTTTCTCTCTCCCCGACGCCGGCTGAAGGCGGAAACCGCATCGCCACTTCCCATCCCTTTTCCGATCAAACCAGGAGGAATTAGACCCCCCCTCCTTTGGAGCTTTTCGAAGATCTGATCCTCCTCTACAAATCCATGTAAAGTTTGCTAATTTTCATTGAGGATTGGGAGAGAATCACCATCGTGAAGATCCGGTCTTCGAAGCTCCGCCGGCGACGCCAAGCACCACTGAGTGGGGGCCCACCTACCTCCGCCTGAGCGCCTCTTGGAGCTCTTGGATGTGGCGCAACCCGATCTTAACAACGCTCGACGGATTTTGCAAGAATCGAGGACCTAGTTTTGAACGCTCGTAGAAGGTATACGGCTGAAACTATTTAATAGCACTTCTAAGCGCTACCGTTTTGATTTCACTGTAAAAATCATATCTTTTTTGTTTCTTCATGAAATTCAGTGAAATAAGAGACAGTGGATCGTGTGGACGTCTTCTACATTCTAGAAGAGACCGCATATTTTTCTGAGCCTTCTGCTATTTTTGGTGGAGTGGAACCCAATGTGAGATTTCTAAACTATAAACGATATGGAAAACGACTATGTATAAATTATATAGTCGATGTATGACTTGTATAAGCGTTTTACACCTCATGTATAAGCGTTGTATAGGTTGTACGTTTGATGTATAAGTTATATATGCGTTGTAAAAATTATATATGTGTTGAAATAGAAGTGAAATGCTTATATAATATATATATATATATATATATATATATATACACGCCCCTCGTCCACAAACCATGGACGATATTTATTGATTGTGATTGGTGTGAAAATTGGTTGATAGCGAATAGTTGATTATAATTGTTTGTGGTTGAAATTGATTGATTGTGGTTGAAAAATACCCATTTGTGGTTGAAATATTTGGTTGAAACCACATAGGATTAGTTTGTGGAATTGAAAAATATATACATGCCGCCTACGTGCGAACTTGATGCATGATTCCCCATTGTCAAAAGCTGCGAGGCTTTAAGGTAGAGCGAGGAGCCGTACTAGAGACGGCCCCGGTTTTAACTACCCTGCCGTTATGCTGCCGAAATTTTGAATAATATTCATGTGTTAGAATTATTTTCATGTGTTGAAACTAAATTCGTGTGTTGAATAGAAATTCATCTATTGAACGACATTCATGTTTTGATATAAATTGTTTTGCAATAAAAATCACATTTTTATTACTTTTTATATATAAACTATAGAAAACCTTCATGTGTTGAATTGAAATTCATTCGTTGAATAGAATTCATGTGTTGAATGGTATTCGTGTTTTTAAATATAAAAATCACCTTTTTATCGATATATAAACTATAGAAAACCTTCATGTGTTGAATTGAAATTCATTCGTTGAATAGAAATTCATGTATTGAATGGTATTCGTGTTTTAAATAAAAAAATCACCTTTTTATCGATATATATAAACTATAGAAAACCTTCATGTGTTGAATTGAAATTCATTCGCTGAATAGAAATTCATGTGTTGAATGGTATTCGTGTTTTAAATATAAAAATCACCTTTTTATCGATATATATAAACTATAGAAAACCTTCATGTGTTGAATTGAAATTCATTCGTTGAATAGAAATTCATGTGTTGAATGGTATTCGTGTTTTTAAATATAAAAATCACCTCTTTATCGATATATATAAACTATAGAAAACCTTCATGTGTTGAATTGAAATTCATTCGTTGCATAGAAATTCATGTGTTGAATGGTATTCGTGTTTTAAATATAAAAATTACCTTTTTATCTATATATATAAACTATAGAAAACCTTCATGTGTTGAATCGAAATTCATTCGTTGAATTGAAATTCATGTGTTGAATGGTATTCATATTTTGAAAGAAATTGTTTTATAATAAAAATCCTATCTTTATCATCAATACGAACTATATAAAATAGTCAGGTTTTGAAATAAATCGTTTTACAATAAAAATCACATTTTCACTATATACATGAATTGTTAAAAATAGTGAAGCGTCGAAGTGAATGTAAGTTGGATAAAAATATCATTTTTATCAAAATGTATGAAAAGAATATAGCTTTGAAATCGAAGAATCGATATATATATATATATAGATAGAATTGAAATATATCGAATAACGAAGCTGCAGTTCGTATTTTGAAACCGTGATTTCAAACGATTAGTGCGGGAGATCCGACCATCGGATTTTCCCGAAACCGCAACCGTTGGGTTCGCTTTGGAAATATCTTTCCAACGGCACAAACTTTGTAAAAATCCAACGGTTGGATTGTATCGAATGTTTAATTCAAATCTGAAGATAAACAGCGCCAGAATCGATTATATTTTTATATATATATAAATATAATTATATTAAATTGAATAACGACGCTGAAGTTCGTATTTTGAAGTCGAAACTTCAAACAATTGTACCGGGAGATCCGACCGTCGGATTTTCCTGAAACTGGAACCGTTGGATTCATTTTGAAAAGATCTTTCTAATGATGTAAATTTTGTGAAGATCCAACGGTTAGATTTTCAGATATGTGTAAATCAAATCTGAAGAAAAACAGCGCCACGGCCGCATTATGGCCCGAAGCGTCGTTTTAAATAAATTGGCTATTTTAAAATAAATAAAAATGGCGATAAATCATTATAAAATATTATAAACGATATGGATGTGAAATTTAGAAACTATATGAAGGTTGGCTAAGTCGAATGGTTTCCTGGGTTTTGATCTGATGTTGGTTTCGGCCTTCGGGGTTAATATTTGGGAAATCGTTCTCTTACTGATTTACGGTTAGTAACTAATGAATTGAAATGATGCGTATGTTGTGTTTGTTTAGCACTTGTTTATTATATACGCAAGTTGCTCAGAAAGACCAGGTTTATCCCATTCTGAATAACTGAATCGACGATAGGAAATCGAAGATGAAGACGGTGGTTGAAGACTGGAAATCTTTCACCTCGTTTGGATGGTAACTGATGTCCTGATTGGGAGGCATCCCGAAATATAGATAATGAGTGGTTATCGTCCGGACGTACGTGGAGATCGATGGGTTTGCGAGGTATATAGGGCCTCCGGTTTCGTTCAGACCTAGAACGGACTTGCAAATGGACTGTGTGTCTGACATTGGAATTCGTTCTGTGTAATTGATAGCCATCAGTTGCACGGTGTGAATTGCCTGTGTGGCATGCTAAGATGCAGTGATCAGGGCTTCGGTTGAAAAGCAAAGTCTTGTGGTTGATGATTAAAGCACCGCCTGTGTGGCGTAGCTTTGTGTATAACGTGAATTCGTGAACCTCACATCCCGGTATGAACCAGAAACGGGAGAGGACATCAGGGAGGGCATGCGTTTCCTTCTAGTTAGAAGTGGCGTCAGTGGTTTTACACGCCCTGACGAGTTTGACTTATGGGGTTGTTGCTGTTGGGAGGTGCCTCGGTTATATCGGTCGATCCGGGACCGATGGAGTCATTCGTTGGCTCATTTACGCCCCAAAGGGCGGGGAAACGTAGTGTTCAGGTATAATAATCCACATCGGTGGACCAGCCCTGACGATCCAAGGCTTGCCTGCGCACTTGCCTGAGACTCGGGCTAGACAGTCTCGAAGTCGGTAAGGACTATCTTTTGCCTTGGTTCATGACGGAAATCCAATTTCCAAATACGTGATTGTGCGGTTTTGATTGTATACCTATATAGGGCGACATAGTGGTATGGGGCATTAATGTCGTCTATGATTGATACTTATGATTTGAAATTGTTTTTGAAACATATAAACAGTAGTTATAATATTATATGCTTTTGTTTTATTCGTATCAAGCATGTTTTGGCCATTATAAGGTAAAAACTCTATCCTCCGGTTTGCGTTGCATTGTGTGATGGGAACTGAGTCGTATAATGGCTTCATTTTTATAAAAAGCATTGCAATATTTAAAAGAATTGCGTGTTTTAGAGCACTGGCATTCCAATGGATTAAAGCCGTTCCGCGAAAGTGGCGTGGTCCTGTGATTAGCCATATTTTAACTGTGTTAAGTAGATTTCTCATACCAGTCCCATGACTAACTCGTAGTTTGTTTCACTTTCAAACTCGGGTGCCCCTTTTTCTACATGGGCAGCCTTGTATTCAGGTTTTATCTGGCTCTTTCTGGATAGCTGGAGCTGAAGATGGATTCTTCATTTATCTTTTTTTTTGCTGTTCAGCTCCTATTGTACATATTATGATTATTTTCCGCTGTAGACATCTATGTATAGCTAAACAGTATTTGTACTAAGTATGATCCTGTATACTGTGTAACTCTGATGATTACGTTTATCCAGTATATTCTATTGTGCATTATCTGGTGTATTTATTTAATTCCGTTCTGCTGTTATCTGTTTATGTGTTATATTCCAAAGATTACCCTTGCCACCGTCAATACGGGTTTCGGGGTCGTCTCACGTGGTATCAGAGCTTTGGTTAAGCTTAGTGCTGGAATATAACATATTAACGAACTCGTCAGAAATAGAACTAGTAGTGTTCTAGGACGAGTAACTCATTGCAGATAGGATCAGTAATATCCTAGTATGAGTAAAGCAGAATCAGAATAACTCGTTAGAGATGGGGTCGGAAGTGCCCCAGAACGAGTCGAGAGTTATATGTTTATAAATAACGTATTTGTGATTATATCCTGGTTTTAGAAATATGATTTTTGAACATATATAAAAGATATATATTTGAAAAGTTAAAAACAAATTGCTTGTTGTTTGCATTGTGTGATAGTAGATTTGATTAATTAAAATTTTAGAACGATAGTTAATTTAATCAATAAGAGAATAATGGTAGAATTTATTCATTTAAATCACACATTGAACTGTTTAGAAAATAGATAGCAATATATACATGTGCATTATATATGTTTGAACAGGTAAATGGATTAGCTGTTGAGTAAAGAATTTATTTGCGTGCCTGACAAATAGGTAAACCTTAATGAGTTGGATGCACAATTTTATTATTATATCAACTCTTGTGAATGTCATTGGATGCGGAGTGCTGGTTATTCTGTGTGTAATTAATAAAAGTCGTCATAGGATAGTAACAATTAATTTTGAACTACACTATATGGCATACTTCTTGAAGATAGGCATACTTCATCATATACCACAAGCATTTGGAGCTTGTGTGACGAGGTGGAAGATTTACCATACGAGCGAGAGGCTTGTATGGCGATGACTTTATTTTACAGGTTGAACTGATGACTGATATGGACCATATAAAATTGTAACGACAAATTGCCAGATTAATAAAAACCCCACACGGGTCTGAAGTTGACAATAATCACGTCTCTCTAGTCATTAGATACGGCACATGGATTATTTATTTCCCACACGGGACGAGGTGACGAGGATTTATCATCTGGAGCAATTAAAATACACACTCCCACCGGCTTTGACAGGGTGACGAGAATTTATTCTCTGGAGTTATTATCTATACACGCTCCCCTGTAAACACCAGAATATATCACTATAAATATGTGTATGCTTTATAGGATTTATTGGGTACCTAATACGACCCAATAAATTTCCAAACCCCTCCCCGTACAAAGGAGGTTATGGCGAAATTTTTCGAAAATTCCGGGTGTTAGCCAAATTTTTGAAGAATTTGAAAATTCTCAGAAACTGAAAAGTTGGAGAATGGAAGCCAGATTGGAAGTAGAGTTGATTAATCAAACCACTTTCGACTTTGTTCCTTTTCGGGGATGAAAAGTTTTAAGTGGGGGAGATTGTAACGACCCGGAAAATCTGGACCAATTTAAATTTTTTGGATTGGCTATTTTAGAAGATTTTAAATATTTAAAATAAATATTTTAAATAATAGCGATTAAAAGTAAGTTTGAATCGACATTTGAGAATAACAATAATTAATTCTAATTATAAACAAGGCCTGAAATGGCGCGGCAGTTTCAAAAATTGAATTCAAACTTTGACTGACTGTACCGGGTGCAAAATAAAACGGATTTGAGTGAAACCAAAAATATTTAAATCTGTTAATGAATATCTTTCTAATGAATCTGAAGAATCGAAGTTTCATAGTAGGAAGAAAAAGTTATGGCCAAATGAATTTTCAGAAAGGTCGCTATAGAAATTATATAGCCCTTGAAAATGGCCATTTTGCAAACGACCTCGGAATTCGACGAAACCACTTTTTTTGGATCCGGGATGTGAAGTTATTGCTAGGTTTCAAATTTCATAATTTTTGAAGCTAGTATGTGAGCGTGGCGAAGGAAAATGTGTTTTGGTCAATTACAGTTAAATTGGATCGACCAGAAAAGGGCCATTTTACAAACGGTCTCAGAATTCGACAAAACTAGTTTTGTTGGGACCATATCGTCAAAACATAGCCAGATTTATTTTTTTGGATATTTTCAAATCAGTTTGTGGCCCTGGAAAATTGAAATGTACGTTCAAATTAAATATTGAATGTTTTATATTTTAATTTGAAGGAAAACTGACTGAAACAGTCGAATGGGCCTACGAAACATATCCCATTGTGTTCGGAATGGGGTAAAACTCTAGGGATGACAGTCGTTGGGTTTGGATTGGAGTTCGTGAGACATAAGGGGTATTTTCGAATTTTAAAAATATATAAATAAAAGGAAAAATTCTATTGGCCAGTTAAAAAAACTTTCTCTCTCCCCGACGTCGGCTGAAGGCGGAAACCGCATCGCCGCTTCCCATCCCTTTTCCGATCAAACCAGGAGGAATTGGACCCCCCTCCTTTAGAGCTTTTCGAAGATCTGATCCTCCTTTACAAATCCATGTAAAGTTTGCTAATTTTCATTGAGGATTGGGAGAGAATCACCCTCGTGAAGATCCGGTCTTCGAAGCTCCGCCGGCGACGCCAGGCACCACCGAGTGGGGGCCCACCTACCTCCGCCTGAGCGCCTCTCGGAGCTCTTGGATGTGGTGCAACCCGATCTCAACAACGCTCAATGTATTTTGCAAGAATCGAGGACCTAGTTTTGAACGCTCGTAGAAGGTATACGACTGAAACTATTTAATAGCACTTCTAAGCGCTACCGTTTTGATTTCACTGTAAAAATCATATCATTTTCGTTTCTTGACGAAATTCAGTGAAACAAGAGACAGTGGACTCGTGTGGACGTCTTCTACATTCTAAAAGAGACCACATATTTTTCTGAGCCTTCTACTATTTTTGGTCGAGTGGAACCCAATGTGAGATTTCTAAACTATAAACGATATGGAAAGCGACGATGTATAAATTATACAGTCGATGTATGACTTGTATAAGCGTTGTACACCTCATGTATAAGCGTTGTATAGGTTGTACGTTTGATGTATAAGTTATATATGCGTTGTAAAAATTATATATGTGTTGAAATAGAAGTGAAATGCTTATATAAAATATATATATATATATATATATATACGCCCCTCGTCCACAAACCATGGACGATATTTATTGATTGTCATTGGTGTGAAAATTGGTTGATAGCGAATAGTTGATTATAATTGTTTGTGGTTGAAATTGATTGATTGTGGTTGAAAAATACCCGTTTGTGGTTGAAATATTTGGTTGAAACCACATAGGATTAGTTTGTGGAAATGAAAAATATATACATGTCGCCTGCATGCGAACTAGATGCATGATTCCCCATTGTCAAAAGCTGCGAGGCTTTAAGGTAGAGCGAGGAGCCGTACTAGGGACGGCCCCAGTTTTAACTACCCTGCCGTTATGCTGCCGAAATTTTGAATAATATTCATGTGTTAGAATTATTTTCATGTGTTGAAACTATATTCGTGTGTTGAATAGAAATTCATCTATTGAACGACATTCATGTTTTGATATAAATTGTTTTGCAATAAAAATCACATTTTTATTACTTTATATATATAAACTATAAAAAACCTTCATGTGTTGAATTGAAATTTTTTCGTTGAATAGAATTCATGTGTTGAATGGCATTCGTGTTTTTAAATATAGAAATCACCTTTTTATCGATATATATAAACTATAAAAAACCTTCATGTGTTGAATTGAAATTCATTCGTTGAATAGAAATTCATGTGTTGAATGGTATTCGTGTTTTAAATATAAAAATCACCTTATTATCGATATATATAAACTATAGAAAACCTTCACGTGTTGAATTGAAATTCATTCGTTGAATAGAAATTCATGTGTTGAATGGTATTCGTGTTTTAAATATAAAAATCACCTTTTTATCGATATATATAAACTATAGAAAACCTTCATGTGTTGAATTGAAATTCATTCGTTGGATAGAAATTCATGTGTTGAATGGTATTCGTGTTTTTAAATATAAAAATCACCTTTTTATCGATATATATAAACTATAGAAAACCTTCATGTGTTGAATTGAAATTCATACGTTGAATAGAAATTCATGTGTTGAATGGTATTCGTGTTTTAAATATAAAAATCACCTTTTTATCTATATATATAAACTATAGAAAACCTTCATGTGTTGAATCGAAATTCATTCGTTGAATTGAAATTCATGTGTTGAATGGTATTCATATTTTGAAAGAAATTGTTTTATAATAAAAATCCTATCTTTATCATCAATATGAACTATACAAAATAGTCAAGTTTTGAAATAAATTGTTTTACAATAAAAATCACATTTTCACTATATACATGAATTGTTTAAAATAGTGAAGCGTCGAAGTGAATGTAAGTTGGATAAAAATATCATTTTTATCAAAATGTATGAAAAGAATATAGCTTTAAAATCGAAGAATCGATATATATATATATATATATATATATATATATATATATATATATATAGAATTGAAATATATCGAATAACGAAACTGCGGTTTGTATTTTGAAACCGTGATTTCAAACGATTAGTGCGGGAGATCCGACCATCGGATTTTCCCGAAACCGCAACCGTTGGGTTCGCTTTGGAAATATCTTTCCAACGACACCAGCTTTGTAAAAATCCAACGGTTGGATTGTATGGAATGTTTAATTCAAATCTGAAGAAAAACAGCGCCAGAATCGATTATATTTATATGTATATAAATATAGTTATATTAAATTGAATAATGACGCTGCAGTTCGTATTTTGAAATCGAAAATTCAAACGGTTGTACCGGGAGATCCGACCGTCGGATGTTCCCGAAACTGGAACCGTTGGATTCGTTTTGAAAAGATCTTTCTAATGATGTAAATTTTGTGAAGATCCAACGGTTAGATTTTCAGATATGTGTAAATCAAATCTGAAGAAAAACAGCGCCACGGCCGCGTTATGGCCCGTAGCGTCGTTTTAAATAAATTGGCTATTTTAAAATAAATAAAAATGGCGATAAATCATTATAAAATATTATAAACGATATGGATGTGAAATTTAGAAACTATCTGAAGGTTGGCTAAATCGAATGGTTTCCTGGGTTTTGATCTGATGTTGGTTTCGGCCTTCGGGGTTAATATTTAGGAAATCGTTCTCTTACTGATTTACGGTTAGTAACTAATGAATTGAAATGATGCGTATGTTGTGTTTGTTTAGCACTTGTTTATTATATACGCGAGTTGCTCAGAAAGACCGGGTTTATCACATTCTGAATAACTGAATCGACGATAAGAAATCGAAGATGAAGACGGTGGTTGAAGACCGGAAATCTTTCACCTCGTTTGGATGGTAACTGATGTCCTGATTGGGAGGCATTCCGAAATATGGATAATGAGTGGTGATCGTCCAGACGTACGTGGAGATCGATGGGTTTGCGAGGTATATAGTGCCTCAGGTTTCGTTTAGACCCAGAACGGACTTGCAAATGGACTGTGTGTCTGACATTGGAATTCGTTCTGTGTAATTGATAGCCATCAGTTGCACGGTGTGAATTGCCTATGTGGCATGCTAAGATGCAGTGATCATGTGGCGTAGCTTTGTGTATAATGTGAATTCGCGAACCTCACACCCTGGTATGAACCAGAAACGGGAGAGGACATCAGGGAGGGCATGCGTTTCCTTCTAGTTAGAAGTGGCGTCAGTGGTTTTACACGCCCTGACGAGTTTGACTTATGTGGTTGTTGCTGTTGCGAGGCACCTCGGTTATATCGGTCGATCCGGGACCGATGGAGTCATTCGTTGGCTCATTTACGCCCCCAAAGGGCGGGGAAACGTAGTGTTCAGGTATAATAATCCACATCGGTGGACCGGCCCTGACGATCCAAGGCTTGCCTGCGCGCTTGCCTGAGACTCGAGCTAGACAGTCTCGAAGTCGGTAAGGACTATCTTTTGCCTTGGTTCATGACGGAAATCCAATTTCCAAATACGTGACTGTGCGGTTTTGATTGTATACCTATATATGGCGACATAGTGGTATGGGGCATTAATGCCGTCTATGATTGATACTTATGATTTGAAATTGTTTTTGAAACATATAAACACTAGTTATAATATTAAATGCTTTTGTTTTATTCGTATCAAGCATATTTTGGCCGTTAGTTAAGGGGTGGTATGATGTGCTTAAGCCACCACCACCAAAATCAAGAACACAAACCCACAGTCACGAGGTGATCCTCCCAGCTTCCATCAAAATCTTGATATTGAAACTTGTGATTTTGGTTTGTACGAGGTGGGCATTAATGCCGTTTATGATTGATACTTATGATTTGATTTATAACTAACGTAGTGTTTCAAAATATTGATATTGAAACACTTGTTGTGGGTTTCGTCCAAACATAAGTGATCCTCCCAGCTTCCATCAAAATCAAGAACACAAACCCACAACAAGTCTTTCAATATTTTGTTTACAATCTCGGTTTTCCCATTAGTTAAGGGGTGGTATGATGTGCTTAAGCCTAACTCCACACCCATGGCTTGTTGAAAACTTTCCCGAAATCTAGAGGTGAATAAGGAATCCCTGTCATTAAAAAAAAAAAATAGGTGCACCATGCAGCCTTACGACCTCTTTTACAAACAACTTAGCTAACTTGTTTGCATTTCTATCAGATTTCATGGGAATAAAGTGGGATGATTTTGTTTACCTGTCCACCACCACCCATATGCTATCATTACCCCTCTTGGTTCTGGCAATCCATCTATAAAATCCATTGAAATACTCTCCTATTTCCATTTAGGCACCTCTAATGGTTGCAACATTCCTGAGGGTTTTTGATAATCTGCCTTCACTTGTTGGCATGTTGAACATCTTGCTATATACCTTGCCACTGTTGCTTTTATCCCTTGCCACTAGTAAACTGTTTTTAAATCATGATACATTTTTGTTGCTCCTGGGTGTATGGTATATTTGGTCTTATGATGTTCATCTAAGATCTCTTTCTTTAATTCCTTAACACCAGGTGCACAAAGTCTATTATTCTTCCTGAGGTATCCTTGATCATCTAACTCAAAATTTTCAACTGTTGCTTCACTTAATAAGATCTCTTTCTTCTCCATCAATTATTTGTCTTGATCTTGCAACCTCCCAACTTTATCTATGAGAGCTGACTTTATTGAAACTAAGCTCAGCTTCCCATATTTAGTCATATCATAGTGGCTTTTGTAACTTCCCCTTCTATACCCTTCATTTCTTTCACTTAGCACTGATAAATATTTAAGTTCTTCCATCATTAATCTTGCCAAATTAACATGGTGCCTACTCAAAGCATCTGCCATCTTGTTTGCTTTTCCAGGATTATACAATATGTCCAAATCATAAGCAGCCAAGAATTCTACCCACCTATGTTGCCTCATATTAAGATCTTTTTGTGAAAATAAATATTTGAGGGATTTGTGGTCTGTGTAAAGTTCAAATTTGGCTCCTAGTAAGTAATGTCTCCGTAGTTTCAAAGCATAAACTATAGCAGCAAGTTCTAGATCATGTGTGTCATATCTTGTTTCATTTATCTTGAGTTGTCTGGATGCATAAGCTATCTTTTGACCATGATGCATGAGCACAGCCCCAAAACCAGATCCGCTTGCATCATTGTACACAACCAAACCTTCATTCCCTTGTGGAACCTGTAGAATGGGTGCTTCACTAATGCCTTCTTCAATTGCTCAAAAGCCTCTTTACATTTTTCTATCCAAACATATGGTTGTTCCTTCCTTGTTAGCTTAGTTAAGGGCGCGACTATTCTTGCAAAATCTTTTATAAATCTTCTATAGTAGTCTTCCATCCCCAAAAATAACCTTATTTCTGTCACATTCCTTGGCCTCCTCTATGCTTGAACAACCATCACTTTATTTGGATCCACTACAATGTCTTGTGCGGAAATTATATGATCTAAAAAATCAACTTCATCTCTCTAGAATATACACTTAACAAACTTTACTCTCAAGTCATGTTCTCTCAGTCCTGACAAAACTAAATGTAAATGGCTTTCATATTATTTTTTTGTCTTGGAATAAATTAATATGTCATCAAAAAATACTAATACAAATTTATCTAAGAAATCTCTAAATGTCCTATTCATTAAATCTACAAAATAGGATGGTTCATTTGTTAAGCCAAATGGCATAACCAAAGATTAATGCAACTCATATCTTTTGTTAAATGCAATGTATATAATACTTTCTTCCTCGACCTTCATCTGATGAAATTCATATGCTAAATCCAATTTAGAAAACACCTTTGCCCCACTGAGTTGATCAAAAAGATCATCTATCCTTGGCAATGAATATTTGTTCTTAATTGTAACTTTATTTAATTCTCTATAATCAATATACATCCTTAAAGTTCCATCTTGTTTCTTGACAAATACCACTAGAGCACCCCAGCATGAACTACTAGGCCTGGTAAATCCTTTTTGCTCCAATTCTTCTAATTGGGTTTTGTCGACACACTTTTTGGTAAAAGCTGTCACACATGGAATCTCTGGATAGCATCGCTCCAAGGCATGGAAAACATCGTCAGAAGATACAGAGCGATTTGGTCAAAGTCGCAACATCGGCATAAACAGGCCCAAAACTCCTATTAGACGACCTCTTTTGGACCCGAAAACAGCAACTACGGTGCTTTTCACTGTAAAACCTACAACCCTTTGAATTAGCTTCAAGTAGAGCTTTTTTTTGGCCCAATTGGACTTACGTTTTGGAAGTTACGCCCGTTTCCGTAAACACATGTAAAGGAATAACTCAGGACTTGAGTGTGGACTGGCAGTCAATCGGATGGAGTAACGAAGTATCATTAGCTTGGCCTTTAGATCGGCATTCACCTTCCTGGACCAGCTAGCCCCCTAGGGCTCACCCCCTACTCGGCTTGTGGGACACTACCCGACTTGTGGTGGACCCTGGACCACCACCTGGCTCGTGGTGGACCTCTGGACCACGAACCGATTGAGGGCTCACCAGCAGATCCTCGCCTCAGCTCACCATCCAAGCTCATGAACCATGACCACGAACCGCCTGTAGCATCAGCGTTGCACATGATGGTGACCCATTCTCTTAGCTATTCTTCCTCCTATCAACCCGGATCTCATTACACATGGCATGGTATGACTTGTAGAGGATTTCTCCATGTTTTCCACCTCATTTCGGGATTTTTGGTATGCATGCCACGTGTCCCACGAACCGGTATCAGGAAATGGCTATAAATACATCACTGGAAGGCATTTTCAAGGACGTTCTCTGGCTTTTTTGGTACTAATACCTCTTGGCGTCCATTGCCAAGGACACAAGGACACTGTGCCTTCTTCAAATCAATCTAACATGAGGATTTCTTGTATAAAATCATTCTCTTCTCTCCTCTTCTTCATTGTAACACAAGGATGTTATGTATAAAGGGATCTCACAGATTGTGAGACGACACTATACTTGTAATTTCTTAGGATTTGAGAAACAATAAAGTGGACGTAAGCTTGGTTTGGGTCGATCCACTATAAAAATTTCGTGTGGCCCTTGTTATTTTCTGCATTTATTATATGTGATTTGTGATTGTGAGGATTTCACACTGCATTTGGGTGTTAGAGCCAAATTTTGGTCTAATAGGTTTTTAATTTTGCTAACTCCTTTGTCCCCATTCTAGTAGGTTTCTTCATAATTGGAGTAGAACCAGGTATTATTCTGATTTGAAACTCAACTGGCATTTTATATGATACACCACTAACTTCTCCAAACACATCAATATACTCATTGACTATTGGAATTTTCTCTAATTCCAAGTCCATTTCTTTCTCATTCAAACTCCCAATACTCCTTGCATAATTATTTTTCTCCATTGCACACATCACTGTTATGTTATTACCTTCTACAGTTTGTAGTGATATGGTGAAAATTTCCAAATTTAAAATAGCTTTAAATTTACACAACCTGTCAACCCCTAATATGATACCTATTTCTTTATATTTTAACACATATTGGTCTAACGTAAACATTTTTCCGCCTATATTCAATTTTACACACACACATTTCATGCCTAACTTGCATGAACTCCCTATAAGACTCTATATAAACAAAGGCCTATCCACCATGACACATGTGAGTTCCAATTTCCAAGCTATATAATGGGATATAAAAGGGTGTGTGGCTCCTGTATCATAAATTACTATTGTGGGTTGAATTTTGATAAAGAAAGTATACCTTCCAATTGTCCAGTAACCCTTGCGTTTCCTTCTGCAACAACTCTTTCTTAGTATGTCCCTCTTTCCCATAGTTGTAACAAATAGATGCAATAGCTGGTCACTTATTCTTCATATGTCCTTCTTTTCCACACTTATAACAAGTGATCTTCTTCTTAGTTTTAGTGGGTGCTTCCCCTTCATTCTTCTTAACTTCTTTTTTCAGCATTTTTCTTGTCATATGGATCTTATCCTTGCCTTTCTTGTTGTTGTTGTTCTTGAAATTCCTGAATTTTTCTTTTTCCTTAACATGATACCCAAAAGAGAGAGTCAAATCTATCACTTGATCAAAAGTTTTCTCCTTATAAGGTAGCATTGCTCTACTTAAACCAACATCAAGTCCCCTTATATATCTACCATTGTTGGATGCTTCATCTCCTATCAAGACCGTGTCATACTTTAAAAGGCTTTCAAATTTTAATATGTATTTAGTTACACTCATGGCATCTTGTTTCAGCTTAATGAACTCCTCTAATTGTAACAACCCAGAAAAGCAGAACCAATTTAAAAATTTTATTTTAGCAATTTTAATGAATTTTGAAATTTAAAATGATTTATTTTAAATAATAATGACTAGAAATTTATTTTGAATACAATTAGGACATATATATTTATTTAAATTGAAATTAGAATATAAATATTTATTTTAATTATAAAAGGAATTGGAAAAGGCGCGGTAGTTTGAAAATTCGATTTCAAATTTCAAATGAATGTACAGGATTCAAAATAAACCAGATTTTAAAGAAACCAAAAATATTGGAATCTATTTGAAAATATCTTTCCAACGAATGTGAAAAATCCAGATTTCATAGCGGGAATAAAAAGTTATGTCCAGTTGAAAATTCAGAATAATCGCTATGGAATTTATATAATATATAGCCCTTAAAAATGGCCATTTTGCAAACGACCTCCATTTTCAACGAGACCACTTCTGTTGGATCCGGAATGTCAAATTATTGCTAGATTCCAATTCTCAGAATTTTTGAAATCAATATGTGAGCATGGGGAATTTAAACGTGTTTGGTCAATTCAGTTTGAATTTAATCGATAGGAAAATAACCGTTTTTTCAGACGGTCTCCAATCTGAAATTTTTGGAGTCCGTATGTGGCCCCGGTATATTAAAATGTACGTTAAAATCAATTTTGAACATTATATTCATTTATATTTTAATTTTGATGAAAACTAATCGTAACAGTTGAATTGGCTTACGAAACATATGCTATTGTGTTCGGAATGGGGGTAGTTAGCTATGGGCGACAGTCGGTGGGTTCGATTTGGAGTTCGAAAGAAAAAGTTGCTTTTTGGATTTAAAATAAATTAAATATATATATTATATTAATTAGTCAACTCCTTTTATTTCTCTTTCCTCTCCTCCACCCCCGTTATCGTTCATTTCAGAAACCGAATATAAAAAAAAGCTTCATCGCTCCCCCCGTCCACCGTGGTGCGCGCCATCAGAAGAGCCGCCACCCCTCCCCAGGTGCGCCACCACCACGTCAGACATCCCTCCTCCTCCCTCCGTAGTTCCTTGAAACGTTAGGCCCCAAACGCCCAAAACAACCCGCCGCCGCCACTGCGAGCCGCCCACCACTCCTCCGACGTGTCGTAGACCCGTGCCACCCAGTGCGCCACCTCCTCCTCAGCCGCGCGCCAGAAACTGTCCCCCCTCTTCGAACCACCGAGAAAAAGGTGATCTTTAATTTATAAAATCAGTTTTTTTATTTGCAAAATCAGTTTTTAATTTGTAAAATCAGTTTAATTTATACAAAGGTATGATTTTTAATTAATGAAAGATTTGATTTTTAAACTATGAAAAGATTTGATTTTTAAACAATATAAAGATATGATTTTTTTATAATATATAAAAATATGATTTTTGTGCTTATAGAAGTTTGATTTTTGATTTTGAAAAATAAGTTATCTTTGATTTGAAAATATAATTTTATTTGAAATGAAAACAAGATTTTCTAAGATAGAAAATTATGATTTTATTTGATATGAAAAATATGATTTATAGCTAATGAAAAGATTATATTTTTGAAAATAGAAAAGAAGTGATTTTTAAAAATAGAAAAGATAAGATTTTTAAAATAGAAAAGGTAAGATTTTTAAAATAGAAAAAATTCTATCTTTATTATTTGAATAGTGATATAAAAATTTGATTTTTATTATATATATAGCGATATAAAAATATGATGTTTTTATACGAAGTAGCGGTTTAAAAATATGATTTTTATAATATATACATCAGTATAATAATATAATTTTTGTTATATGAATAACATAAGAAAATTATAATTTTTATAGTGTTGAAATAAAAATGTGATTTTTAATATAAAAATCGTGTGAAACAGATTGTGATGGAACCGACTGGAATCAAATCCAAATCCGAACCGTTCAAAAATAAAGAATGGAGGAGTGGATCCCAAAGGTGAGAACTTCTCACTCTAATTTATTTTCTAGTTAAATATATACCCTAGGATGCAGAGGTGCTTAGTAGCACTCGACACCTTTATTTGAAACCATGTTTGTTCGGTTGATTGGGTTATTTGGTTGAATTTGGTATGGGAAATGAAATGAATTGATTAGAATTGGTATGTACATGGCGCGAGCCATTAGTAGGCGAGGGATAAGGCTAGACCTTATTCCGGTTCTAGTATCGCATCGTTATGCTGCCGAAATTTCTTAAAAAAATATTAGAACAATAAAAATATCTTTTTTTTGTATAAATGAACTGAATAAAATGTTCATGTGTTGAAATAAATATTTTATAGTTAAAAATATAATTTCTAATGTGTATATGAATAAAATAAATATCATTTACAAATCGGATGATTTTTTTATGTACACACATTTTACTGATATTGATTGGGACAATATATTTTACACATCGCCCAATTGCAAAAATAATAATCAGTGTTTGTTGATTGAAAACCCCGCACAGGTATTGGGATGATATTGAACATACACTATACCCAATATTTAGTTGTATGTCAATCGATGGGTTGACAGGATGTTGTAAGCGTTAATTATTTATATTTAACGCTTATGCAGTTGTGTAATGCACTCTGGATGATGGTTGACTGTGTTTGATTGTTGTTGCATACATGTGTGTATGAAATCCATATAAATAAAATTATGTGGTAATTGACTATGTCTGATTCCAATTCGGAAGGAACGAATATTTTAAAATAATGAATATTTTAAAATGGCGAATAATGAATATTTTAAAATAACTAATATTTTAAAATAATATTCAGTAATGGATCAAAATATGATTTTGATGTCTGATTTGGGATGGACATGGAAACATTAAAATTTATGAAGCCGTGTTGATTAGAAATGCGCCATTTTGACGTGAACGATATTTATATCGATTTTATTCATTTTTATAATGAATATTGATAAGGAAGTGATTTCAAAATCTAAAGTTTGGAAAATATTATCATTTATATATTAATGATATGGAATATTCAATTTTGATTTAAAATTGAATATGAAGTTGAAATCGTTTTGAAAACGAGTTATAAAATACGTTCTAAACGGAAATCGATGAGATATATATTATATGTATTATATACATAATATAATGGCCTGAATAGAACGCGCAGCGCCGCGACGGTTCGCGAATTTCGACCATTGACTTTGAATTGACATTACTGGAGATCCGGCCGTCGGATTCTCCTAAAACCGGAACCGTTTGGTTTGCATTAAAAAGAGCTTTCCAATGAATATAAGAGATTTGAAATCAAACGGTTGGATTTGGAATTACGTCCAATTCAAATTTGGAAAAGATCGCTGTAAGTGCAGTTCGATGACCGTTTATGAAAATCGACTGTACGGACCTTGATAAAATTATTAATAATATCAATAATTTGTGTAAAATCATAATAAATGATTTAGAAAGAATTAGGATGAAAAATTCCATATTTGAAAGGATAAAAATATATTTTAATCAAAATGAACTAGTTATGAACTAGAATTAGAATCCAATATTTTTAAATAAATAAATTGGATTTGAAATGGTTTTAAAAATAACCAGAATTCCCAATATATGAATTGAAATAAATTTGAATCGAAATTATCTTCGGAGTATTTCGATATTGGATTCCGTGATTATACAGATATTGTGGAGGAATTTGGAAGATATATATATATATATATCGTTATTCCCAATACGATATTTGTTGATTTTAGAATTTGATATTGAATATAAGCCGATATATTTTCTATTCAAAGCCTTGTATTTAACATTGAATTGGATTTTGGGTTTGTCGTGAATGGTGTCTTCATTAACACTATTCTTAAACCCAGTTGAGAAAAGATTAAATCTTTTAATTAAGATTTAAAGAAGTTTGCCAATTAATTAATATTTAATTGGAATTGAATTGAAATGAAATGAGATGTTGGGTTTGTCGTGAATGGTGTCTTCATTAACACTGTTCTTAAGCCCCATGTGAAAAGAATAAATATTTTAATTAAGATTATTGGAGTTTCCAGTTATATTTAGTAATTGGAATAAAATGGAATGTGAATTGGGTTTATCGCGAACTGTGTTTTAATGACATTCGTTCTTTAACCCGATTTACAATGAAATGTGATTTGGAATTTATAAATCTTAAAATTAAGATTCAGGGGAAATTTTCCAAAGAAAAGTTTTACAATTTAATAAAATAAATTAGAATGGAATGGAATTCGATTTGGTAATAATCGAAGTGAACTTCTGTGGAGGAAGACCGTTACTATATATGGAATTTAAAAAGGCTTTGCCGTTATTCCATTTATTTTGTCTGTTGGATATGGAAGTTTATATCGATTATATATATTGATTTGTTTTCCATGAAGATTCCTTTGTTAATGGAATGTGATTTTGGGTTTATCGTGAGCTATGTTTTAAATGACATTAGTTCTTTAACCTAGTTAAAGATAAGATTAATTTCTTAACTTTGAAGAAAATCATTAAGTAATGATTTTTGGAGATTAAAACTGAATTAGAGTTTTAATGAATCTTTAATTAGGTTGAAATGTGAATCTGATAACTAAAATTATCAAATTCAAGAAATGATCGAGAATGGAGTATCACCAGTTTTACTCCAAGCGGTAGTTAAATCTTTAATTAGATTTGAACGTGAAATGGTAATTAACTTTACCGATAACACCGTGGTGTTAGATATGATGTATTACCAGTTTTACTTCATGGGATGAATAGGGTAGGATTGGGAAATATAATAAATGATTACTTCGGTATGGTGCGCTAATCCCGACTAGTTTGGATTTGGTTTGAATTGATATCCAAAGGAGGATTAAAGAATAAATTTAAAGAATTTATGTTTGATAAAATTAATGGGAACCTTTCCCAAGGAATAATAATATTTGAATAAAGGAATATTATGGATTGGAATGAGGCGTATGATGTGTTTTTATAGCACTTGTTCATTGGATACGCGAATTATTCAGAAAGACCGGGTTTATCCCATTATGAATAACTGATTCGATGATAAGTCGACGACGAAGACGGTGGTTAAAGACCAGAGGTCTTCACATCATTTGGATGATTACCGATGTCTTGATTGGGCTGTACACCCAAGACGAGGTAATAAGTGGTGATCGTCCAGACGTACTTTGAGATCGACCAGATATGCGAGGACCTCCCTCTTGTATTGGACATATGAGATGAGGAATAAGGTGCCTCCGGTTTCGTTCAGACCCAGAACGAACTTGTAAATGGATGTGTGTCTGACATTGGATTTTATTTTGTGTTGATTGATCTCTATTAAATATATATCTGTTTGGTGGTGGAGAATTTATTCTCTTGCTTAACACCCTTCTCTGAGACGTACGAGCTCAGAGGTTATATATCGATAGACATCAATCGCATTGCGTGAATTTCCTGTGTGACATGCTAAGATGCAAATAATCAAGGCTTATGTTGAAAACAGTGTCTTGTGGTTGATGATCAAAGCACGACTTTAATATAACATAGCTTTGTGTATAGTGTTAATTCACGAGCCTCACACCCCGGTGTGAACCAGAAACGAGAGAGGGCTTTAGAGAGGACATGCTTTCCCTTTTAGCTTGGAGTGGTGTCAGGGTTTTGCAAGCCCAGACGTTTTACTTATGTGGATGATGGATAACGAGGCACCACAGATATATCGGTTACTACAGAGACGATGGATATTGAGTCATCTGGCTCATTTATGCCCCATAGGGCAGGGAAACGTATTGTTCAGGCATTTTAATCCACTTCGTGTGGATTGGCCCTGACGATCCAAGGCTTGCTTGCCTGAGGCTCGGGCTAGAGTGTCTCGAAGCTGTAAGGACGATCCTTTGCCTTGGTTCACAGATGGAAATCCAACTTCCAATACGTGACATTTCTGTTTTGATTGTAGAGCCTAGTATTGGCGACATGATATATGGTACCCATGCTGTCTAGGATTGATACATTTATATTTCAAATTATTTTATACACTATGCACTTATAATTGTATCAAATGATTTGTTTTAAACGTACCAAGCATGTTTGGCTATTATAAGGGAAAACCCTATCCTCCGGCTTGCGTTGCATTGTGTGATGGGACCTGGGTCTTATAATACCTTCATTTTTCCAAAAAGCATTGCGCTGCTTATTCTATGCACTGGTATTCTTGGGAGGAAACCCATTCCATGTTATACGGCGTGGTCCCTTGATTTACATTATTTTAAAGTAAAGTTTTAAATAACTATTTTAGTTCTCACACCAGTCACATTACTGACCTGGAGTTCATTATTTTAACCTAAACTCTGGGTGCCCCTATTTTCCACACGGTCAGCTAGCAGTTTTGGTTTTGCATATTTATATTCATAGGATCCTGGTTTACAGTTGGAATGATATTCAGAAAGCTCTGTATCTGTATATTCCTTTCAGTTGTGTTTTTGTATTATTTTCCGCTGCTATGTAATGTATTTTAATCTCTGATATTTCTCTGATGTATAATATTTATTCATACTCTATATATTCTTGTACTCTGATGTAAACTGTTGTAATAAGTAATGAAATTTTCTTCTGTTTGTATTATGATTTATCGTGTTCTCAACTCAATCCGGGCTTTCCTTTACGGGGAAGTTCGGGTCGTCACACTAATAGTAACTACGTTGCTGATGATGGTACAAATCTAGCCTCCAACATGTCTTCAAATTGGTTCCATGTTATCTCTTGCTCTAATCTTCCTGCTACAATGACTTCCCACCAGTCTAATGCTTCTCCTTTTAGCCTTCTAGAATCTATTTTCCTCCTCTTCTGTCCATCCACTTGCATGTCAGCAAAAATCCTCTCTAAAGTTCTAAGCCAAGTTTGTACTCCCATCACCCCTTTAGTGCCCTCAAAATCTTTGCCTCCTAGGTTTTAGTATGTTTTCAGCCGCTTTGACAACACTTCATGGGGATTTTCTACCCTTGGCTCGACCCCATCCCTTAAAGCTTGCACAAATTCTTGCACATTCAACATTTGTGTGGCACTGGTTGATCCTCCGCTTGCCATATTTATAAAGTAATTCTTGCATATTCAAGAGAATTTAAATCCCGAATGATTAGAAAATATTTTCTAAATTATCATAAAGTAATATAGCATTACTTTGAAGGAATTTTTGATTAAGAATGGTTTTAAATGGGTTTTGAGAGTGATAAAGTAGTGAACTCACTTCCGTCGCTGGAAAATAATTCCGACGATGATCACAACATCATCGGTGTTCATTTTCGAGTTTCTAAGTGACAGATTGCTACTGTAGTAAATTGCTAATGGAAAGTTGTTTGAGAAAAACAATTTTTAAAAATTCATATGTTTTGGATTTGCAAATAGTTATAAATATATGCTTATATTTATATTATTTTAAATGAATTTGAAATAAATACTTAGTATTTGAATTCTGGTGTTGAAATTTTAGCTTATATAAGTTAAATGGATTGGAATAATAAAAGAGAGTCAAATGGATTAAAACTTAACTTAAGTTAAGTTAAATAAAATTGATTAGAAATAATAACGAGTGGAATCAAAAATTGAAAAAAATTGAGTCATATATGATTTTATAACTTAGTTATGAATTTTGGATGGAATATTCAACGATTTTAGGCAGTCGAAATTTTCAAGTTAGATTTGAAAACCTAGCTTAATTTATATTGAAATATAAGAGAATGAAGTTGAAATTTATTAATTAAACGAAGTTGAACATGTTAATTAAATTTAATTTAAAACGATCTAGACGCGTCACGGTAGTTTGTAATTTTATGTTTTGAACTTTAAGTGGATGTACAAGGTTCAAAATAAAGTCAAAATTCTTTAAAACAAGAATCTTTCGGATGTATTGGATTATAGTTTTCTAATGGAAGAGAAAAATCAAGATTTTATATTATAGATTTTGAGTTATGTCAAAATCAAATTTCCAAAAATATCGCGATATGATCGTTTATAAACTATAACGATTTATTAAATAAAATGGTATATAGATCAATTGAAATGAATAATTGAATTATGGAATCCTGAGGTTGATTATATAATACATGTATAACTCGTAGATGATGGAAATTATGTGTTTGTCCAAATTAAAGAATGAATGCTATTTAAACTTCATATATTAAGACTTACTTGTTTGAACTGAGCAAATACAGGTACATGAAGCTGTGCAAATCGATTTTTCTTGTGTAGAGTGCATGAATATTAAGCAAACTTGCTAAATAACGCTTATAAAAGGCATGCCTACGAAAAAATACAAAATTGGATATAAAAACTATTATGTATTGTGTTTTCCGACCATGTGGGTCGATGTTGTAATAACCCGGAAAATGCGAGCCAGTTTGAAATTTTTATTTTGGCAATTTTAGCGAATTTTGAATATTTAAAATAGATTATTTTAAATAATATCTACGTGAAATTTATTTCGAATATAATTCGACGTATATATTATACGCGTCGTCGTTAGAATATAAATATTTATATATAATCATAAATAGAATTGAAAATGGCGCGGTAGTTCGATAATTCGATTTCAAACTTCAATTGAATGTACCGGGTGCAAAACAATCCGGATTTTAGTGAAACCAAAAACATTAGGATCTAATTGATAATATCTTTCCAACGAATCCGAAAGATCAAGATTTCATATCGGGAATCAAAAGATATGTCCAGTTGAAAATTCTGAATAGTCGCTATGGAATTCAGGCCCTTAAAAATGGACATTTTGCAAATGACCTCGGATTTCGACGAAACCAGTTTTGTTGGGTCCGTGATGTCAAGTTATTGCTAGATTTCAAATTTCATAATTTTTCGAATCAATATGTGAGCGTGGCAAAGGAAAACGCGTTTGACCAGTTTCAGTTGATTTTAATCGACTGGAAAATGGCCATTTTTCCAACGGTCTCAGAATTCGACGAAACTAGTTTTATTAGGACCGTATCGTCAATACGAAGCTAGAAAATATTTTTATGGAATTTATAGAGTTAGTATGTGACCCCGGTAATTTGAAATGTACGTTTAAAATTCAATATAGTGATTTAAATGCAAATTTAACGGAAACTGATTGTAACAGCCGAATCAGCCTACGATACATATCCCGTTGTGTTCAGAATGGGGGTGAAACGCTATGGACGACAGGCGGTAGGCCTCGTTTCGAGGTCGTATGTAAAAGTCAACCCTTTTGCAAAAATTTAATAATTAAAAGAATTAAATATTAATACATCTCCTATATAATACCCTACCAGTCAAACCCCGGTCAAAGAAAGCCTTAACCCCTTTATACGCAGCTGCCCCCAATTGCAAATCCGACGCCCCATATCGCTCAAGATTTTGGATTCAAATAACTTCCAATCCGCCGAATGAAAATTAAAACTCCAAAAGGAAAATCAAAATATGCTCCAAGATCTGTAAATCCACATAAGCTTCATCGTTTATTGTGTGGCATCGAGTGAGAAATTTCATCTCAAAGCGTCGTCGGTCGAAGGGGTTTTCCGGCTGTTGGGCGGAATCGAATGGTGCGCGGTCAGGGCTGCAGAGAGGCGATGGCACGACGGTTCTTATGGGGCACTCTGATGATGGTAGCGACGGCTCTGGTGGCATGCGTTAGGGGATACAGCTATCCAGTGAAGTCGACAGAGCTCCAAAACGATTAAAACCGTGAGTTTGTTTTACTTTATTTTAATTTGTTTAATTAAGTTAAACTTTAAACAGAAATTAAAAATTATAGATGGTAGAAATATAAATATAAAAGGACATTGTTTTTTTATATGAAATATAAATAGATTTGTCTTTAATATATAGATAGAATTGTTTTAAAAATATATTTATTTTATTATGAAATTATGATTTTTATATATACATAGTTTTGAAATGAAAATATAGCTTTTATATATATGCCATTGGAATGAAAAAAGAAAAAAAAACGATCTTTACATATATAGTTTTTAATTAGCAAAGCCATGATTTTTTAAATTAGCAAAGATTAAATTTTTATATTTAGATAAAGAATTGATTTTTGTAAGGTGAAAATATAAATTTTATATAAGGAAAGATTTGATCTTTATAAACAATATGAAAAGAGATTATTTTAAATCATAAAGATGTGATTTTTCATTGTATAAAAATTTGGTTTTTATATGATGTAGAGAATAAAAATATAATTTTTACATGTTAGGAATATTAAAAATATGATTTTTATATTTTTAAAGTATTAAAAATATAATCTTTATAGGATAGAGAAGATAAAAATATCGCCTTTGTATATGTGGCAAAATAAAAATCTGATTTTTATTTTATATACGTTGAAATGAAGTAGATATTTTTATAAAGGCGAAAACTTTATATGGAAAATAGCGTGATAAAAATATAATTTTTATCTATATAACATAGTAATAAAAGAATAGATTTTTATATATTGAATAGCGAAATAAAAATGTGGCTTTTATTTCAAAGACATCGAAATATAAAAAGGTGTGATTTTTATATATATATAGTGACAACGGGCCACGAAGACGACGAAGATTTCCTGCATTAGAAGTGTCGTGAAGTTGGATAGCTATCGGTGAGAATTTCTCACTCTTCAATTTCTTTCCTAATCATATATATATATACTAGGATGCAGACGGTGCTTAGTAGCACCCGACACAATCGTCCACAAACCATGGACTTGTTTGTTTTTGGTTGCATAGATTAGTTAGATGATTTGATTTGAGATTGAATTGTTTGGTGAAATGAATGGATTGATTGATGTGTGAATGGCGTGGGCCTTCACTAGACCGGGGATAAGGCTAGGCCTCGTCCCGTTTCTAGTATCGTGCCGTTATGCCGCCGAAATTTTCTAAAATAAGTTATAAAAATAAAAATATCATTTTATTTAAAGAATGAACTGAATAGATATTCATATGTTAAAATAAAATGTTTTATCGTTAAAAATATAATTTTTAACGTGAATGTGAATAAATAAATATTCATTTACAAACCGGACGGTTTGTTTATGTACACCTATTTGACTGATATTGATTGGGTCGATAAATTTTACACATCGCCCAGCTGCACGAATAAAATCTGTGTTTGATTGTTTGAAACCCCACACGGGTGTTGGGATGAAATATGAATTCCACTCATCCTGATTAATTAAATATGTCGATCGATTGATTGACAGGCTGTATAAGCGTTAGATATCTATATTTGATGCTTATACAGTGTAGTGCACTTTGGTTGATGGTTGATCCTTGTTCAATGTTATTATATACATGTGTTGTATGAAAATCCATATAATTAATTTTATATGGTGATTGATTGGGCCTCATTCCAATTTAGAAGATAAAGAATAATATAAAATAAAGGTTCATGTGTTGACTGTACTCATCCGTTGAGATCAGTCATGTGTTGAACGAATTATTTTTATAATAAAATTTACATCTTTATCAATATAAAGTAAAGGTTCATGTGTTGACTGTACTCATCCGTTGAGATCAGTCATGTGTTGAACGAATTATTTTTATAATAAAATTTACATCTTTATCAATAAAGTAAAGGTTCATGTGTTGACTATACTCATCCGTTGAGATTAGTCATGTGTTGAACGAAGTATTTTAACAAAAATAGTCACACATGGACGGTACTCATTCGTTGAGATTAGTCGTGTGTTGACAAAAAGAAATATTTGAAATAGAATATATAAAGCCGTGTTGATTAGATTGACGCCATTTTGACGTGAATCGATATTTATATCGATTTTAACGATTTCGAAATGAATTGAATATATAACGATTTCGAAATGAATTGAATATATAACGATTTCGAAATGAATTGAATATATAACAATTTCGAAATGAATTGAATATAAAACGATTTCGAAATGAATTGAATATATAACGATTTCGAAATGAATTGAATATAAAACGATTTCGAAATGAATTGAATATAAAACGATTTCGAAATGAATTGAATATAAAATGATTTCGAAATGAATTGAATATATAACGATTTCGAAATGAATTGAATATATAACGAATCGAATTCAAATTGGGTTGAAAACAAATTGATTTCGAATTGAATATTTAACGGATTTGATTTCAATTGAATATATAATGAATTTGATTCAAATAGAAAACGAAACGAATTTAATTTGAATAGAAAATGAATTTGAATCGAATAGAAAACCAATTTGAATTGAATTGAATTGAATTGAAAAACGAATTCGAATTGAATTTAAAATGAATTCAAATTGAATTGAAATTTGAATTAAATAGAAATGAATTTTAAAACGAATTTGTAAAGAAGAATTCAATTTTGATTTAAATTGAAATGGAAGTTGAAATTGCTTTTGAAACGAATTTTAAAACTATTTATATAATTCGTTTCAAATAGAAATCGACGAAATATATATTATATATATAATATAATGGCCTGAATAGAACGCGCCGCGCCGCGGCAGTTCGTAAATTTCGACCATTTATTTCAAACGGACATTACGGGAGATCCGACCGTCGGATTCTCCTAAAACCGGAACCGTTGGGTTCGTATCGAAAAGAGCTTTCTAACGAATATTAGAAATTCAAAATCTAACGGTTGGATTTGGAGATACGTCCAAATCAAATTCGAAAAAGGTCGCTGTAAGTGCAGTTCGATGGCCATTGTTGGAAATCGACTGTACGGGCCTTGATAAAATTATTAAAAATAGTAATAATTTGTGTAAAATCATAAGAAATGATTTGGGAAAAATTGGGGTGAAAAACTCCATATTTGAAAAGATAAAAATAGATTTTTATCGAAATGAACTAGTTTTGAACTAAATTTAAAACCCAATCATTTTTAAATAAATGAATTAGATTTAAAAAGGGGTTTTAAATAATCGAATTTCTAATATATTTGATTAAATTTGAAATGGGTTTATCGTGAACAGTGTTTTAAATAACACTAGTTCTTTAACCCGATAACAAATAGAATGTGATTTGGGTTTATCGTGAACTGTGTTTTAAATAACACCTAGTTCTTTAACCCAGTAAAAGGAGTTTTATTGAATCTGCAATTAGATTGAAATTCGAATTGATAATCTAAATTACCAAATTTAGAAAATGAGCGAGAATGGAGTATCACCAGTTTTGCTCCAAAGCGATAGTTAAATCTTTAATTAGATTTGAACGTGAAATGGTAATTAATTTTACCGATAACACCACGGTGTTAGATATGGAGTATTACCAGTTTTGCTTCATGGGATGAATAGGTTGGGATTGGGAAATAAATAAATAATTACTTCGTTGTGGTTCGCTAATCTCGACTAGTTGGAAAAACCATAATTTGGTTTTAAACGACATCCAAAGGAAGATTTCAGGATAAATTTTAAAGAATTTATCTTGGATAAAATTAATGGGAACCTTTCCCTAAGAATGTGGAATTTAGAAACTAGCTGTAAGTTGGCTAAGAAGAATGGTTTCCTGGATATTGATCTGATGTTGGTTTCGGCCTTCGGGGTTAATGTTTGGGAAATTGTTCTCTTGCAAATTTGCGGTTAGTGACTAATGAATTGGAATGAGGCGTATGTTGTGTTTGTATAACATTTGTTTTTAATATACGCGGGTTGTTCGGAAAGTCCGGGTTTATACCCATTCTGAATAACCGATTCGACGATAAGTCAAAGATGAAGACGGTGGTCGAAGACCGGAAGTTTTCACATCGTTTGGATAATTACTGACGATCCTGATTGGGCAGTACACCCAAGAGGATGGAAATAGTTGGTGGTCGTCCAGACGTACTTGGAAATGGATGGATATGCGAGGAAAGTGCCTCCGGTTTCGTTCAGACCCAGAACGGACTTGTAAATGGATTGTGTGTCTGACATTGGATTTTATTCTGTGTTGATTGATTTCTATTAAATATACATCTGTTTGGCGGCGAAGAATTTATTCTTTTGCTTAACGCCCTTCTCTGAGACGTACGAGCTCAGAGGTTGTATATCGATGGACATCAGTCGCATGGCATGAATTGCCGTGTGGCACGCTAAGATGCAATGATCAAGGCTTCTGTTGAAAAGCAAAGTCTTGTGGTTGATGATCAAAGCACGGCCTACGTGGCAGCTTTGTGTATAGCGTGAATTCGCGAGCCTCACACCTCGGTATGAGTTAAAAACGGGATACGGACTGCAGGGAGAGCACGACGTTTCTTTCTAGCTTTGGTGGTGTCAGTGACTTACCAGCCCTGACATATATATACTTTTCACCTTTGTGGTTGTTGGATGAGGCGCCTCGATTATAGGTCTGTAAGGACCGGGAAACGTGTGTTCAGGCATAATTAATCCTCTAACGTAAGTGAGGACCGGCCCTGAAGCATCCAAGGGTTACCCAGTGTGCGTAGTCCTGAGGCATTTGCTAGAGTGTCTCGAACGCGGAGAGGAGCTTGCCCCTTGCCTCGACTCATGACGGAATCCAATTTCCAATACGTGTAATTCGGTTTTAATTACAGAACTAGTATGGCGACATAGTAGATGGTAGCTATGCCGCCTATGATTGATATTTATGATTGAAATGTTTTGACACTATACACTTATTATAGTATCAAATGATTTGTTTTAAACGTATCAAGCATGCTTTGGCTGTTATAAGGGAAAACCCTATCCCCCGGCTTGCGTTGCATTGTGTGATAGGACCTGGGTCTTATAACAGCTTCATTTTTCTTTATTTAGCATTGCGCTGTTGTTTTATGCACTGGTATTCTTGGGAGGAAACCCGTTCCGTGTTATACGGCGTGGTCCCTTGATTTACTTAACTTTGAAAATAAAGATTAATAACTGTTTTAGTTCTCACACCAGTCACATGACTGACCTGGAGTTTATTGTTTTAACCTAAACTCTGGGTGCCCCTATTTTCCGCACGGGCAGCTAGTAGTTTTGGTTTTGCAGATTTATATTCACAGGATCCTGGTTTACAGCTGGAATGATATCCGGAAAGCTCTGTATCCGTATATCACCTTCAGTTGTGCTTTGTATTATTTTCCGCTGCTATGTAATTTATTTTAATCTCTGATATTTATCGAATGTAATTTATTCATTTATACTCTGTATATTCTTGTAATCTGATGCATTGTTGTAATATACAATGAAATGTTCTTCTGTTTGTGTTCTGATTTGTCATGTTCTCAACGTTCAGGGGTTTCGAACGGTCTAGATCGGTTTAACGACTGATTCAGATCGAGCGAAATTCCAGGCCGTCACATTTGGTATCAGAGCTTTGGTTTACAGAGCTCGAGAACAAGACACATTAGAACCATACGAAAGAATTCATCAGATATTGGATTAGTAATATCCAATTAGAATGACTCGTTAGAGATAGGATCAGTAGTATCCTAGAACGAGGGTGAAGAGTATATTTTTCAAATGAAAACAATTTTGTTTTGAAATTTAAACCATTTTATACGTATTTGAATATTAATTTATTTTGAATATGGACAATCTAGTATATAAAGGTTTTGTATATACGCGTCATGAACGTATATTCGAAGTTTTAATATACTGGATAGATATAGAATCATACTCTAGTCGCCCGGACCTGATTCTGATGATTGACGCGTCATCATTAGTAATTAGTTTCGTGTTTCGAAGGTGTGATACCTATATATTTCCATTAGACTGGTGTGAGAACCAAAACTTATATAGCTAGAACACATTGTTGTGAATTGGCATCAAAAACATGATTTTTTGTATATATATCAAAATTATGAATTTGAAACTCTAATCAACTAATTGATTGATGTTTGTGTTGTTTGTTTATTTGGTTGATAATTTTTGAACCATTTATGCCTAATTGAACCAAATATTGAACTGTATTGAAAATTGGTCGCATTTGCTTGCATATACATATACTTACATTGATCAGGTCATAGCAAGGAGGCTAGAGCCGAAGAATAAAATTTGTTTGCCCGACAAATAGGTACATGTTTACTACATAATTTACTGTTTTGTTTGGGTGATGATGATTTTATGAGCCTATTGGCTAGCCGCTTGGCTTTTTCTTTTTCTTTTTGAGATCTGAAGGACCGGGGAAGCTATTTGAAATTCCCCGATGCTCCCGGTGCAGGGGAGGTTATGGCGAAATTTTTCAAAAATTTAGGGTGATAGCCAAATTTTTGAAATTTTGGAAATTTTCAGAAACTGAAAAGTTGGAGAATGCAAGCCAGATCGAACGTAGAGTTGAATAATCAAACCACTTTCGACTTTGTTCCTTTTCGGGGACGAAAAGTTTTAAGTGGGGGAGATTGTAATAACCCGGAAAATGCGAGCCAGTTTGAAATTTTTATTTTGGCAATTTTAGCGAATTTTGAATATTTAAAATAGATTATTTTAAATAATATCGACGTGAAATTTATTTCGAATATAATTCGACGTATATATTATACGCGTCGTCGTTAGAATATAAATATTTATATATAATCATAAATAGAATTGAAAATGGCGCGGTAGTTCGATAATTCGATTTCAAACTTCAATTGAATGTACCGGGTGCAAAACAATCCGGATTTTAGTGAAACATAAAACATTAGGATCTAATTGATAATATCTTTCCAACGAATCCGAAAGATCAAGATTTCATATCGGGAATCAAAAGATATGTCCAGTTGAAAATTCTGAATAGTCGCTATGGAATTCAGGCCCTTAAAAATGGACATTTTGCAAATGACCTCGGATTTCGACGAAACCAGTTTTGTTGGGTCCGTGATGTCAAGTTATTGCTAGATTTCAAATTTCATAATTTTTCGAATCAATATGTGAGCGTGGCAAAGGAAAACGCGTTTGACCAGTTTCAGTTGATTTTAATCGACTGGAAAATGGCCATTTTTCCAACGGTCTCAGAATTCGACGAAACTAGTTTTATTAGGACCGTATCGTCAATACGAAGCTAGAAAATATTTTTATGGAATTTATAGAGTCAGTATGTGACCCCGGTAATTTGAAATGTACGTTTAAAATTCAATATAGTGATTTAAATGCAAATTTAACGGAAACTGATTGTAACAGCCGAATCAGCCTACGATACATATCCCGTTGTGTTCAGAATGGGGGTGAAACGCTATGGACGACAGGCGGTAGGCCTCGTTTCGAGGTCGTATGTAAAAGTCAACCCTTTTGCAAAAATTTAATAATTAAAAGAATTAAATATTAATACATCTCCTATATAATACCCTACCAGTCAAACCCCGGTCAAAGAAAGCCTTAACCCCTTTATACGCAGTCGCCCCCAATTGCAAATCCGACGCCCCATATCGCTCAAGATTTTGGATTCAAATAACTTCCAATCCGCCGAATGAAAATTAAAACTCCAAAAGGAAAATCAAAATATGCTCCAAGATCTGTAAATCCACATAAGCTTCATCGTTTATTGTGTGGCATCGAGTGAGAAATTTCATCTCAAAGCGTCGTCGGTCGAAGGGGTTTTTCGGCTGCTGGGCGGAATCGAATGGTGCGCGGTCAGGGCTGCAGAGAGGCGATGGCACGACGGTTCTTGTGGGGCACTCTGATGATGGTAGCGACGGCTCTGGTGGCATGCGTTAGGGGATACAGCTATCCAGTGAAGTCGACAGAGCTCCAAAACGATTAAAACCGTGAGTTTGTTTTACTTTATTTTAATTTGTTTAATTAAGTTAAACTTTAAACAGAAATTAAAAATTATAGATGGTAGAAATATAAATATAAAAGGACATTGTTTTTTTATATGAAATATAAATAGATTTGTCTTTAATATATAGATAGAATTGTTTTAAAAATATATTTATTTTATTATGAAATTATGATTTTTATATATACATAGTTTTGAAATGAAAATATAGCTTTTATATATATGCCATTGGAATGAAAAAAGAAAAAAAAACGATCTTTACATATATAGTTTTTAATTAGCAAAGCCATGATTTTTTAAATTAGCAAAGATTAAATTTTTATATTTAGATAAAGAATTGATTTTTGTAAGGTGAAAATATAAATTTTATATAAGGAAAGATTTGATCTTTATAAACAATATGAAAAGAGATTATTTTAAATCATAAAGATGTGATTTTTCATTGTATAAAAATTTGGTTTTTATATGATGTAGAGAATAAAAATATAATTTTTACATGTTAGGAATATTAAAAATATGATTTTTATATTTTTAAAGTATTAAAAATATAATCTTTATAGGATAGAGAAGATAAAAATATCGCCTTTGTATATGTGGCAAAATAAAAATCTGATTTTTATTTTATATACGTTGAAATGAAGTAGATATTTTTATAAAGGCGAAAACTTTATATGGAAAATAGCGTGATAAAAATATAATTTTTATCTATATAACATAGTAATAAAAGAATAGATTTTTATATATTGAATAGCGAAATAAAAATGTGGCTTTTATTTCAAAGACATCGAAATATAAAAAGGTGTGATTTTTATATATATAGTGACAACGGGCCACGAAGACGACGAAGATTTCCTGCATTAGAAGTGTCGTGAAGTTGGATAGCTATCGGTGAGAATTTCTCACTCTTTAATTTCTTTCCTAATCACATATATATATACTAGGATGCAGACGGTGCTTAGTAGCACCCGACACAATCGTCCACAAACCATGGACTTGTTTGTTTTTGGTTGCATAGATTAGTTAGATGATTTGATTTGAGATTGAATTGTTTGGTGAAATGAATGGATTGATTGATGTGTGAATGGCGTGGGCCTTCACTAGACCGGGGATAAGGCTAGGCCTCGTCCCGTTTCTAGTATCGTGCCGTTATGCCGCCGAAATTTTCTAAAATAAGTTAGAAAAATAAAAATATCATTTTATTTAAAGAATGAACTGAATAGATATTCATATGTTAAAATAAAATGTTTTATCGTTAAAAATATAATTTTTAACGTGAATGTGAATAAATAAATATTCATTTACAAACCGGACGGTTTGTTTATGTACACCTATTTGACTGATATTGATTGGGTCGATAAATTTTACACATCGCCCAGCTGCACGAATAAAATCTGTGTTTGATTGTTTGAAACCCCACACGGGTGTTGGGATGAAATATGAATTCCACTCATCCTGATTAATTAAATATGTCGATCGATTGATTGACAGGCTGTATAAGCGTTAGATATCTATATTTGATGCTTATACAGTGTAGTGCACTTTGGTTGATGGTTGATCCTTGTTCAATGTTATTATATACATGTGTTGTATGAAAATCCATATAATTAATTTTATATGGTGATTGATTGGGCCTCATTCCAATTTAGAAGATAAAGAATAATATAAAATAAAGGTTCATGTGTTGACTGTACTCATCCGTTGAGATCAGTCATGTGTTGAACGAATTATTTTTATAATAAAATTTACATCTTTATCAATATAAAGTAAAGGTTCATGTGTTGACTGTACTCATCCGTTGAGATCAGTCATGTGTTGAACGAATTATTTTTATAATAAAATTTACATCTTTATCAATAAAGTAAAGGTTCATGTGTTGACTATACTCATCCGTTGAGATTAGTCATGTGTTGAACGAAGTATTTTAACAAAAATAGTCACACATGGACGGTACTCATTCGTTGAGATTAGTCGTGTGTTGACAAAAAGAAATATTTGAAATAGAATATATAAAGCCGTGTTGATTAGATTGACGCCATTTTGACGTGAATCGATATTTATATCGATTTTAACGATTTCGAAATGAATTGAATATATAACGATTTCGAAATGAATTGAATATATAACGATTTCGAAATGAATTGAATATAAAACGATTTCGAAATGAATTGAATATATAACGATTTCGAAATGAATTGAATATAAAACGATTTCGAAATGAATTGAATATAAAACGATTTCGAAATGAATTGAATATAAAACGATTTCGAAATGAATTGAATATATAACGATTTCGAAATGAATTGAATATATAACGAATCGAATTCAAATTGGGTTGAAAACAAATTGAATTCGAATTGAATATTTAACGGATTTGATTTCAATTGAATATATAATGAATTTGATACAAATAGAAAACGAAACGAATTTAATTTGAATAGAAAATGAATTTGAATCGAATAGAAAACCAATTTGAATTGAATTGAATTGAATTGAAAAACGAATTCGAATTGAATTTAAAATGAATTCAAATTGAATTGAAATTTGAATTAAATAGAAATGAATTTTAAAACGAATTTGTAAAGAAGAATTCAATTTTGATTTAAATTGAAATGGAAGTTGAAATTGCTTTTGAAACGAATTTTAAAACTATTTATATAATTCGTTTCAAATAGAAATCGACGAAATATATATTACATATATTATATATATAATATAATGGCCTGAATAGAACGCGTCGCGCCGCGGCAGTTCGTAAATTTCGACCATTTATTTCAAACGGACACTACGGGAGATCCGACCGTCGGATTCTCCTAAAACCGGAACCGTTGGGTTCGTATCGAAAAGAGCTTTCTAACGAATATTAGAAATTCAAAATCTAACGGTTGGATTTGGAGATACGTCCAAATCAAATTCGAAAAAGGTCGCTGTAAGTGCAGTTCGATGGCCATTGTTGGAAATCGACTGTACGGGCCTTGATAAAATTATTAAAAATAGTAATAATTTGTGTAAAATCATAAGAAATGATTTGGGAAAAATTGGGGTGAAAAACTCCATATTTGAAAAGATAAAAATAGATTTTTATCGAAATGAACTAGTTTTGAACTAAATTTAAAACCCAATCATTTTTAAATAAATGAATTAGATTTAAAAAGGGGTTTTAAATAATCGAATTTCTAATATATTTGATTAAATTTGAAATGGGTTTATCGTGAACAGTGTTTTAAATAACACTAGTTCTTTAACCCGATAACAAATAGAATGTGATTTGGGTTTATCGTGAACTGTGTTTTAAATAACACCTAGTTCTTTAACCCAGTAAAAGGAGTTTTATTGAATCTGCAATTAGATTGAAATTCGAATTGATAATCTAAATTACCAAATTTAGAAAATGAGCGAGAATGGAGTATCACCAGTTTTGCTCCAAAGCGATAGTTAAATCTTTAATTAGATTTGAACGTGAAATGGTAATTAATTTTACCGATAACACCACGGTGTTAGATATGGAGTATTACCAGTTTTGCTTCATGGGATGAATAGGTTGGGATTGGGAAATAAATAAATAATTACTTCGTTGTGGTTCGCTAATCTCGACTAGTTGGAAAAACCATAATTTGGTTTTAAACGACATCCAAAGGAAGATTTCAGGATAAATTTTAAAGAATTTATCTTGGATAAAATTAATGGGAACCTTTCCCTAAGAATGTGGAATTTAGAAACTAGCTGTAAGTTGGCTAAGAAGAATGGTTTCCTGGATATTGATCTGATGTTGGTTTCGGCCTTCGGGGTTAATGTTTGGGAAATTGTTCTCTTGCAAATTTGCGGTTAGTGACTAATGAATTGGAATGAGGCGTATGTTGTGTTTGTATAACATTTGTTTTTAATATACGCGGGTTGTTCGGAAAGTCCGGGTTTATACCCATTCTGAATAACCGATTCGACGATAAGTCAAAGATGAAGACGGTGGTCGAAGACCGGAAGTTTTCACATCGTTTGGATAATTACTGACGATCCTGATTGGGCAGTACACCCAAGAGGATGGAAATAGTTGGTGGTCGTCCAGACGTACTTGGAAATGGATGGATATGCGAGGAAAGTGCCTCCGGTTTCGTTCAGACCCAGAACGGACTTGTAAATGGATTGTGTGTCTGACATTGGATTTTATTCTGTGTTGATTGATTTCTATTAAATATACATCTGTTTGGCGGCGAAGAATTTATTCTTTTGCTTAACGCCCTTCTCTGAGACGTACGAGCTCAGAGGTTGTATATCGATGGACATCAGTCGCATGGCATGAATTGCCGTGTGGCACGCTAAGATGCAATGATCAAGGCTTCTGTTGAAAAGCAAAGTCTTGTGGTTGATGATCAAAGCACGGCCTACGTGGCAGCTTTGTGTATAGCGTGAATTCGCGAGCCTCACACCTCGGTATGAGTTAAAAACGGGATACGGACTGCAGGGAGAGCACGACGTTTCTTTCTAGCTTTGGTGGTGTCAGTGACTTACCAGCCCTGACATATATATACTTTTCACCTTTGTGGTTGTTGGATGAGGCGCCTCGATTATAGGTCTGTAAGGACCGGGAAACGTGTGTTCAGGCATAATTAATCCTCTAATGTAAGTGAGGACCGGCCCTGAAGCATCCAAGGGTTACCCAGTATGCGTAGTCCTGAGGCATTTGCTAGAGTGTCTCGAACGCGGAGAGGAGCTTGCCCCTTGCCTCGACTCATGACGGAATCCAATTTCCAATACGTGTAATTCGGTTTTAATTGCAGAACTAGTAGGGCGACATAGTAGATGGTAGCTATGCCGCCTATGATTGATATTTATGATTGAAATGTTTTGACACTATACACTTATTATAGTATCAAATGATTTGTTTTAAACGTATCAAGCATGCTTTGGCTGTTATAAGGGAAAACCCTATCCCCCGGCTTGCGTTGCATTGTGTGATAGGACCTGGGTCTTATAACAGCTTCATTTTTCTTTATTTAGCATTGCGCTGTTGTTTTATGCACTGGTATTCTTGGGAGGAAACCCGTTCCGTGTTATACGGCGTGGTCCCTTGATTTACTTAACTTTGAAAATAAAGATTAATAACTGTTTTAGTTCTCACACCAGTCACATGACTGACCTGGAGTTTATTGTTTTAACCTAAACTCTGGGTGCCCCTATTTTCCGCACGGGCAGCTAGTAGTTTTGGTTTTGCAGATTTATATTCACAGGATCCTGGTTTACAGCTGGAATGATATCCGGAAAGCTCTGTATCCGTATATCACCTTCAGTTGTGCTTTGTATTATTTTCCGCTGCTATGTAATTTATTTTAATCTCTGATATTTATCGAATGTAATTTATTCATTTATACTCTGTATATTCTTGTAATCTGATGCATTGTTGTAATATACAATGAAATGTTCTTCTGTTTGTGTTCTGATTTGTCATGTTCTTAACGTTCAGGGGTTTCGAACGGTCTAGATCGGTTTAACGACTGATTCGGATCGAGCGAAATTCCAGGCCGTCACAGATGTATACATATTTATCTCTCTTCGTATATTGCCAAAGTCCTCCATATATGGGAGACTCTGCCAAAATATTTCGAAAATTCGGGGAGTTAATTTTTTTTTCATAATTCTTGAAAATTTTGGAAGCAAAAAGAGACGATTTTTAAATTTGGGCACAATTTGAAGGATTTTTGAATTGGAAATGAGAACTAAATATTTGCATGAAAACTAAAAGTTTTATATAGAACTAAACTTATAGAAATGGGAAGTGTCGGGTTTCAACTAAGTGAGTTTTTTGAAGTGTTAATGAGTTCGAAGCATTTTTTCCTACCTTAGTAATTTCGGAGGCGAAATTCTTTTAAGGGGAAGGGAATGTAATGATCCATATTTTTAATCATTTAACTTTTTTAAAATTTAATTTAAATGTTAAATTAGAAATATAAATGTATTTTTATAAAGAGTTTACTGACTTAAGAAACAGAATACAATTTAATTTCGAATATATCGAATTATCGAAATACAAAAATCAGAAATAATTGAGTTCTAAGTCAAAAAGAATCGAAAACGATTATAACAATTAATATAAATTCTACTTGAATATATATGATGATAATAGTTTAGTATCAATGGATTTGATTGTTTGAAATCGATTTAATTTAAAACATGGAAATAATCATTTTACAAATGATCTCGGATTTCAATAAAATTAATTTTATAAAATCCGTAATGGTTAATTATTGTAAGATTTCCAGTTTCAAGTCAAGCAAAGTTATTATGTGTTCGTGCGTGGTATAAACATGTATCGATTTACGTTTTGAAATTAAAATAGTAGTTTTTTGAACAGTCTCGAAATTTGACAAAACCAATTCCAACGGGTCCGCAATATTAAGTTATTGCAGGATTTCAAATTTCGTCGCGGTCGGAGCTTATATGTGTTCATACGAGCTGCATACATCGAACGTTAAATTCGCATGAATAAAATAATATTATAATTTTCCTATATATATTCATCCTTAACCTAACTGTACAGCTGAAAATTTCGCAGCCGCCACCCTTCACTGAGCGCCTGTGAATAAATAGGCTGATCTAAGCCAATTCACGAAAAATGTTCAACATGATAATTTTTCCCGCTAGCATAGTGATCTCATCCATAGTTCCAGATCGTCATTTGGTTGTGTGGATCGTTGTGGATATTTGTTTGAAGAGGGTACGAATTTGGTTTGATTTCGGGTGAACGGTGTTACTGGAGAGGGTTGGAGTGAAGGCGGAAGAGCTTCTCAATGGGCGACGAAGTTGGCAGGTCGCGGAGGTGGTCAAGGCTTCGGAGGGTGGTGACACAATGAAGTTTTTAGGGGTGTCGATTTTGTTCGAATACATGGAAGTCGCATTTATTCCTGTAGGGAAGAGAGGTTAGGGTTGTTGATTTGAAATTAGGAAGGTGATTAATTAACTTAATGACATTAGTTAATTTATATAGTTTATTTTTATTCATCTAAAACTTGTAACGACTATAATTATTTCATATGTTATCAAAATTGCACGAAACAAGATCCGTTGGAATCATATGGGCAATATCTACATGCACGAGCTAGATTGGTGTGGTTTAGAGGCAATTGGATTTTTATGTAATTTCAAATGCTAGTTTGATATTATATAATCGACTTGAAATCATCGATCAAAAATGAAATGAGAGAAAAGTCTCATGCGTTTTGAAATACTATGATGTGGTTAAATTCATAAAATTATAGTTTACTATTTTTATTATAAATTGGGTGTTTGGATGCTTTGGGTGTTTATTGTTTGTGGATGATTGTCAATATTATATATTTTCGTCATTTAAAAGTTCAAAATTGAATTACTATTTCATATGCATTTATTAAATGGTATTATGAGCTGTGATGTAGGAAGAACAAGTTGGAGGGATCGAGTAAATATGCAATTAATGAATTTGGAACTAAAATTACAGTAAAATTAGCAAAATTACATTAAAAAGGAAAATATACTAAAAATAGCAGAATTACATTAAGAAGAAGAATGGAATAAATTAGCAGATCGGTAGCAGTTTACGACTAGCTTTCATAAACTATTTGAAAGAGTAAATTTAGCAGAATTATTATCATAATTAACAAATATATAAAATCACAATAATTTGAAAATACAACAAAACCTATTATGATACTAAAAATATCATACTCTGTCAAAAGTTGGGCAAACGGGTTAGGGCCCGAATTTCAAATTAGGCTAAGGCCCGAATTCAAATTGGGCTAAGTAGAAAACATAGACATTTAGGACCTGTATCACCTGCATTCCATATAGGACCAGCTCTCTGATGGTCCTAGCTTGACCAGGCACGCTTATGCAGAATTTTGGTACATAATTGTTCGATAGAAAAAGATTTGGTTTGGGGTGCGTCTTAGATTTATTTGATAGGACCCATCTGACCACCTACCATTCAAACTAGCTTTTTGATTATCACATGATGATTATGGGCATGCTTAGTGGAAAAGCAATGTAAGAGGTCAACCTTAGTGGAATGATAAGCATCATTTGACATTTTCTAAGCGTGCATATTTCAGTCCAGGATTACTATGACATGCATTTTAGAACATGTCTTTTTTTTGCTAGTTGGCAGGACCTTATAGAGGCATGTAGACCTCTAGCTTGGCCTGGCCCCCACTTTGGGTCGCGGTTCGGGTTAAGAGCCAATCAAAGTGTAGATTTAGGAAACTAATCCTAAGAATAGAAATTTGGAATAAAAGAATAACTTCATAGAAGAATTATAGATCTGATAATTTGTGTTCCCATATTCACATCTTAGCACGTACACAAAACTGTTATCAAGTCTAATTCAGTTTCTCTAACTAATATGCTATTTATTATCTCACTCATCCTCTTTCTCCATTTTCCCCCTTTAGTTTCACAGGTTTTACTTGGACATCTTAGATATCTTCTTGGAGCATCTCTGGACTTCTTCTTCTTCTTCAGATGTATTTCTTCCACTTCTTTTTGTCTCATGTTGGTTGGATTTTATCTACATTTGAGAGTGTTATTATTGTATTTTACTCTGATATTGGTGAGATCGAGGGATACATGTTTTGTATTTGGTGATTTAAGACATGTAATGATGGTTTGATTGTATTTTTTGAAATGAAATAATTTATATTTTCAAATTTCCAATATTTTTCCGTTGTGTAATTGTTAGCCTACTTTGTGAACTAGGCAACACAAAGTCGAGATGTCAAGCGTTGAAGAACATTTCTTCTTAGAAATTATCAAGTCGGATCGGAGGGTTACTAACAATCGGAACGGAGGGCTATTACCAGTTCGGGTCGGAACAGAGCAAAATGGACAAGGACTCAAGTTTGGCTCAGGTCGGGTCGGATCGGATGCCCCGATCTGAACCCCTTCTGCTCGCTCCTCCGAACCGAACCCAACATACCATATCCCTTCACCCCACGATCTCCTGAATGTTCGGAGTGGTTATGACCATTTCCTACCCATAACGCCCACTACTCTGATGCGTTGTCAACACTGGAGTCCATCCAAGCCCGAGAACGATGGGATGAAAGACACGTAGCTCCGACCCGGACCGAATTCTGAGTGAATTTCCACCTATAAATACCCCATCAAGATACATAGAGAAGGATCTTTTTTGGGCGCTTTGAGAGTTAAAACACTTTCAAGAACCGAATTCCAGCATTCCCAGATAATCCAAATCGTCATTCAACTTATATTTTGAGATAATTGAATGTGTGTATGTGAAAAGTGAGTGAATATCTCATTGTATTTACAGCTATATCATCGAAGAAAGTGATTATAAAGTGGACGTAGGCCTTTCGACGCCGAACCACTATAAATTCTGTGTCTCCATTTTACTTTTGATCTTATTTCATTTCGATTTTAGTCAATTCGGGTGTTAGAACCACTTTTTGGTCTAACATTTTGGTGCTTTCACTGAGAATCATTTCAATCCTCTGTTTTTCCGGATTATCGTTCTACTTTTTGGACCGTTGAGTTCAAAGAAGTTAATCCTCAAGTTTCAACGCTTTTAAATATTTGTTGGTTAATTGTTGAAGAACTATGGCCAAATGAAAAGGTAAGGAAGTTCAAACCAGTCGAGGGAACGGAGTTGGTGAAGATCAGCAAAACGCGGTTGTGACAAGGGTCGTGGGCAGAGCTCGGGAGTGGATCGGACAGATACAGGAAATCCGAACCGAACTCAATGAGAGAGCTCCAATCCGATCTGAGTAGGAGAATTTGAAGCAGTGCACTCCCCTAACCCGTACCGATCCGAACAAGCTGCTCTGCTCCGATCCGAACAAGTTTCCCAGCTCCGACCTGAACAGATTTCCCAGCTCCGACCCAAACAGATTGCTCAGCTCCGATCCGATCCGTCGCTAGGTGATGCTGGAACCTCTACTCGAGCTCCTCCAAATGCTCCGACTCCAGCCACCAGGATCAATGATCAGGTCAATCTATCTGCACCTATTACCCAAGGAGATTTTTCGTGCCTTCTTGACATGCTTGAGAGCACTAGGGAGGCTATGAAAATCCACGAGCGCACCAATCTCATGATGCAAGAGAACATGAGAATCATAAGCAGGGAAATTAGCGAACTCCGCAGACAGAGAACCCCATCCCCGGTTCATCACACACCAACGGATCAGTCTTCTTCTTCCGTGGAAGAACGGCCCCGTGAAAGAAGGCCGCTCGAACGACCTCAGAATTTGGAGCAGCTGACGTTCGGATCTTTGGGGTCCCGCGAGGATGCTGCACGGGTACTAGGACCCGATGATCCAAGCTTGAGAGAGCCTATGTTGTTACCAATGCGGGGATCCCATGTATTACCTAGAGACCCTAACCTTACCAATCCCACTCAGGGACAAATGCTCCAGCCCCTTCCTCCCGAGATCGACCGGGAGCGTAGGGAACGAAGCAGAGCAGAAGCGGCACGAAGAAGGAGGGCGTCCCCCGATCAGGAGCCCAGGGGAAACCCGAACATCAGAAGGAGGGCGTCCCCTGATCAAGAGCCCAGAGGGAACCCGGATACCAGGGCCAGGGAGCCTGAACGGCCCTTGACCAATGCTGACGTATGGACTATGGTACGCCAGATCATGTCTGAAAGTCGGAACTACACCAATGAAGATTATGGCATTGAGCGAAGCCATACTCCCTTTACTGAAGACATCCTCAACTTTCAGTTTCCCCGACGTTTCAACCTACCGCGGATGGACAGGTACAACGGGAGAACCGACCTGGGACAACATTTAATGCGGTACGCATGGCTCATGAATGTTGCTGCTGCCCCTGATGTAGTGAAGTGTAAAGCCTTCCCGATCTATTTAGAAGACGTGGCGCTGCTATGGTTTAACCGACTCCCTCCTCGGTCGATATCGAATTTTTGGGAATTAAGCGAACATTTTATGAATCAGTTCCGACTCCATGCCCGAAAGTCTAAAAATGTTATTGAATTATCAAGAATTAAGCAAGCACCGGGTGAGTCTTTGAAGTCATATCTCGACCGTTTCAACTTAGCTGTGATAGAAGTCAGTGACCCGCACAAGCCCACCATCTTGATGGCTTTGATGGAAGGAGTCGATCCTGACTCCGAGTTTGGAGATTATCTTTCTGGGAAGCCACCTCCCACGAGAGAGTTATTCTATGAAAAGGCCGATATTCACTTAAGATGAGAGGAGGCAAGGGCAAACAGAAAGAGGAAGTCCGGAGCAGCTTCAAAAGAAACTGTTTAGAGTAATGTCGCCGTGAAGCAGTCTGGAGAAAGTTCCGGGAAAGTTGAGGTGAATGTGGGAAACAAGAGTGGAAACGACAATAATGGAAACGGGGGCAACAACAACAACCGTAACGCGAATGGTAACAGAAGAAATAGGAATCGAGGAAGTAATCCTAACAAAAGACCCCGGTTCCAGACTTATGAGAATTATTCACCGCTGAACGACACTCTGGAGAACATTTACTTGGATACATATAATGTTTTGCAATATAAAAAACCGCCACCTCGAGACTCAACGGAAAAGAAATCGCAACTGGAAAATTTTGTTTGTTTCATGGAACTCATGGGCATTCAACAAATGAATGTCGATATTTGAGAGACATGATTGAGAAGCTGCTGCGCGAAGGAAAATTGGATGAATATAAGGTTGCCCCAAGAGACAGGGGGCAAGGAGAACAGGCTCCAAACCAGAACCAATCTTCTCCCAAGCCTACATCGCAGCAGAAAGGCAAGGGAATTGTTATTAACTCCATAGTAGGTGGACCCTATCCAGCTATCCACAATTTTAGAGCAATGGACCAATACGTTAATGTAGCTAAGCACGTAGATGTGGATGAATGCGATGATTTGGAAGATATCGCCCCTGTGAAACAGTAGAGGACAATGTTCGATGACGTGGTATTCCGTAGCAGAGACAATACCGAAATCCAGTCACCCATCGACGACTCATTGGTCATTACCACCACCATTGGACCGGCATTGGTTCATAAGGTGCTAGTAGACAATGGAAGCTCTGTTAATATTTTATTTAAAAAGTCATTCGATCAGATGAAACTTGAGTCTGAAGATTTAAAGCCATGCGAAGGTTGGATCCGAGGCTTCAACGGAGCATCGACAGCTCCGATGGGGTATACAGAATTGCCCGTAACATTGGGGCAAGGGGAACGCCGAAGAGTACGAATGCTTCAGTTCGTAGTGTTGGACATAGATTCGCCCTACGACGCATTTTTGGGAAGGCCTGCCCTTGCAGAGTTCAGGGCTTGCATCGCCCCTTGGTGTTTATTGCTTAAGTTCCCAACTGAAGCCGGAACAGGAGTAGTGAGAGGAGACCAAGTCTCCGGACGGGCTTGCTATGTTGCCAAATTAAAGATGTTGATGAAGGGACTCAACATCGAGAGTAAAGGTGCCCCGCCTCCTCCAAGGGAAGGTTCGGCGTAGCAATTAGAAGGATCGACCCCGAAGGAGTTGCCCAAAGGAACGCCTGAAGACTTGGATCCCAGAAAAGATGAGGAACCAGAGGCTAGAAATGCAACTCCTAACGAAGCGACAGTGGACATACCCATTGACGAAGCTGATCCAACAAGAGTTTTGAAGATTGGATCCCAGTTGTATCCACATCGAGCCAAAGAACTAACTGACTTCCTGAAGGCAAACCTAGATGTGTTTTCCTGGACCCACGCCGACATGTGTGGGATATCGCCATCCGTCATGAGTCATTCACTAAATATAAACCCAAAACACCCGCCCATAAAGCAAAAGAGACGTGTGCTGGGCCCGGAGAGGTCGGCAACTCTGAAAGAAGAAGTGGAGAAGCTGAAACAGAACGGATTCATTAGAGATTCAACGTATCCCGACTGGATATCGAATCCCGTCTTAGTAAAGAAGACAAACGGAAAGTGGCGGACTTGCATTGATTTTTCAGACTTGAACAAAGCTTGCCTGAAAGATAGCTTCCCACTCCCCAGAATTGACCAGCTTGTAGATTCGACAGTGGGACACGAACTTCTTTCTTTCATGGACGCATATTCCGGGTACAACCAGATTCCTATGCACGTGCCAGATCAAGAACATACGAGCTTCATTACAAATTTGGGGTTGTATTGTTATATGGTCATGCCGTTCGGATTGAAAAACGCTGGAGCCACTTATCAACGCTTGGTGAATAGGATGTTTTATAAAAAATTGGGAAGACTATGGAAGTCTATGTGGATGATATGCTTGTAAAATCGAAACAGTCCTCTAGCCATACACAAGACTTGGCAGAAATGTTTGGTATCCTGCGAAAGTATCGAATGAAGTTGAATCCTTTGAAATGCTCATTTGGAGTGGCATCGGGAAAGTTTCTAGGCTTCATTGTGAGCTCTCGAGGGATTGAAATCAATCCCAGCCAAATAGCAGCGATAAGAAACATTGAAGAACAGAGGAGAATCAAAGATGTCCAAAGTCTTGCAGGGAAAGTAGCCGCGTTGAGTAGATTTATCTCCAAAGCAACGGACAAATGCGTCCCATTTTTTGACTTGATTAAAAGGGGAAAGAAGAACTTCGAATGGACTCCGGACTATGTTGAGGCCTTTCGAAATTTATTGGAATTACTAGAAAAACCACCGATTTTGTCAAAGCCAGTGGATCATGAAGAGTTATTTGTTTACCTAGCGGTTTCGGCTCACGCTGTTAGTACAGCCTTGGTCCGAGAAGAAGACAAAGTGCAAAGGCCGGTATATTATGTAAGCAAGAAATTGGCAGCTGCAGAACGCAACTACCCAAGGATTGAGAAGTTCGCTTACAGCCTCCTAATCGCCTCCCAAAAACTTCGTCACTATTTCCAAGCTCACCCAATAACCATATACACTGACCAGCCTCTAAGGCAGGTGTTACAGAGACCCGAAGCATCGGGGCGTTTGATCAAATGGAATATTGAATTAAGTCAGTTTGATTTAAATTTTCGGCCGCGGAGGTCGATCAGGGGGCAAGCTCTGGCTGACTTTATAGCAGAGTTTACAATCCCAGAGGAGGAAATGATCGATGACAAAGTGGTCAAGTCAGAGGACGAGTTAAAATTAGATCCATGGAAGCTGTACACAGACGGAGCCAAGAACGACCGAAGGTCCGGAGCTGGAATCGTCTTAGTTACTCCTGAGGGACGATCATTATATTACGCTCTAGGATTAGAATTTTCAGCGACTAATAATGACTCCGAATATGAAGCCCTGATTGTCGGGCTAAAACTTGCTAAAGAACTCGGAATAAAGACATTGGATATATTCTGCGACTCCAAAATAGTTGTTTGCCAAGTGCGAAAAGAGATTGTGGCTCGGGGATCTCGGCTTATCGCCTATCTTGGGAAAGTGGAAGAGTTGTTGAGCAACTTGGAACGGTATAACATAACGCATATCCCCAGAGCCGAAAACCAGAAGGCAGACAGGCTAGCAAAGCTAGCTAGTTCCGACAACCCGGAAGAAACCGAAATAATTCCAATTGAAACGTTGGGATCGCCAAGCTTTGAGTCGATGGAAATTGAATTTGCTTTCGAAGCAGAATCGGAGAAGGAATCGTGGATGACCCCAATTAAGAATTTCCTTAAGAATGGGATACTCCCGTCGAAGAAGAGTGAGAGACGGACTGTAGTTCGCAAGGCCACCAGATACATCCTTCAAGATGATATTCTTTATAGATAAGGATTTTCTATGCCCCTGTTACGATGTATAGCACACAACGACATCAAACGTGTACTAAGAGAAGTACACGAAGGTGAGTGTGGAGATCATACAGGAGGTAAAACCTTAGCAAAGAAGGTACTGCAGTATGGATACTTCTGGCCCACAATTAATAAAGATGCAGTTGATTATTCACGACGCTGCGACAAGTGCCAGAGATTCGCCAAAATCCCCAGAGCACCGCCGACCTAACTCAGATCGATGGTGAGTCCTTGGCCGTTTGCCATGTGGGGAATTGATATCATCGGAGTTCTACCAATTGCTAAAGGAGGAGCGAAATATGTAATAGTCGTCGTGGACTATTTTACGAAGTGGGTGGAAGCTGAGCCCCTAACCAAAATCACGGCGAGAAAGGTGGTAAGTTTCGTGGTTAGAAATATTATATGCCGATTTGGGATCCCAAGGACCATTATAACTGATAACGGAACCCAGTTCGATGGTGCCGAATTCAGAAATTTCTGCCAGAAATATAAGATCGACAAACGGTACACTGCGGTCGCTCATCCGCAGTCGAATGGGCAAGTAGAAGCAATAAACAAATTCATAAAATCCATCCTCAAGAAATGATTAGAACGTGCAAAGGCAAAATGGGTGGATGAATTGCCCTTAGCTTTGTGGGCATATCGGACAATGTTTAAGACAGCTACCGGTCATACCCCTTTCTCTCTCTCATTTGGTTCAGAAGCAGTAATTCCAGTAGAGCTTGAAGTTCCCTCCCACAGGGTGACATATTATGACCCGATGACGAATCGGGCACTCTTACTCGAGTCTCTTGATGAAATTGAAGAAAAAAGGGACGAAGCAGACTTGCGTGCGTCAAGACATCGACGTCAGATGGCACACTATTATGACAAAAAAGTTCGTCTTAGGACTTTTGAACCGGGAGATTTGGTGCTAAAGAGAGTCTTTCCATCTCTTCCTCACCTCGGTCCAAAGTGGGAAGGACCCTTTGTCATCCAACGGAAACTTGAAACAGGAACCTTCAAGTTAACGACCGTAGATGGCGAAGAGGTACCTAGGGCATGGAATGCCCAACACTTGATGCGATATTTGAATTAGAAATGTTGTACTCTTTGCTGTTTTTCTTATGAACTCTGTAAAAAGGCACGACTTGCCTTAGAAAAGTCTGTTGATATGAACAAAGAAATATAAAGTGGATGTAGGCTACGACTTAGCCGAACCACTATAAAAATATCGTGTGTCATTTACTTTCCTGCATTATATATACCTTCAACTACTATTCCGTTGCGATTATGGAATATAAGATGATTTAAAACCTGAAAGGTTGAAAATAGCTTATATGCAGGAACAAGCACAACGACTGTTTGTGCGATAAGACATAAAAGAATGGGAAGATGACATTCTTAACTCTAACTCTCGAGAATTGAGAGAGAGTATAAAGGACGGGAAGATGACGTCCTCTGAAGCGTGAAGGTGCACCCAGACAAGAGACCGCCTCAGTAAGAACTCTAACCTGAGTATAAGACAGGAGAGTATAAAAAATGCCAGAAAAAACGACAGGCATCAACGACACAAAGGATGTGACCTCGTCGGAGAATCGGGGACATTCAGACTATTTGACCAAATCTTGAATAGTTTTTCAAGATTGAATGGGGGCATATATGTACACACATATTTCCCCCCACCATAACTTCATTACACAACTATAGTAGGACATGCATTCTTACATAATTGCAAAACTGATAACTAACAGACATTGCAGAAAACGAATTATTATTTTTTATTTACAAATGAACGAATTTGTACAGGAAAACAGGCAAAAAGAAGGTGCAAGGGCCACCCTTGCAGCAACAATTATGGGTCAATCAAATGCTAAAATAACGCAAGACACTCCATCATTTAGACTTCGAAGAGGGCTTGGACTTCTTAGCAGCCTTCTCCGCATCCCTCGCCTCTTTTTCGGCCTCCGTCAAGATGCGCTTTGACTTTTTCTTCCCTGAAGCTGAAGTGCTGGAATCAGTTGACTTTTTCCCAGAAGGCGGAGCGCTGGAATCAAGAGAAGACTTTTTAGCAAGTTCCTCTATAATAGATCTAGTCGAAAGCTTAACAACTAACCTTGATCCCGCATCCACTACTGCGAGGGGCTTAAGGCTTTCAGGGTCTATGTCTTCAGATTTAAGCTGCATGCGTTTATCTTGTTCAGCTTTCAGTGCAGCTAAGGTAACATCATCGGCGCTTTTCGACTCCCCGACTATAGCCACCTCAGGGTCTTCCTCATGTCCCCCGTTGCCACCATCATCCTTTAAGGCATTTATCATTTCGTCATCATGAGGAGCGTCAGCCTTAGACGGTTCAATTCCTTCTCCCGAATCTATAGGGGCAGCCTTGTCTTTTCCCCATTTCGCCCTTTCTGTAGGCTCTGCTCCAGAGGCGGTTCCCTGGGACACATCTGTCTTTTCGGACGGTTCAATACCTACAGAGTGAAAAGCAACAGTTATCAACTCAGGAGAAAATAATGGGTTCTTCATCGATTGCTCAATTACGTGATGAAAGGTAGAGATAGCTTTGACGAATTGAAGTGAAAATGTAGAGATACCTTCTGACGACCTCTCGGCCGGAGTGACCGCTGTCTCCGATGCCGTTTCGGGTATGGGGGATAAAAGAGATGCCCGAGGGATCCCCGGGTTTTCAGGATCATATCCCTCTACTTCAGAAGTTTCAGAGGCAGTAGAGGAAGAACCAGCCTCAGGAATGTTCTTTTGCTTAGCCTTCCGCCTCTCTTCGTCCATAACAGCAGCAATGAGGCGGCGTCCTTCGGCTAGGCATTCTGGTTCATCATCTCGTAAATATTTCTCTATCAGCTTGTCCTCGTCAATGGAATCAACATTGAGCTCCTCTTTCTCCCACTCAATGATTTGACTCCATACTTGGACTAGGGTAGATGGATAATCTTCAATCCAAGAAATGTTCCGGTGGCGAATGATATGCGCAAAGAATTCAATCATTAATTCGCCGAAACCATGCACCTCACCCTCAGCCTCCGACAGTTGTTTGCGGGCCTCTTCAGCGGACTTGATAGCACATTCAACGTTACCCTCCGCTAGGGCAGCCCTGTTCTCCGCCTCCGCTAGCTTAGAAGCCAAGTCAGCGTTTTTCTTTTCCAATTCAGCATTCTTCCTCGCTAACTCGTTCTTCTTCCGCTCAAGGTCAGCGTAAGCAAGTCGCGTGTTGGCAGCATCTGAATTGGCATCTTCGGCTTGTTTTTTCAATTCCGAACGCTCTTGGGTATGGGACTCAAGCAAATCATGATAGCGTTTTTGCAGATCTTCAAATTGTTGTTTGAAGCTAGTAGCATCTCGTTGAGCAACAGCAAGCTGGGCCTGTGTATCCTCCAAGTCTTTTCCTAGATTTTTTAAGGCCTTTGCATCGTCTTCTGCGGTTTTTTGCATCGAGTCAGCATTCGTGATTAAAGTGCGGATGATTCTGGAAAGGCTGCGCGAATACTTGAACATTTCTGAATACTGTTTCTCGACCGCATCTATCTTTGCTTTGGCCTCATCTGCCCACCTTGAAGAAATAGGCTCAAGAGCAGGTAAAAAAGTCAAGTTTTCGAAGTAATGTTCAGGAAATTGCTCCTCTAGATACGCCCGCTTAACTGCAGTTTCAGCATCTAGCGGTGGAGGTGCGGGGAATGTCAGCTCAGTATCCCTGTGCGTGGAGGGCTCAATGGCCTCTTTATCCACTCTAGGCCGTTTAGCGGGAAACTTATGCTTGCTTCGTGATTCGATATCTTTTGGCGGACTCCTCTCCCTACTGCGCTTTTCTTGAGAAGAGGTTGAGTCTTTTGATTGCGGCCTGTCCTCTTCCCGACGACCTTGGTAACCTTTATATCGCTCTGGGTCTGTCCGGACAGGAGAGCGAGAACGCGAGGTTCGCGAACGATAAGGATCATAGGGCCTTCTATCCTCCCTACTGCGATCTTCGCGACGATCATACTCAGTATCATAGGGCGGATTAGACATGCTGCGGCGGAGTTTCCTGATGTCATAATAGGATCGGGACATCGTGCCTGCACAACAAGACAAATGAAATTCAGGATCAATATTTTCAAAAAAAGAAAGATGTGGTGAGTTGTGGTGCTATTGTGTTAAGTGCGTCCTAAGTGGTGTTTTCCCCCCGACAAACCCGAGTCCGAAGCCAGACTAGTACGAGCGGGTTCTTTGGCCTTAGCAGGAGTGGTCTCTTCGGAAGAAGTGAAAACTAAAGGATTCTTCCCAAAATCCTCTGAAGTGTAAATAGTTTCAAGCAAGGGGAGATCCCCCAAACCCTGAAATAGTGGATCATCGGTACTAGGGGCATCTCCCTCAGAAGCATCAACCGGTAGATCTTCGGAAGACGTTGACCTTTCCGGAGAAATGGCATCCTCAGGAACAGTATACCCCTCGCGGTGCTTTTCGGCCACATTAGCCAATTCATCATCTTGAGTAGAAGATGGAGAGGGTGAAGTCTGAAGAGGCACTGTAGGAGCTCTCGAACCTTCGCCCGTTTCTGGGACTACGTCCACTGGGGGAATATATACATATGGACCCGTCCCATGACCAATGCTATGGGTAATGGACAACAACCCATGAAGATGAAGATATTCGTCCTTAAGGACTTCATTGATAGTTAAAAACTTCTGATCGCCATTAAGGAGTCAGTGCATCCGATCAAAGAACACTTGATCCGATATTTGTTTTGCATTATCAACTGCAAACAAAAAGAAAAGCGGATTAATGCGGTGGTTTGGATGTACAGAGTTGAAATCTAGAAAACCAGTGCTTTACTTGATTTCGTCCATCTCCTAGCACACCCTGGCTGTTGCTTTACATAAAACCATTCCAGCTTGGAGTCACCCGCTTTACTGCTAAACGGTGCTGGAATTATTTTCCTCTTAGGGACAGACTCGAAGTAACAGAAAGAAGGAGTTTCTCGAGTCTAGTGCTTGAAGTTATAAAAGAAGTGAACGTCGTCAAAAGTAAGCTCTATGCCTAAGATCTCATGGTACGCTACATATAGGGTGTACAAGTAAGCATAGGAATTAGGATGCAGCTGCATGGGGGCAATCCGCATTTGTCTTAGAAAATCGACGATGAAAGGACACTAGTACAAAATATGCTTGTTGCTTCGCCTCATTTGCTTCGGTTGTTCTTACAACAGAAGCAAATACTATCATTTGCTTCTGTTGTGTTAGTAACCGAAGCAAATGCTCAGAAGCGAATAGTGTTAAATAGTGTTATTTGCTTCCGTTGTGCTTACACCCGAAGCAAATAGTATCATATACTTCGGTTGTGCTAGCAACTGAAACAAATGAGATGAAGCAAACAACATCATTTGCTTCTGTCGTCTTTACAACCGAAGCATATAATGTTATTTGCATCTTTTTTTTAAGAACTGAAGCAAATGCACTAAAGCACTTTTTGCATGGTTCCTCAGAAGCAAAAGAAAATGCAATGAAGAAACTACAAATTGTTTTAATTAGAGCAAATGCACATATCAATAATAAAGGTGAATGACTTACACATGTCATTATTCATGATTTATTATAATTAATGGTTATCAATAAATAGCTTATAATTATTATATATTATATATAATTCATATAATTAGTATTTAATCAATAATGTTTGATATTTATTATTTAATTTATAAATAACATTTAATCAGTAATAACTAATACAAAATTATTAATTTTCAGTAATTAATTATTATAATTAAAGAATTAATTATTACTAATTATACGTTAATTAAGACTAAATTTAATAATGAAGAAGTGATTTTAGTGTTTTGTAAAAAAATTAGATAATAGCTGAGTATAATGTTTAGCATTTAATATTTTATAATTAACAAATATAATTAATACTAATTAGTGATTAGCAATTAATATTAAAAATACTATTAAATAGTTGATAATTAATAACTATAATATAATATCAATAAATAATTTATAATTACTAATTACTATAAAAACTCGATAACTATTTATTTATATTTAGTAATTTATTATAGTTAATAACTAAAAATTAGTGAATTAATGTTAATATTCACTAATTACGTTTATTATTTAATAAATATAATTAGTAATCAATAATTAAAATTTATTAAATACGTTCAAACGAAATTAATATATATATATAATTAGTTGATAATTACAAATAAATAATTAACATTTAATGTTTGATAATGAATATTTAGTAATTAATAAGTGATAATAAGTTATTAATACTTAATATTTAATACTATTTAACTATCAATAATTAATACAACATAATTGACAAATGTAGTTGATTATTTTCTTTTGGCAAAGCATAAATGTAGTTAATTATTTTCGAAGCAGCTGTCCAACAGTTTTATATCATAAATCATTTGTAACGTAACATAATTTATTATATATACTTACTATTGCTTTAAATAATATAAATTAATAACAATAAAAAAGTGGATGGTCCACTATAAAAAACAAAAATCTCATGTAATTTTATTTATTTATTATTTGTTATAATAAAAAGTAGACGGTCCACTATAAAAACCGGTCGGCCTTACCAAAATAATAAAAATAATTAAATAGTAAAATATAATTAATGTTTATTAATGATCGACAAAATAGTAGTAAAATATAATTGATAAGTATTATTGAGAAGTTAATGTTTAAAATTTAGTTACTAATAAATAATATTTAATAATTAAGAAGTAATACTTAACTTTTAATGATTAATTATTAGTATTTGGCATTATCCATGTTTTTGACTAAGCAAGCATGCCAATAAATTTGAAATTGAAATGCTTTAGTTAGATTAGTTATTATTTGAAAAAGAAAAAAAATATTTTAAAAATTTATTTTTATCCAAAAAATTTCCTTTTTATAATCAAATTTGTCTTAGAGAACAATAAATATTAACATAAATTATTATTATGGTTAAACTTTACTTTATTTTATGTTGCTCCGTTCATCTTTTAAATTTTTATTTAATGAAAGAAATAAATATCACGGTTGAATATGTTAGGCAAACGGATCATGGCCCGACCCGATATACACTTTGTAAACCCTATCGCATTGAAGCTTCAGCCGCCTCCCACTCTAATTTACGGAATCCTAGCAGCGCAAATAATGGTGGCCTCTCACTTCTAATTCTTCCGCCTCAAATTCTCTCGAGTTTCTAGTTCTCTTTTCTATGGCGAAAATTCTCTAGCTTCCAACCTTCATCGTGTTGCAGTTCCTATTGACTTTGCTTGTTGAACAGAGCAAGGATTTAGATGAATTAAATCAGATCCATCACCAGTGATGAAGCTGGCAGAAGAACGAATCAGGTATTATCTTGCATTTCTTTCATTTTATTTCATATGTTTACTTGTATGGATCTATAACAACTAGTCTCTTTTTCAATCCAAGGCACTGCTGAGTGGGAGTACGGCTTGCTGAATGGTTTAGAGACTGTCAGGTCAGCTTGGAATGAGCTATGGTAGATATTCGAACACCACTCATTCAGGGCAACGATTTTGGCCAGAAACTACCACAATTTGCATTTGAATGCACAAACGTACCAAGTGTTGTCGTCTCCTTTAACGATGACAGACAGTCGATAATGCAACTGGTTAGTTATTTTTAGCGATTTTTGCTTCATTTGTTTGGAAAAATTTCTAGTTATTTTGTACACCCGTTCTTTACTTGAGCAGACAAATGTTTCAGAACACTCAGTCTATATACAATAGATGTATTTTTGGGGTTATTTGACCCGGTAATAGATAATAAATGAAAGTTACGCACATGTGTTTGTGTGTGTTCTATAAAAATTTGGTGTGAAACGTAAAATCTTCTTTATTATTTTTTTTACAGCAATTATCATTTTTCCCTACCCCGTTTGATAAATAGTTTGATCCCCTCTATGTTAATTATGATAATTTGAAACAATGTTTTTGTATAGTTTATTAAATGAGTTTCCTCTCCTATAAAGTTTAAATTCTTGATTATTTAATGCCTGCTGAATAACTATTTGCACACGAAATTACTGAAATATGTTAAAAATGCAAGCATGCTTGGTCACTAAAATACAGTCCATGTTAGAATGACGCTACCTACATTATTGATCGATATTAATATGAATTATCGTAGTTACATTGGTATAGGTACATGAATTATTAGTCATATTAACATAAGCTGAAAAAAACATGATCTTTTGAGTTTTTTCACTTGCATTTATAGCATGCTTAATTAAAGGATTTTGGAAAAAACATGCTGTTTTGATCACTAATCAGTTTTTCAACTAAACCTGTCACAATTACTTCATTCTTTCATCATCTTTCTGATGATTTTACATGTTACAGTTTATTTTGTTTTGAGTTTTTTAAAAACATGTTGTTCTGATCACTAATCAGTTTTTCAACTAAACTTGTCACAATTACTTCATGCTTTTCTCATCTTTCTGAATGTTTTTACATGTTACAGTTTATAGACTTGATCCGATGAAGTATTTTAACATATTATTAGTTTTTTTGTCCATGGTTTGCTTTTGGGTTTGTTATTCTTTATTATCTTTAAGTTTTTTAACTATGAAGAAGCTGAAGCCTACAGATACTGTCATGTGCTAGCCTGCTATAAGCAAGTAGCTGTCATATATACATATTAATACGGGTAATTATAGAAATGCTATTGTTTTGACAACTGCTAAGTTACTGCAACTACTTAGACAGACTTTCCTTTAGACTAATTTCAAAATTGTTGATAACCATTGCCTTTTGTAGACAATGTCTCAACAAACCAATTAATCAACAACCACTCATGTTACGATCAAAAGCCAGACCTACTTAATTATTATAGCTGGCATCATATATACTGAAAATAGACAAAAATTTCCCGTTAAACATTTTACATACTTGGATGATTGTTTACTTTTTAAAATAGATCATTTACAGCCCAATGTAACAGTCATTTTTTATAACTTTACTTGCTGATCATGAAATAAAACTGTAAATATGAGATAAAATGGCAACTTCAAACGAAGACACTGGATTGGAAATTTGGAATTTCTAAAGGTAAGAAAACTGAACAGTAAAGACAAAAAAATAGCTGTATATGACCCACTTGAAATCATGTCAAATCACTCATAAATCGATCCATACAATACATGTGGTGTGCACATGTGTAACATATATAAACATGCAGACTGCCCATGTTCAAAACTGCGCCTTCTCCCTCACATGTTAAGTTAATTAAACTCCATTTTTCATAATAAATGTGTCTAGAAAGATGTACAATTTTCCTGTTATAGCAAGGCAACATGAGAAACTTGTGGATTATATAATAATAATGACATTTTCTATGAAACTGCTATAAGCATGTAGCTGTCAATTGATTCTTTGCATGTAGAAACTATTGTTTAGGAAACCAGTTTATATAACCTGTAGTTATAACAGTACATTGATAGTTTACAAAGCTGTTTGTCTTTGTAAAATTATTTTTATGGTATAGCATAATGTTATTTGTATTGATATTGAGGTAGTTTGTCTTCTCTTGTTTTGAACTAATGATTTATAATTGTTTATGTTCTCAGAGATATTTTAAAGCACAGTGGAGTATGGGCGCTATATTCACTGGTAGATTCATTCGTTTCTAAAAGTACAATGGAGTATGGAGACTATATTCAACGGAAGATTCGTTCGTTTCTGGAAGTACAATGTAGTATGCAGACTATATTCAATGGTAGATTCATTCTTTTCTGAAAGTTCGCCTTTAGTGAGGGTTGATTTTTGTAAATTCTGCATTATTAGGTTATTTCCTATAAATTTTTGGTGCACCTTGTCTGTACAACTTTTGTGCTAGTAAATGTATGGATTATTATCGTTATTAATGAGTTATCATTTATTTGTGTACTTTTATTCTAATTAATATTGGTATCTAGTTCAATTACATATAAACGATAATTAATTTTTCTGATGTATATGCATTTGTATTCCTGTATGTTCCTATATTGTATTTTTGGTTTGAGGGAGTTTTTTTGCTTCAGTTGTAACCAAAGCCGAGGCAAGAAGCGAGGTTAATATTTTCACCAAAATTTCACCATTTTTGCTTCAGTTTTTAGCACAACCGAAGCAATAAAAAGGGGTTTTGCTTCAGTTGAACAACCGAAGCAACATATTTTGGTCTGTTGCGTCGTTTGCAGTTGCTTCGGTTGCTGAACTGAAGCAACAGAGGGTAAACAACCGAAGCAACTGACCTGTTTTGTAGTAGTGGGAGAAAATGGAGGGATAGCCCCGACCATGCACATCAACCGAGTGATTGCCATATACCCCTCCGGAGGGTTGTGGGGACGATCAGATTTTGATCGCAATAAGGTATCCCCTTTGGGTATCCCGTACTTTAGTCGTATTCGGATAAGTCTGTCATTGTCGATCGTCGATTCAACGGAATCTTGAGGTGATTCCAGTATGATGGCAGACTCAAATTCATCAGGAGCTCTATCATCTCCAATCCCTCCTTCCTCTTCACAACCCAGGGAAACTTCACCCTCAGAAGACACATTATCGCTTTCGTGAGTTTCAACCTCGTAGTCTGAGCCCTCATCATCCCATTCTGGATCTGAGGAAGAAGATATGTCTTCAAGAGTAATTTTGTTGGATGTCTCCGGGATCTCTTTCTTGTCTGCTAATCTAGAGGAACGTCTGGATATCATGGTCACGAAACTATTGAAGAAGCAATAGCACAAGTTAGAGTAAATTAGCCCGTATCCCCCCATGCATGTGCATAAACTAAAGTGTGAGCAGTGAATGCAGAAAGTGTAAAGTTAACGCTCGAAAGTGCAACGCAAAATCTTGACAAAGTAATAATGTTCAGGGCAGTTCTTGATGTTCATTTATGTTCGCAGGGCACTATCCTAACTGTTCATGAAGTTGTAAGTTATGTCAAGTATTGATCTGGCCAATTAGATAAACTCTTGTGTATTAAGCTGGGGCGGCTTCGGATCTGTTCGGGCATAAATGATTGGTTCGGATCGGAGATAAGGTTTTGTTTTGGTCAGAAGTGGTATCTAATCGGATCAGTTCAGGATTATGTGTTCGGAGCGGATCAGATGGACTTGAGTCCCAACACCCCTTTTTCCTTGATCCACATTCCGACCCGATCCGGCTAGGTAGACTTCACCTTCCCTCTTTCACATTTAACTCCGACCCGATCCGATACTGAAAACCCCATATCCTTTTCTTCTCCTACATCCCCCATACTTCTTCACCCGAACCGATCCTCTACGTTCTGTATCTTCTTCTTCATCCTCAACCACAGTCGAACCCGATTCGATTTCCAAAATTCCATAGGGGAATGAGCATATATCCTCTCCAACCTCCCAGCGCCTCGAGGTGGTGGCGGAGCCAGCAGCGACGACGGCGAGGAAGGAGGAAATCACGGCTTCGAAGCCACGCTACGAATATGCCCAATTTGCTCAAATTAACCGCAAAATATTGATTAAAGACAGTTACAACGATAAGATTCAGGGTTTCGAGACTACCTATGTGTTTGTTTCAAGAATCGAAGCAAGAATTTCGAGATTCTTTGAGGATTAGGGTTCGGTATGAGAATTAGAAAACGAGAATAATGAAAGAGGAAGAAGAAAGCAGACGAACGACAGATTTATATATATATTAGCATTGACCCCTCGTATTCCTGCCCTATTTTTTCGCTCGGACCGGATCAAGAGCCCAGCCTCGCAGTTTGGCCTACTAGCCCAATACGAAATAGAAAATGAAAAGGAGCCATTCGGGTCGGAGCCCGAACCGAACAAGAATTTCATATGTCAACTTGGCATTTAAATTAAATTAAAATTCGAAGAGGAAGATGAAAGCCCAAGGAAAATCAAAAGGAAGATTACCTGGAAGGCACTGTGCAATGACAATCAAAGCATGCTCCGTATCCAACAGAAGCATACTTTGAGAGGGCAAAATGTTAGCATACTTTGTGAACTAGGCAACACAAAGTCGAGATGTCAAGCATTGAATAACATTTCTTCTTAGAAATTATCAAGTCGGATCGGAGGGTTACTACCAATCGGAACGGAGGGCTATTACCAGTTCGGGTCGGAACAGAGCAAAATGGACAAGGACTCAAGTTTGGCTCAGGTCGGGTCGGATCAGATGCCTCGATCCGAACCCCTTCTGCTCGCTCCTCCGAACCGAACCCAACATACCATATCCCTTCACCCCACGATCTCCTGAATGTTCGGAGTGGTTATGACCATTTCCTACCCATAACGCCCACTACTCTGATGCGCTGTCAACACTGGAGTCCATCCGAGCCCGAGAACGATGGGATGAAAGACACGTAGCTCCGACCCGGACCGAATTCTGAGTGAATTTCCACCTATAAATACCCCGTCAAGATACATAGAGAAGGATCTTTTTTTGGGCGCTTTGAGAGTTAAAACACTTTCAAGAACCGAATTCCAGCATTCCCAGATAATCCAAATCGTCATTCAACTTATATTTTGAGATAATTGAATGTGTGTATGTGAAAAGTGAGTGAATATCTCATTGTATTTACAGCTATATCATCGAAGAAAGTGATTATAAAGTGGACGTAGGCCTTTCGACGCCGAACCACTATAAATTCTGTGTCTCCATTTTACTTTTGATCTTATTTCATTTCGATTTTAGTCAATTCGGGTGTTAGAACCATTTTTTGGTCTAACAGTAATGTTTTATATTTTTACATATCTTGTATGCTAGGTCTCTATGAATTGTTTTCAGTTATACCAACAATGCCCTTCAAATTTTGGTATTCCTACTTTGGAAATGCTAAAAGGTGCGGGTGTTACAATACTTATACTTTTCAGTTAAGTACAGAAATATTTTTGAAGTATGAAACCTTTGGTTTGTGAATAAATTATTTTATTGATAAGTATATGAATATAATTTCCAGGTATGAAAATGAAGAGATTCGTCAATATGCTTATCTCGATGAGATATGTATATGGAATCAATCTGTAAGAATTAATAAAATTATTTTAATGAAGAATTTAAGTAAAAGGGCTTATGTTATTGATATGCTTGACAGTACAAATATGGTTGATGGTTAAAGAACCGTCTGCCACCTAAATTCTCTTTTTTTTACTTATAATGTGTTGGTTCAAAGAATCGGGATTGGAATGGATACGAAACCACTTTGAACTGGCTTTGCTTTTGAAATTTATATGAAGGTATTCTGATGAATATGACTATGCTTATGACTATGATGTGAAGGCACACGGAAAGGACAACTTGTTGATGTCCTGGTTAGCTCCCAAGATTATATATTATACTTTTAGTAATGGTCCCTACTTTTTGGATATCTTCATGATGCAAGGGATATTATTACTAATCCTAGGGGTAATATCCGGCAGCATATGGTAAAGAGTAACTTTGGCTTGTCCTGTTCTTGGACAACTCCTATGGATGGATGTCCGACATTGCATTTCTTAGACCATGTGCATTGATTTCTTCAAACGTGCTTTATTTGGTGGTAAAGAATGCAACTTATCTTAGCTTAGTACACTCTATGATTTTATGGATCTCAATTAGTGGCTGACATAATGGCAATGTGGCATCAGAGATGGGATGTGCTATGTATGGAAGGTATATGCTACCTTTGTCCTAATCACTTAGTAATGGTAGAAACAGGTCCCGTCTTGAGGCTACATGGATTGAGCCCATTAGGATATGATTAACATCTTCCTAGGTTGCTGTTTATATATCGAGAATGTGGTGCATGCTGGGATCTCAGAATAGGTCGGTTACGATCGGGGATACATTATGTTCGGTCAGTGCACCACCTTCGGGTCAGTGTAATTGGTCCAGTCTTATTTGGTACGGAGGGCAGGAATCCCTGGTACATCCCTCTAGAGGTGTATTGTATGGAAGGTTGTCCCTTACCTTAACATCGTATGGTGTCCTTTCTCCAATTGAGCCAACCAGTTTCTGTTGTAGTGCTGGTTGCAGAATTAAATAATGGTAACAATTTTACCCTTTGATTCAATTTACTTTATTGGGTTTTATCAGAAGGTAGACATTATAATAATATCACTTGATTTAACATAAACTATTTGGTTATCGTAAGGTGAAAACATGTGCCATATTTATATGTAGTAGTGTGTTACAAATCTCCATTATTTCAAAAGACTTCTAAAATTACGAAAGTTGCTTGTAATGTGAGTTTTCTCAATTTGGTATTTAAGATTGATTCGAGCATTATTTTCCTTAATGCTTAGGTCAGGACAAGTTTATTTTCCATACTAGCTTCGGATTTGCTTAGAGCTTCAGGAGACAATCTTGAGTTTGAGATGTATTCTCATTATCTATATTTCCGTTGTGCTATGATTGATACTATATTTTTACCATGCTATATATTTTAAGTACCATAATTTGTGAGGAAAGATAATTATGACTGTCTAGCTGATTTATGTATTGTACTCTGATTTTGTGTGTTTGTATATACGCATAGGCATATATATTTATAAGTTTTTTATGGGAAAGAGTGCTATTATATTATATTTTCTCATTCTGTTGTGAGATTCTATGTCTACTCTGATTTTGATGTTGTTGTCTTCTTCTTTCTTCTATTCTAAACCTCCTTTCTTTATTCTTCTCACCCTCTAATTTTTCTCTCCATACTTCTTCGATTTTTTCGACGGTGCGAGTGGATTCTCGGCCATTGGAATTTTATGGTCGTCTCGGTAGGTATTAGAGCTTTGGCTAGCAAGGCAAAAGTCTGATCAGTGATAACTCAATAGAGATGAGGTTAGTAGCACACTGATTAAGTTTTCTAGGTGTATGTATCTATATTTAAGAGCATGTTTGTTACTGAATAAAAAACGTTAAATTGTTTTAAAAGTGGTAAATGAAACAATTTTACCAAGTTTCCATATATTTTATATATTAAAGAAAATTTTCAATCTAAGTATAGTTTTTATGGATAATTAGTTTGTTAAGAAATGATGATATGTAATCATTATCATTTATTGATTGTGCACATCCACTTTGGAGCGTTGAGTATAGTTGATTGATGTGTAGTTATACCCGACCACTTACGGGTATAGGTTACTTTTCTTGGGTAAGAGCGATTTTACTATTTTCTTGCATATGTCGGGTAAGAAATGAACTAAATGGAATTGTTTTAATAACAAATTTAAGCAAAAATGAAAATGAAGTTGAATATTCGACGATTTTGGATAGTCATTAATTTCCAAATTGAACTAGAATAACTTAGTAAGTTTATATGGAAACGTAAGATAATAAGTTTATAATTTATAATTTTAATGAGGTTTGAGTGAATTAATTAAATTAAATTAAAACGATCTCATCGCTAGCGGTAGTTCATTATTTTTCAGTTTGAAATTTAAATGAATATATAAGATTTGATATAAGTCAATTTTTTTTGGAACAGAATCTTCAGGATCTATTGGTTTATAGTTTACTAATAAAAGAGAAAATTTTAGATTTCATCTTGTAGATTTTGGGTTATATCAAAATCAAGTTTCTAGAAAAATAGCGGTTTTTAGTTCATAAACCAAACTATAAATTAATCGAATGGAAGAGTTTTTAGAATATAAATTATGAATTTTCATGGATAAATACACATGTTAGATATATTAACTTATGGTAAATGTGGGATGGGAATCTTTTAATTGTTCAAAGTAGCATGAACGATCGATTAAGTAATAATCTGAGGCTGTCGAGAGAATGATGATGCTTAATAGATTCTTCGTCGTCCTTCTGTAATGATGAGATTTAAAGCTTGAATTAGTCATGAGTTATAATTATTAATAATGAAGACACTTTATTATAGTGACATGTGTTAGTTGTTTATGGTATCATGTGATGTATGTAACATTTGTGTTGCTTGTATATTTGCATTATTATTGCCAGTTGCATCATATTTGGTTGTTTCTATGATTGCTATTTTCGTTACGCATGTGTTAGTTGTTCTTGTGATACATGTATATTTACTTAACTCTCTTTTGGGTTATGTAAGTATATACAGGTTTATGGAAGCAAAAGATTGCTTATGGCTTTGGTTTCATTAGTAAAGATTGTTTGCCCGATAATTGTTACATGTTTACACTTAATGGATGTGTATGTTATGTATGTACATACACACTCTAAAAGTACAAATATGAAACATATTCTTTGTTGATGCCCTAGATATGGGAGATCTTAGACATGAGCATAAAATGATATTGTGATTTTTTTGGACATAGCCACGCAAAGGAGGTTCTACCGAAATTTTTCACAATTTCAAGTGCTAGAAAAATTTAATTATTTATAAATATTTTCGAGGTAAAACTTTATGGTTTAGGTCATTCTTCTTGGTTGTGATTTTGGGGACAAAATCCATTTAAGGTGCGAGAATGTAGCAAACTAGAATTTTTAAACTTGAATAATTAAACAATTTACATATTAAAGCGAATAAAATTAAAATTTAACGACTTGAATTAAATTTATATGAGAATTTGAATATCAAAATTAACCTAATCTTTGAATTTAAAATGAATTAAATTGATTTGAAGTTTAATTATAATTCTATTTGAATTGGAAAGATAGTAAGAAATTATTATCGACCAATTTGAGTGTTTGAAGATCGATCTATATTTATTTGATTTCGTTAACACATGAAAATAACCATTTTGCAAATGATCTTGTAATTCGACAAAACCAATTTTATCGAATTCGAAATGGTTAATTATTGCAATTTTTCAAATTTTGTGTTGATCGAACTTGTTGTGATCATTCGTGATATAAACACGTATCAATAAAAGATATAAAATTATAATATTATAATTTTATTTCAAAAGCTAGATTTTGCATACGATCAAATTAGCTCTCGAAACTAGTTGCATTGTATTCAGAGTGTGGGTTATTAGCTACAAATGACAGTGAACATGCCTTGTTTCGAGTTTGGGATTTAATAGTGGTAATAATTTCGCCCTTTGATTTGATTTACATTACTAAGATTTATCCCAAGATAGGCACTATAATAATATCACTTAATTTCATATAAACGATTTGGTTATTGTATGGTAAAAACATGTTCCATATTTATGTGTGGTCGTGTCTTAAGAGAGTTCCATTCTTTCAAAAGATTTCTAAATTTAAGCAAGTTGTTTGTGATGCAAATCTTCTCACTTTGGCATTCAATACTGATCTGGGCGTTGTTTTCCTTAATGGTCGAGGTCATACCGAGTATATATTTCTATATTATCTTTAGATTTGCTTGGAGCTTCAGGAGAGGAGTCCCAGTAAATACATTATCTATATTTCATTGTGCTATTATGATTGATATTGTTTTTCCGCTATGCTATATATTGTATGTATCAAAATTTATGAGGATAGGTTATTTTGATAGTCCTGGCTAGTGTTGTACTCTGATTATGTATGTTTGTATATATGTATGGGCACATATATATTTTACTCTTTTATGGGAAAGAATGTTGTTATATTATATTTTCTCACTACCTTGTGAGTTTCTATATCTACTCTGATTCTAATGTTGTTGTCGTATTCTTTCTTCTATTCTAAACCTTCTTTGTTTCTTCTTCACACCCTCTAATTTCTTTCTTCAGACTTCTTCAGTTTTTACGATAATGCAAATGGATTCTCGACCATTGAAATTTCTAGGTTGCCTCAAATATTCCTTATGGTTTTTGCGAAATAAAAAGCACTGGACCACTTTGGTCATCAGAAAATAACCTTGAGGATGACCTCCACACCGTCGATGTTTATTTTTGAATTTCTAAGTGGGAATTGCTTCCATTGGATAGTTTTATTTAAAGATGATTTAGAAAATGAATTTTGATTTAATATACTAAGCTAAAAAATATGTTTATGAAATATAATTTCAAATTATGTTGAAATAAAACCCAGGTTTTTAAATTCTTAAACTTTTAGTTAAGAGTTAATAGGTGGATTCGTATGGCCTATGCATTAGGATAGGTTAGTGTGCATCTTAAGAGATAAATTGATTGGTAGTTTCATGGGATATAATCTAATGAAAATTATGACGATTTTGAGTTGTTGAGATTTCCAAGTTAAATACAGAAATTTTTCTAAATGTTTGAAAATTATAAGGAGTTAATTTTTAGTAATATCGTATATTTGCAGAATTGTAAATAGGGATTGACATTGTAATAACCAATTGAAATAAGTATGTAAATTGTACTTGGATAATTTGTTCATAATTCTTTACTATTTAAGATTCAACCATATAGCTTTAAGGTGTTTTCACTTATCTGAAAATGGATCAATCAGTCGATTCTTGACAGCTAACACTTGGTTGAAGTTCTTTGTATGTAACTAAAATTCTCTATCATAATATTTGGCTATGCAAGGAGAATATAGGATCTTAATCAAGAAGCCTAGTTAGAGTCCGTACTAGAGATATCGGATGAACGATAGTAGTTTAGAAGGGAAGTTTGGTATTCAAGTAATTGATCGAATCATATACTGTATAGATAGTATGTGTTCCTCATATAGTAGGCCAAATCGGTTGTCAGGTAATTCTGGTATACGTTTTCGAGTTGGATAAGGATGAAACTGCGGGGATGAAATTTCGGGGATAAGTGTAATAATCCGAAATTTTATCAAATTATTTTATGAGTATTTAATTTATTTAAATATTCAATATATGGTTAAATCATTTAAATTTCTTTAAATACATATTATAATAATAATAATTTATTTTAATAATGATTTTTTAGTTTTATAGCCATTTGAAATTTTACAAAAGAATAACTTAGGTTTAATTATAAATATATATATATATGTATATAGTTGTGTAAATTAATATTTTGGGAATTTTATATTTATATGTTATTTGAAAGAAAAGGAAATTTGATACGAACATACTAATAATAAGAACGTTTTAAGAATTTCATATCTTATAAATTATAAGTTGATAGTGGAAAATGAATGATGAATTTTGGTTATAAGAGTGTTACGTTTATATATATATATATATATATATATATATATATATATAATATGTGTAATGTAGTAACTCGCTCGGAGTGGGCCTTAACTCCAACCCAGAAAATGCCTATCGGAACTTAGAGCCGCTCTAAATGGATCATAGGTACCTATAAGGATTAACTGATATAGGTATACAGAGCAATCTAAAACAAAAATAAGAACTCACATAGTGGAGGGAGGTCAGAACATAAAGTTCTGCTGAATGAAATACAAATAAGTTAAGAAGGTTATTTCCTATATTTGGCAGTTGTAAACTTTCAGGTTATGTATTCATAACAAACGTACAAGGCAAATATATAGGAAAGACGTCCTAAAAGTCACTTAATACCCCAAAACTAAATTAAGGGCGGGCACCTTCTACAATCACTTAATACCATATTTATTTAGGGCAGATATTCCTTTTAGTCACTTAATACCCAATGGCGGACCCCAAGCCACATAAGACCCCGTTCTAACGTTAAACATTATAAAATATAACTAACTTACAGAGAAAGGAATAGTAACGGCTACTTAATACTAGGCTTTGGGTCAGAAACATAGCTTCTTATAAGAAGCTCCCCTCGGCAAACCCTCTTGTTACTATCTAGCTGTCCCTACGGGAGAACTGCTAGCAACTTAATACTTCCCTTAGATGGTGCTTCCTGAGGCACATAATTTGTCCCTAGGTGATCCCTCACTAGCACCTAGATAAGAAGTGAACATTACTTGGAGAAGTACCCCCACACAGTTATCTTCTATTAGGACCATTTAATACCTTATTGGAGGATGACAGTCCTAGTGACCATTTACTTCTTGAAAGGCGGGTCCAATGACTTAGGTTCTGAACCAAGGAGTGAACCATATGAACGAACCCAGTCCTAACCACTTAATACCCAATAAGAGATAGAACATCCACTTAATACCTTTTTCTCTCGGCAGGCCTACTTCGCACACACAACATGTGTGTGTGTGTGTGCATGTGTGTATATATATATGCACACTAGACATGTCACATTAGGCCTACCACATGTAGATGTTGGATTTGTTGGGCGGTTACGGGCAGGCTTCTACTACAAGTTGGACATAACCTCGCATCGTAGAGTACTAATTATAATGGCCCATATCACATAGACCTCTCACATTAACCATATTTACTTGTGGATGCTAGACACGTAGGTCGGCTCCAGGAAGACTTCTACCAGTAGTAAATGTTAACCTCGTGTCTATGTGTCATTAATATTAATTAAGCCATTAACTCACACACATACAACCATAAAAATTCCTATGGGGGCATTTGAATTCTATTCCTAATTTAATTGTATTTATAACGCACTTAATACACATTTATATACACTGGTTACGTTATAGATATATATAAATATAAACGTAAATTAAGCGAACGAGATTAGCGTCCTTACCACGAATTTGAAATGTCAATCCTATTAAATTCTTATGGTATATAATTCATTTTCCCATATTTCTCCTCAACCATAACATAAGTATGTGTATGACAATAAAATGGGTAAAATAATCGCAACAACATATAAACTTGCAACTCAGGTTTTTACTTGATTATTACAACAATAAAAGATGAACATAGCATTAACTATATATGTTTATAACTTCTATTTTGAATAGATTCCTTTTATTTGTTTATACGCAAAACATTAATGTTTAGATATTTAGTAAATAATATGTTCAATTCTCAATTTTGAGAAATAGAGATTCAAACCTATTAAATTTACAAACTACCCAAATCTTAATCTTTTTCCCAAAAGCCAAACATGTGAATTTACAACAAAATAGAATAAAAAGGAATCTAAACAATATAGAAAATCCAAACAATATAGAAAACACAAAAGAATCATGTTCCTCTTTTATTATTACAACAACCCAAAACCCAAATATAATTTGATTGAACATTTCTACGAACAATAAAATAGATGGAGGATTTGAGGGGTTTAATGATGTTTTCCTTTTGTATATCCCAAATCCCCGAAGGCACAACAAACCAAATACATAACTGTCAAATTACAGAAAATATTAACTTTAGATTGATTCCACTCACAAAGCTATTAGGAAGAGTAAGAACAAGATTGAATAAAACAAAAAATGGATTTGGCCTTTAAGAACGAACGTATGCTCCAAGCCTTTCAATTCTAAATATACAATCACCATTAGAATCTTATATATATATAATTACGTAAGAATCAAAATTCCAAATAAATCTCAAATCTAAATAATAGAATAGGATAGAGAAGATAGAATAGATTTAGAGAAATAGAAGAAACCTAAATCCCTCAAGCTCTGGAATTTGAGACAAAAGAAAGGAATAATAGAGGCACTTAGAGAAATGGATGTAAGGTTTAGAATGAGAGTTTGAGGGGCTATTTATAATTGCTATCGTGTGTATGAATTATTAGATTTGTTTGATTAAATCTAAATAGTCCATATGATATATATTACAAATAAGTCCCTACATAAAACAATCCTCAATGGGCTTCCCTACAAGAGGGCGGTTGACACACCCCTAAGAGGGCGGTCGACACCCCTTCTAGAGGGGCGGCTGACCCCCTTCTAGAGGGGCGGTCGACCCCTCTTCTAGGATTAGGCCAGGAGGCAATTCCTCCAGAACATTACTTTTTTGATCGTTTCTTGATTAATTCTCTTTATTTCTTTCCTTAGTTAATTTATTCTTCTCCCATGCTGTGCGTGAATATATACACACAAGTTTAAAATGAAAGGGAATGTTCTTTTCGTAGTTATCCTATTTAATATATTTTCAGCTTGTATATATATTTATTTAAAAGTCAAACCTTTGTGTATTAATATATACACATAACTTAATTAATTAATAATTTTTGCATGCAGACTCTGTTTTCAGCAAATAAAATATGAAAACAGATCAAAATCTCGCCACGAATGCAACTATAATACTTTCGTAGACCAATTATTAATTGTCTAAAATTTCATTTTTAGGGTTTTAATTTATTATTAATTTATTGTTTATTTTTAAATTAAATTAAGCTATTTCTAAATTGAGTATACTTTATGGGGTGTTACATTCTCCCTCCCTTATTAGAGATTTCGTCCCGAAATCTTTTGAAGTGGCAAGGAACACAACTCACTCTAAACAACCATGTTGTACACCTATGTTATTTTAAAAACATCCATAACTCACAGTGATTATGAACTATAGACTTGGCTTAGTCCTAATGTGTAAGTGTAATAAGTGATGCAATATGTATGCGAAACGCCCTAACATGCATTTTATTCTATATGAGGGCATAGTGAATTTGAATCACATACATACCCTATCATCCTATCTAGAAACTACAATGCAACCAAAAATGATAATTTAGGGGAAAGTAATTAATTGGAAAAAGCTCTAAATGAGTGAGTCTAATCTTCTCCTCGGTCTCTCATGTGCTCTCCAAAGGGTTACTCCCCATTGAACTTGGAAAAGTTGAATAGAATTGTTGTAGAGTCATTTGATTTTATGCTCCACGATCCTTGCGATGGCACTGGGCACCCTAGACTCCAACTTGAGGCTTCATATGTCCCCAATACCGTCAAACTCGAGTCTGCCAGCTGAATCATAAAGGCCCCTGAGATGAAACATTCTCTTATCGTAATCTAGGTCAACCCCATAAAATGATAGCTAATCCATACCTAGGATAAGCTCATACCCCATAAAATCCAATGCATATGCTTCGCAAAGGAATCAAACATTGTCTATATCCAATACTATGTCTTTATAGATCAACTCAAGATATTTTGCCCCTCCGATAGTGTAATGTCCCATATTTTTACGATGTAATAATTAATTTATTTAACTATTTAAATAGTGTTTAGAGATTTAAATGGTCGTTTAATTAAATAATATTGAATATTTAATCAATATAAATAATAGAATAATATATTTAATTCCGAAATAGTCGGAAATAGTGAATTGACAATATAATGTGAACTGGACAATTTAAAATATTTAATGCAGCTTAGAATTTGAATTAGAATAACGAATATATTATTTGAACGACAGTTGAACATATAATTTATATTATAATTATAATCGAGCCCGTAATGGTGCGGTTGAAATGACCCGAAATCCCCCTTACGGGAAATCAAGGATTGAGTTGAGAACAAGCCACATCGGAACGCCAACAGAAGAACATTTCATTGTTAATTACAACAATTCCATCAGAATACAAGAATATACAGAGTATGAATAAATATTACACAGAAAATAATATCAGAGATTACAATACATTACATAGCAGCGGAAAATAATACAAAACACAACTGAAAGGAATATACGGATACAGAGCTTTCCGGATATCATTCCAGCTGTAAATCAGGATCCTGTGAATATAAATCTGCAAAACCAAAACTACTAGCTGCCCGTGTCAAAATAAGGGCACCCAGAGTTTAGGTTAAAACAATAAACTCCAGGTCAGTCGTGTGACTGGTGTGAGAACTAAAACAGTTATTAATCTTCATTTTAAAGTTAGGTAAATCAAGGGACCACGCCGTATAACACGGAACGGGTTTCCTCCCAAGAATACCAGCGCATAAAACAACAACGCAATGCTAAAATAAAGAACAATGAAGCTATTATAAGACCCAGGTCCCATCACACAATGCAACACAAGCCGGAGGATTGGGTAAAAACCTTATAATAGCCAAAGAATGCTTGATACGCTAAAACAAACCATTTGATACTATTATAAGTGCATAGTGTATAAAACAATTTCAATCATAAGTATCAATCATAGACGGCATGGGTACCATATATCATGTCGCCATACTAGGCTCTACAATCAAAACCGCACATGTCACGTATTGGAAGTTGGATTTCCATCTGTGAACCGAGGCAAAAGACAGTCCTCACCGATTCGAGACAATCTAGTCTACTATGTCTCAGGATCGGAGCTCGAGTGACCCTTGGATCGTCAGGGCCGGTCCACCGATGTGGATTAAACTTAAATCCTGGACACTGCGTTCCCTCACCCTATGGGGCGAAAATGAGCCAAATGACTCCATCGGCTCCACATAGTCACCGATATATCTGAGGCGCCTCGCAACAGCAACAACCACACAGGTGAAAATAATATAAATGTCAGGGCTGGTAGGTCACTGACACCACCCTAGCTAGAAGGAAACGCATGCCCTCCCTGAGGTCCTCTCCCGTTTCTGGTTCACAACCGGGGTGTGAGGCTCGCGAATCAACGCTACACAAAGCTATGCCACACAGGTCATGCTTTGATCATCAACCACAAGACTTTGCTTTTCAACAAAAGCCTTGATCATTTTCCACTTAGGCATGCCACACAGGCAATTCACTCCATGCGATTGATATACATAAATATATAACCTCTAAGCTCGTACGTCTCAAAGAAGGGCGTTAAGCAAGAGAATAAATTCTCCGCCGCCAAACAAATATATATTTAATAGAAATCAATCACACAGAATAAAATCCAATGTCAGACATACAGTCCATTTACAAGTTCATTCTGGGTCTGAACGAAACCGGAGGCACCTGGTACCTCGCATATCCATCGATCTCCAAGTACATCTGGACGATCACCAACTGATTCCCTCCTCTTGGGTGTACAGCCCAATCAAGATCATCAGTAACCACCCAAACGATGTGGAGACCTCCGGTCTTCAACCACCGTCTTCATCCTCGACACCACGTCGAATCAGTTATTCAGAATGGGATAAACCCGGTCTTTCTGAATAACTCGCGTATATAATAAACAAGTGTTACACAAACACAACATACACCTCATACCAATTCAGAATATTCTTTTATTCAAATATTCTTATTCTTTGGGAAAGGTTCCCATAAATTTTATCAAAGATAAATTCTTTAAATTTATTCTTTAATCTTCCTTTGAATATCAATTCAAATTAATCGGGATTAGCGAACCACACCGAAGTAATCATTTAATTTATTTCCCAATCCCAACCTATTCATCCCATGAAGTAAAACTGGTCATACTTCATATTTAACACCACGATGTTATCGGTAAATTTAATTACCATTTCACGTTCAAATCTAATTAAAGATTTAACTATCGCCTGGAGCAAAACTGGTGATACTCCATTCTCGATCACTTCAACCTAATTAAAGATTCATTAAAACTCCACTTAGTTTTAATCTTACCAAAAATCAATATCCTGTCTTTAACTGGGTTAAAGAACCAATGTCATCTAAAACACGGTTCACGATAAACCCAAAATCACATTCCATTAATTATCGGGTTAAAGAACAAGTGTTATTTAAAACACCCTTCACGATAAACCCAAAAATCAATTCCAATTCAATTCCAAATAAATACCATTTAATTGGTACACTTCATTAAATCTAAAAAAAGATTAATCTTTTTCTCAACTGGGTTTAAGAACAGTGTTAATGAAGACACCATTCACGACAAACCCAAATCACATTTGATATTAAATACAAGGCTCTGAATAGAAAATATATCGGCTTATATTCAATATCAAATTCTACGACCAACAAATATCGTATTGGAAATAACGATATTAATATATCTTTCAAATTCTCATAACAATATCTGTATCATCACGAAATCCAACATCGAAATATTCCAAAGACAATTTCGATTCAAATTCATTCCAATTCAATTATTGGAAATTTTGGTTACCTTTAAAACCATTTCAAATCTAATTTATTTATTTTTAAAAATAAATGGATTTTAATTCTAGTTCAAAACCAGTTCATTTCGATAAAAATCTATTTTTATCTTTTCAAATTTGGAATTTTTCATCCCAATTCTTCACAAATCATTTCTTATGATTTTGCACAAATTATTGATATTTTTAATAATTTTATCAAGGCCCGTACAGTCGATTTCCATCAACGTCCATCGAACTGCACTTACAGCGACCTTTTCCAAATTTGATTTGGACATAATTTCAAATCCAACTGTTAGATTTGAAATCTCTAATATTCGTTAGAAAGCTCTTTTCGATACGAACCCAACAGTTCCGGTTTAGGGGAATCCGACAGTCGGATCTCCCGTAATATCCATTCGAAGTCAATGGTCGAAATTCGCGAACTGCCGCGGCGCGGCGCATTCTATTCAGGCCATTATATTATATATATAATATTTATAATATATACTTCGTCGATTTCCTTTTAAAACGTATTTTATAAATCGTTTTAAATTCGTTTCAAAACGATTTCAACTTCCTATTCAATTTCTAATCAAAATTGAATATTCCACCTCATCGATATACAAATGATAATATTTTCAAAACGTTATATTTTGAAATCACTTCCTTTTCTATAATCATTATAAAAATGAATACAATCGATATAAATATCGTCCACGTCAAAATGGCGCATATCTAACCAACACGGCTTTATATATATATTTCAATAACTTCGTTATTCTATTCAACAAATGAATATTTTCTTTAACACATGAATTTTTATTTTTCTATTCAACACATGAATTTATACTTCTATTCAACACATGAATATTTATTCTATTCAACACATGAATATTTATTTTTCTATTCAACACCTGAATTTATATTTCTATTCAACACATGAATTTATATTTCTATTCAACACATGAATATATATTTCTATTCAACACATGAATTTATATTTCTCTTCAACACATGAATTTATTTTTCTTATTTTCCAAACTGGAATGAGGCCCAATCAATTACCATATAATGTTAATTATATGGGTTCCCTACAACACATGTATATAACAGAAACGAAAAATCATCAACCATCATCCAGAGTGCACCACACAACTGCCTAAGCATTAAATATCAATAATTAACGCTTACACAGTCTGTCAACCCATCAATTGACATACAACTAAACAATCGGGATTAGTATACGTCAAATATCATCCCAATACCCGTGTGGGGTTTCAAATCAACAAACACAGATTTTATATGTGTAGTTGGGCGATGTGTAAAATTTATCGTCCCAATCAGTATCAGTCAAATCAGTGTACATAAACAAATCGTCTGATTTGTTGATAAATATTTATTTTATATACACGTTAAAAATTATATTTTTAACTATAAAATATTTATTTAATCCACATCACACAATCAATTTTCACAACACATTAATCAAACAAACAAGCCATCCATGGTCTGTGGACGACGGGTGTCGGGTGCTACCAAGAACCGTCTGCATCCTAGTATATATTTCAAGTAGAAAATAAATTAAAAGTGAGAAGTTCTCAAAGAGGGTACCACTCCGCCGTGCTTTACTTCTGAACCGTCTGGATCTGTTTGAAATTCTAATGTAGTCCTTGCCCCGCTGTTCATAATAAAAATTATATTTTTATTGCTTCATTCAATAAATAAAAATCATATTTTTATTTCTACTTCATATATAAAGATCGAATTTTTATTTCATCGCTATAAAAATCACATTTTTTTCAACATATATATAATAAAAATCATATTTTTATTTCGCTACATAAATAAAGATCAAATTTTTATACTCTCTAATATATAAAAATCATATTTTTAATATCTACATTATATAAAAATCATATTTTTAACGCATTAAAAATATAATCTTTCCTTTCTCTATATAAAAATCTCGCCTTTTATAAATAACATTCATATAAAAATCGAACATGAATTCAAGGCTATTATATATATAAATCAGTTTTTTATAGCGTAAAAATCGGATTTTTTTATGTGCTTAAACAAATAAAACAATAAAAACAAAACTTACAGCGACATAGTGGGGGGGGAATGGCTGAGGAGGTGCGGACGGGGCTCAGGTGGTGCGGTGGTGGTCAATGGGCGGTTCCCGGTGGTTTTGGGCTCCGGTGGTGGGTTTCGAATAAGAAAAGGGGGTTGAGGTGGCGCGGGAAGGGGTGCAGGTGGTGTATGAGGGTGGCGCTGGTCGGGGTTGAGCTAGTGGTGGCGGCGGAGGGTCATGGGAGGCTAGGCGGCGCGGATTTCTGTGGGGTTGAGGCTCGACTTGGTCTGAGAAGGAGGGGGAGCTGAAGGGGGTGTGGGGGTTGACTGGGCGGAGCGACAGGAGGTGGAGGCGACGGCGGGTCAAGCGAGGGGGGATGAGGTCTGGCGTCGTGAATCGCCTGTGCGATTTGGGAGAGGAAGAGTCAACGCGGGATTTTTAATTGTGAGGGAGAGAGAATGAGGGAGATGATTATATATATATTTTATTTATTTTAATTTCAAAAAGTACCTTTTTTATTTCGAATTCATAATGAACCCACCGACTGTCGTCCATAGCTAATTACCCCGATTCCGAATACAATGGGACCTGTTTCACAAGCTGATTCGATCGTTTCGATCAGTTTTCGTCAAAATCAAAATATAAATCTATATATTGAATTTGAACGAGCATTTCAATTTACCGAGGCCAGATAAGGACTCTAAAAATTCCCAAAAAATATTTTTTAGCTTCGTATTGATGATACGGTCCTAACAAAACTAATTTCATCAAATTCTGAGACCGTTTGAAAAATGGCTATTTTCCAGTCAATTAAAATCAACTGAAACCGGTCAAACGCGTTTTCCTTTGCCACGCTCACATATTGATTCAGAAAATTACGGATTTTGAAACCTAGCAATAATTTGACATCACGGATCCAACAAAAGTGGTTTCGTCGAAAACCGAGGTCATTTGCAAAATTTCCATTTTTAAGGGCCAGAATTCCATAGCGACTATTCTGAATTTTCAACTGGACGTATCTTTTTATTCCCGCTATGAAATTTCAATTTTTCGGATTCGTTGGAAAGATATTCTCAAATAGATTCTAATATTTTTGGTTTCACTAAAATCCGGTTTATTTTGAATCCTGTACATTCATTTGAAATTTGAAATTTGAAATCGAATTTTCGAACTACCGCGCCATTTTCAATTCCTTTTATAATTAAAATAAAATATTTATATTCTAACGATGATTCAAATAAATATATATGTTCTAATTCTATTCAAAATAAATTTCTCGTAGTTATTATTTAAAATAAACTATTTTAAATATTCAAAATTCACTAAAATTGCCAAAATAAAAATTTTAAATTGGCTCGGATTTCCGGGTTATTACAATCTCCCCCACTTAAAACTTTTCATCCCAGAAAAGGAACGAAGCCGAAAGTTGTTTTACGAATCAACTCAACTTTCATTATGGCTTAAGTTCTTCAACTTTTCAGTTTCTAAGAACTTTTCAAATTTTTCAAAAATTTGGCTAATACCCTAAATTTTCGAAAAATTTCGCCATAACCTCCCCTGCACCGGGGACTTCGGGATATTTCAAATAGCCTCCCATGGCCCTCATCAATCCAAAAAGAAAAAGAAACAGCCAAGCGACTAGCCAATCGGCTCATAAAATCATCAAAACCCAATAAATTCGTAAACATGTACCTATTTGTTGGGCAAACAATTTTATTCCACTTCTCTAGCCTCCTTGCTATGACCTGTTCAATGTAAGTACATGTATATGTATGCAAATGCGACAAATTTTCAATACAATTCACTATTTGGTTCAATTTGGCTAAATGGTTCAAATTTTAATTAATCAACGAATAATCAAACAAAACAATCAACAATCAATTAGTTGACTAGCTTTTCAAGTTCATAATTTTGATACATAGTCCAAAAATCACATTTTGGATGCCAATTCACAACAATAAGCCCTATCTAGCTTTGGTTCTCACACCAGTCTAATGGAAATATATAAATATCACACCTTCGAAACTTGAACACTAATTCTGGTGATGTAGCTACAATCATTAGAATCATCTCCGGGCGACTAGGGCGTGATTCTATATCTATCCAGTATATTAAAACTTCAAATACACGTGGATCAGACGTATACGCAAAATCTTTATATACTGGATTGTCCAAATCAATACAAATAAATATTCAAATACGTTGAATAAGGTTTAAATTTTCAAAACAAAATTTTTTTCATTTTGATTTTTCAAAACAACACTCTTTACACTCGTTCTAGGATGCTACTGATCCCATCTCTAACGAGTTATTCTCATTGGATATTACTAATATTCTGATGAATTCTTTCGTTTGGTTCTAATATGCCTTGTTCTCCGAGCTCTGTAAACCAAAGCTCTGATACCAAGCTGAAACGACCCGAAATCCCCCTTATGGGAAATCAAGGATTGAGTTGAGAACAAGCCACATCGGAACACAAACAGAAGAACATTTCATTGTTAATTACAAAAATTCCATCAGAATACAAGAATATACAGAGTATGAATAAATAATACACAGAAAATAATATCAGAGATTACAATACATTGCACAGTAGCGGAAAATAATACAACACACAACTGAAAGGAATATACGGATACAGAGCTTTCCAGATATCATTCCAGCTGTAAATCAGGATCCCGTGAATATAAATCTGCAAAACCAAAACTACTAGCTGCCCGTGTCAAAATAAGGGCACCCAGAGTTTAGGTTAAAACAATAAACTCCAGTTCAGTCATGTGACTGGTGTGAGAACTAAAACAGTTATTAATCTTCATTTTAAAGTTAGGTAAATCAAGGGACCACGCCGTATAACACGGAACGGGTTTCTTCCCAAGAATACCGATGCATAAAACAACAACGCAATGCTAAAATAAAGAACAATGAAGCTATTATAAGACCTATGTCCCACCACACAATGCAACACAAGCCGGAGGATAGGGTTTTTACATTATAATAGCCAAAGAATACTTGATACGCTAAAACAAACCATTTGATACTATTATAAGTGCATAGTGTATAAAACAATTTCAATCATAAGTATCAATCATAGACGGCATGGGTACCATATATCACATCGCCATACTTGGCTCTACAATCAAAACCACACATGTCACGTATTGGAAGTTGGATTTCCATCTGTGAACCGAGGCAAAAGACAGTCCTCACCGATTCGAGACAATCTAGCCTACCATGTCTCAGAATCAGAGCTCAAGTGACCCTTGAATCGTCAGGGCCGGTCCACCGATGTGGATTAAACTTAAACCCTGGACACTGCATTCCGCCGCCCTATGGGGCGAAAATGAGCCAAATGACTCCATCAGCTCCACATAGTCACCGATATATCTGAGGCGCCTCGCAACAGCAACAACCACACAGGTGAAAATAATATAAATGTCAGGGCTGGTAGGTCACTGACACCACCCTAGCTAGAAGGAAACACATGCCCTCCCTGATGTCCTTTCCCGTTTCTGGTTCACAACTGGGGTGTGAGGCTCGCGAATCAACGCTACACAAAGCTATGCCACAAAGGCCGTGCTTTGATCATCAACCACAAGACTTTGCTTTTCAACAAAAGCCTTGATCATTTTCCACTTAGGCATGCCACACAGGCAATTCACTCCATGAGATTGATATCCATCAATATATAACCTCTAAGCTCGTACGTCTCAGAGAAGGGCGTTAAGAAAGAGAATAAATTCTCCGCCGCCAAACAGATATATATTTAATAGAAATCAATCACACAGAATAAAATCCAATGTCAGACACACAGTCCATTTACAAGTTCATTTTGGGTCTGAACGAAACCGGAGGCACCTGGTACCTCGCATATCCATCGATCTCCAAGTACGTCTGGACGATCACCAACTGATTCCCTCCTCTTGGGTGTACAGCCCAATCAAGATCATCAGTAAACACCCAAACGATGTGGAGACCTCCGGTATTCAACCACCGTCTTCATCCTCGACACCAAGTCGAATCAGTTATTCAGAATGGGATAAACCCGGTCTTTCTGAATAACTCGCGTATATAATAAACAAGTGTTACACAAACACAACATACGCCTCATTCTAATTCAGAGTATTCTTTTATTCAAATATTCTTATTCTTTGGGAAAGGTTCCCATAAATTTTATCAAAGATAAATTCTTTAAATTTATTCTTTAATCTTCCTTTGAATATCAATTCAAATTAGTTGGGATTAGCGAACCACACCGAAGTAATCATTTATTTTATTTTCCAATCCCAACCTATTCATCCCATGAAGTTAAACTGGTCATACTTCATATCTAACACCACAGTGTTATCGGTAAATTTAATTACCATTTCACGTTCAAATCTAATTAAAGATTTAACTATCGCCTGGAGCAAAACTGGTGATACTCCATTCTCGATCACTTCAACCTAATTAAAGATTCATTAAAACTCCAATTAGTTTTAATCTTCCCAAAAATCAATATCCTGTTTTAACTGGGTTAAAGAACCAATGTCATCTAAAACACGGTTCACGATAAACCCAAAATCACATTCCATTAATTATCGGGTTAAAGAACAAGTGTTGTTTAAAACACCGATCACGATAAACCCGAAAATCAATTCCAATTCAATTCCAATTAAATACCATTTAATTGGTACACTTCATTATATCTAAAAAAGATTTAATCTTTTTCTCAACTGGGTTTAAGAACAGTGTTAATGAAGAAACCATTCACGACAAACCCAAATCACATTTGATATTAAATACAAGGTTCTGAATAGAAAATATATCGGCTTATATTCAATATCAAATTTTACGACCAACAAATATCGTATTGGAAATAACGATATTAATATATCTTTCAAATTCCCATAACAATATCTGTATTATCACGAAATCCAACATCAAAATATTCCAAAGACAATTTCGATTCAAATTCATTCCAATTCAATTATTGGAAATTCTGGTTACCTTTAAAACCATTTCAAGTCCAATTTATTTATTTTTAAAAATAAATGGATTCTAATTCTAGTTCAAAACCAGTTCATTTCGATAAAAATCTATTTTTATCTTTTCAAATTTGGAATTTTTCATCCCAATTCTTCACAAATCATTTCTTATGATTTCACCCAAATTATTGATATTTTTAATAATTTTATCAAGGCCCGTACAGTCGATTTCCATCAACGGCCATCGAACTGCACTTACAGCGACCATTTCCAAATTTGATTTGGACATAATTCCAAATCCAACCGTTGGATTTAAAATCCCTAATATTCTTTAGAAATCTCTTTTCGAGACGAACCCAACGGTTCCAGTTTAAGGAGAATCCGACGGTCGGATCTCCAGTAATATCCATTCGAAGTCAATGGTCGAAATTCACGAACTGCCGCGGCGCGGCGCGTTCTATTCAGGCCATTATATTATATATATAATATATATAATATATACTTTGTCGATTTCCTTTTAAAACGTATTTTATAAATTGTTTTAAATTCGTTTCAAAACGATTTCAACTTCCTATTCAAATTCTAATCAAAATTGAATATTTCACCTCATTGATATACAAATGATAATATTTTCAAAACGTTATACTTTGAAATCACTTCCTTTTCTGTAATCATTATAAAAATGAATATAATCGATATAAATATCGTCCACGTCAAAATGGCGCATATCTAAGCAACACGGCTTTATATATATTTCAATAACTTCATTATTCTATTCAACAAATGAATATTTTCTTCAACACATGAATTTTTATTTTTCTATTCAACACATGAATTTATACTTCTATTCAACACATGAATATTTATTCTATTCAACACATGAATATTTATTTTTCTATTCAACACCTGAATTTATATATCTATTCAACACATGAATTTATATTTCTATTCAACACATGAATTTATATTTCTATTCAACACATGAATTTATATTTCTCTTCAACACATGAATTTATTTTTCTTATTTTCCAAACTAGAATGAGGCCCAATCAATTACCATATAACGTAAATTATATGGGTTCCCTACGACACATGTATATAACAGCAACGATAAATCATCAACCATCATCCAGAGTGCACCACACAACTGCCTAAGCATTAAATATCAATAATTAACGCTTACACAGTCTGTCAACTCATCGATTGACATACAACTAAACAATCGGGATTAGTGTACATCAAATATCATCCCAATACCCGTGTGGGGTATCAAATCAACAAACACAGATTTTATTTGTGCAGTTGGGCGATGTGTAAAATTTATCGTCCCAATCAATATCAGTCAAATCAGTGTAAATAAACAAATCGTCTGATTTGTTGATAAATATTTATTTTATATACACATTAAAAATTATATTTTTAATTATAAAATATTTATCCAATCCAAATCACACAATCAATTTTCACAACACATTAATCAAACAAACAAGCCATCCATGGTCTGTGGACGACGGGTGTCGGGTGCTACCAAGAACCGTCTGCATCCTAGTATATATTTCAAGTAGAAAATAAATTAAAAGTGAGAAGTTCTCAAAGAGGGTACCACTCCGCCGTGCTTTACTTCTGAACCGTCTGGATCTGTTTGAAATTCTAATGTAGTCCTTGCCCCGCTGTTCATAATAAAAATTATATTTTTATTGCTTCATTCAATAAATAAAAATCATATTTTTATTTCTACTTCATACATAAAGATCGAATTTTTATTTCATCGCTATAAAAATCACATTTTTATTTCAACGTATATATAATAAAAATCAAATTTTTATTTCGCTATATAAATAAAGATCAAATTTTTATACTCTCTATTATATAAAAATCATATTTTTAATATCTACATTATATAAAAAATCATATTTTTAACGTGTTAAAAATATAATCTTTCCTTTCTCTATATAAAAATCTCGCCTTTTATAAATAACATTCGAATAAAAATTGAACATGAATTCAAGGCTATTATATATATAAAATCAGATTTTTATAGCGTAAAAATCGGATTTTTTTATATGCTTAAACAAATAAAACAATAAAAAAAAACTTACAGCGACATAGTGTGTAACAACCCGTATTTTCAATAACCTGTTATAACATAAATCGAGGCAGAATTTAATTCTAAATCTGAATCAAGGGAAACGGGCTATGCCATTGCGTTCGTCTCGGAAAAATACGCGAAATAGAGTCCGAGTTTTCGAAAATCGGAGTCCGTATGACCCGATTAAGGCCCGACGAAGTTTTCAGAAAATTCTTAAGTAAAAACAGATTTAAAATAAGTTAAAAACAAGGGTTAGGGCACAACTGGCGTCAGGCGGGAAAACTCCCGCCAAGACCCCCAAGTCGACAGGCATGTCGACAGGGGTCTAAGGGTGTCGACTGCCCTGTCGACAACCCTGTCGACACGGGGTGGCCGGGCAGTTTTGCCTGGCGCACCATTTCTGATCTAGGCTTGGTTGTGTGGCTTGGTTCTGGAGAATTCCGAAATCTGATGGACCTAATTCAACTAGGGTTTAATCCTATGGTCTAAATCACTAGCCTAATCTATAAATAAGACCCTAACCTACCCTAAATAACTCATTATTCATTCTAGCAACTAAACTATGTCAAAATCCATCCTCTCATGGCCTCCACTCTCTTCATACAATTCCTAAACAAATTCCTAAGAGATTTCCATGCATACAAGTGTATTTAGGCTTGTATGATCCTCTTTAGCTTGCATTAAAGTCTAGTTCTTATATTTGCATCATAAAGGAGGAGTCTTGATCAAGTTTGCTTGCATTTTTGGGGTTTTAATTTGTTGCATAAGGGGTTTCTTACATTTGCTATACTCATTTGAGTCAGCAAAAGCATTGTAAGCCCTCTTACCTTCATTTTAGAAACTCTAAAGTTAATATGTGATGAAAGTTGGGATTTTTGCATGTTTAATAAGTTATGCATGCTTATGCGAGTTCACTATGTCATGTTACACATGTTTAATAAGTTATGCATGCTTATGCGAGTTCACTATGCCATGTTACACATGTTTAATAAGTTATGCATGCTTATGCGAGTTCACTATGCCATGATTTGCAAGTTTAACAAGTTATGCATGTTTATGCAAGTTCACTATGCCATGATTTGCAAGTTTAACAAGTTATGCATGTTTATGCAAGTTCACTATGCTAAGTTATGCAAGTCCAACATGTTATGCATGTTTATTATGATATGTAAGATTCATCATGTATGTTGTGCCAAGTTCCCTCTTTCTATCCTTTATGCGTTATGACGAATATGTAAGCGATAAAATGACGTTGGGGGGGTTTGGGTAAAACTTAAAATACATGAAAATATAAGATTGGGAATTTACCTATTAAGTTAGGTCTACCCCTTGGGAATTTACCTATTAAGTTAGGTCTACCCAAGTATTTGTTAAACTTGTAATTATGTTTTGAAAATAAAGTGGACATGACACTTAGAAAACATAAGTGTGGCCAACTCGAGGTTGGGTTGAGTTTGTAGCGTAATTCTACCCGGAACCTACCGGCTTAACTAGTGGCTACAAACAATAGGATCCAATGTGAGAAGTTGGTCATGTGGTGCCAAGACCCGAGGTTAGACCAAGTTGTGGTGTAAATCTACCCGGAACCCACCGGCTTAACTAGGTAACCGCAACAAAGTCTAATGTGAGAGGTTAAGGCACAATTAAATTAATTAATGCCTCATGATTAGGGTTAAGTCATGGCCCACTAATACTTAAACCAATTTTGGGGATACGAGGGATTAAATGGGGTTAAGTGGTGAACTGTTGGTTACACTTAACTAATTTAATCCATGATTAGTGAGGGGTTAAACCACACTTAACCCTCTTAGAAAACCCTAGCAACGTGGTCTGTTCCAGCAGTAATCCCAGTTTGGTATCATTCACAACCCTAGAGGCTAGGCTAGGGCGGGGCACGATTACTGGACTGATGTAAGCGACCAAACCGACGGCTGAGTGGTACAGCGGTGCGGGTCCAGGCGGGCTACGGACGTGCACGTAGTCCGGTGTTGGACAAACTCGAGGCATGGGTACCAGTAGGTTTAGACTGTGCATTATTGCTTAGGTGTCTGGGGTTGACACCCGAGGGCTTGATACACCCGAAGGTGGAACCAGCACAGTCTGACTACAACCATATGTGGGTCGTATGGACACCAACACTTGACGTGTTAGGTTTATAGGGAGCCGATCGACTAGACCGTTGGGCTGGACCTTGTATTAAGGTCACCTCATGTTATTGGGCCAAAGTTTGGGCTAAGGGATCAATACCTGTTATGTTAGTTTACTAGTACACTGTGGTGCAAAGCTTAATCTTCTTTATGTGATGACACCTTTATCTATTGCCAGTATGTTCATCTCAGTTTCCATCATGATGCTAACTTTATTAGTTTATAGACTGATCGTAGTAGGGCTTACCAGTCTTTTTGACTGACCTGTTTTCTTTCGCTTCTTTTCTTCCGTTTCCCCCCCCCCAGGTTCTCAGGGAGGGAATAGTGGTGCTTAGCTTGGATCGCTTGCTTGTTTGCTGGATAGCTCATGTATGTCTGGACATTGAGCTCGCTATGGTTTATCATCTTTATTTTGGGGATAGCACTATGTATTTCAGTATTTCTGTTTATGATGTACTAGACATGTTTATTTTGGCAGTTGACTTTATGATGTACTAGACTTGTTTTGAGATGGTTTGAGATATTCCGCTGTTTTATTCTCACTTACTCTGTTTTACATATATATTTATGTTCTTGTTCTGCCTTGATATATCATTATGCATGCCTACCCAGTTCTAACGCCCCCCAGAAGCTAGTGCCCCCGAAAGAGTGACCCTAGCGGAGGTGGGGTGTTACATAGTGGGGTGGGGGAGAAATGGTGAGGAGGTGGGGACGAGGCTCAGGTGGTGCGGTGGTGGTCAATGGGTGGCTCCCGGCGGTTTTGGGCTTCGGTGGTGGGTTTCGAATAGGAAAAGGGGGCTGAGATGGCGCGGGAAGGGGTGCAGGTGGTGTATGGGGGCGCCGCCGGTCGGGGTTGAGCTAGTGCTGGCGGCGGAGGGTCATGGGAGGCTGGGCGGCGCTGATTTCTGTGGGGTTGAGGCTCGACTTGGTTTGAGAAGGAGGGGGAGCTGAAGCGGGTGCGGGGGTTCACTGGGAGGAGCGACAGGAGGTGGAGGCGACGGCGGGTCAGGCGAGGGGGGTGGCTGAGGTCTGGCGTCGTGAATCGCCTGTGCGATTTGGGGGAGGAAGAGGCAATGTGGGATTTTTAATTGTGAGGGTGAGAGAATAAGGGAGATGATTATATATATTTTATTTATTTTAATTTCAAAAGGTACCTTTTTATTTCGAATTCATAATCGAAACCACCGACTGTCATTCGTAGCTAATTACCCCGATTCCGAACACAATGGGACATGTTTCACAAGCTGATTTGATCGTTTCGATCAGTTTTCGTCAAAATCAAAATATAAATCTATATATTGAATTTGAACGCGCATTTCAATTTACCGGGGCCACATACGGACTCTAAAAATTCTCGAAAAATATTTTCTAGCTTCGTATTGACGATACGGTCCCAACAAAACTAATTTCATAAAATTATGAGACCGTTTGAAAAATGGCCATTTTCTAGTCGATTAAAATCAACTAAAACCGGTCAAACGCGTTTTCGTTTGCCACGCTCACATATTGATTCAAAAAATTACGAATTTCGAAACCTAGCTATAATATGACATCACAGATCCAACAAAAGTGGTTTCGTCGAATACCGAGGTCATTTGCAAAATTTCCATTTTTAAGGGCCAGAATTCCATAGCCACTATTCTGAATTTTCAACTGGACGTATCTTTTTATTCCGGCTATGAAATTTCAATTTTTCGGATTCGTTGGAAGGATATTCTCAAATAGATTCTAATATTTTTGGTTTCACTAAAATCCGGTTTATTTTGAATCCTGTACATTCATTTGAAAATTGAAATCGAATTTTCGAACTACCGCGCCATTTTCAATTCCTTTTATAATTAAAATAAAATATTTATATTCTAACGACGATTCAAATAAATATATACGTTCAATTCTATTCAAAATAAATTTCTCGTCGTTATTATTTAAATAAACTATTTTAAATATTCAAAATTCACTAAAATTGCCAAAATAAAAATTTTAAATTGGCTCGGATTTCCGGGTTATTACAGCGGCAGTTCGCCAGTTGGCGATTCAAACTTCAATTGAATATACAAAATCTGTTTTAAATCGGATTTCTGTGAAACAAGAAATGTTCGGAGTTGGTGAAGTATATTTTTCTAGTGGAAGAGAAAAATCGGGATTTCATTGTGTAGATTTTGATTTATGTCCAAATCAAATTTTAGAAAAGTCGCTATGGAATTCCTTTGAAATTTATAAATATATATTTATATTATAAAAGGGTTTTATATATAAATCGAATATCGATATAACTCGAGTTATAAATCCAATTGGAGTTGTATGATATTCTAGTGTGGATATATACGATAATTTTTATTTATAAATATTTAATTTAATTATTTTTAAATATATTTAATATTTAAAAGATTTTATTTAGAGCTTTAAAAATAGCCCGTTTTGCAAACGACCTCTGTTTTCGATGAAACTAATTTGTTGGATCCACAATATTAAATTATTGCAAGATTTCAATTTTCGTGATTTTTGGAGTCAGTATGAGGCCGTACGAGATTTTAATGTGAAAAACAGTCGATTTTCGATGATTAAAAATACGCTGTGTGAGCAAACAGAGTCGGAATTCGACGAAACTAGTTTCGTTGGGTCTGTAATGTCAAACTGTAGCTGCTTGTCCATTTTCATGATTTTTGGATATCATGTGTGAACATACGGATTTTTAAGGACAAATACAAGCAGCGATACGATAAAAACAAATATAATAAGCGAATAAAAAAATATATATTTTTATCTACCCTATAAATATCCTATCATCTCCCTAACCCTAGACCATTTTTCCCAGAAGTCAAAAACAAATGCACCGACATCACTTCTCCTCAAACGTGAAAATCGCAACTCCTAAATTCTCAAAAAATTGTATAAATTTCATAAAATCCTAATATACATATATTTGGGTTCAGTGAGGTGTGCTCTTTAATTCTATGTAAGTATTGTTAGACTTGGTGGCTTTTTCTGATAACCTATTTTCAATGCGAAACCTAGGGTTCACGTAATCATGAATATGGAGCATCAATTCGCGTAATGAGCATCGTATTTGGGTTTGTAGTGTCGAATGGAGTTGTGTGATAATTTGGTGAAATTCGACAGCAATTTGGTTCGGTTGATTTTGGGTTCGCTGAGTTCGAACTGAAAACCGAGGGAGTGAAAACAGGTGCGAGTTGGATGTTGAATACATGGAGTTGAAGAGGAAATCATGATAGGAATTTTAGGATTTTTGGTTTGACTTGTAGTTGAATGGTGAAGGTGCAATTTGAAGGGGAAGTTGGAGGAAATGGCGTTGAACCATTCCTAGAGCACGCTGTTGAAGCTAACGAGGTAATTGGGGGAAGAAAGGAACAGAGCGAATGGTTTTAACCTGGGTGGATGGGCCTAGTTAAAGGGTAAAGCCCTAAACCAAATAGTGTTTTAGTTTAAATTGAACTTAGAAAAATGTATTAACTTTTAATTATTATATCTTACTCATACATTAACGAAATTCAGCGAAAGTGGATTCGTTAGGATCGTAGGGATGGCGCCTACACAATGGAATTGACTGGGAGTGAATTGGAGCTCGTTACAATTTATAGCGAAATAAATTGTCCGTTTGAATCAAGCGATGGTTATCGTTATTAACGATGATCCTCCAATGTGAGTAAAACTCACCAAATCTATCAGTTATATTTTTATAACGTATTTTAGAATTGAAAAATGATGATTGATTCTGTGTGTTGATTGTTTGGTTGAACTGCTAAGTGATTGGTTAAAATTATATATATCATTAAATCAAATATTGATTCCGTTTATCAGAATATTTCATAGTGAAATGAAGTTGATGTTAATTACATTGTTTAACATCTGTGATGCAGGGAAACAGTTCGGTGGAATCCAACTGGATTCCTCAACATTTATTTTATTGTTTTTCATATATGATGATATATGATGTGATATATAATCTGTTATTGATGATGTGTGTTAAAATGATATTGATCATTGTTATTTGGTATTTTAAATACTATAAGGAATACTGGAATGTTAAAAAGGAAATTTTCAATGTTGTATTGAAAATGAAATATATATATATATATATATATATATATATAAAATCAAAGGATTTTATGGAAAGACATATTTATAAAATCAAAGGATTTTCTAAAAAGAAATATTTTTAAATTGAATAGAATTTTATAAAAGGAATTATTTATATAATAAATAAGATTATATAAAAGAGAAATATTTGTAAAACATTTACAAATAAAATAAAAAGGGAAATATTTGTAAAACATTTACCAATAAAATAGAAAGAGAAATATTTGTAAAACATTTACAAATAGAATTGAAAAGGAAATATGTAGAAAATAAATAGAAGTGAAAAGGAAATATTATTTGTTAAATAAATAGAATTGAAAAGGAAATATTTATTTGTTAAATAAACAAATAGAAAAGGGAATATTTGTAAAACAAATAGAAAAGGAAGTATTTGCAAAAAAGAAAGGAGTTAGTCGAATATAGTTTAATCGAATATAGTTTATTCGAAGAAAGGAGTTAATCGAATATTACTTATTCGAAAAGGAGTTAATCGAATATTACTTATTCGAAAAGGAGTTAAATCAAAAGGGGTTAATCGTTAGAGTAAATCAGTTAGAGTTAATCAGTTAGAGTTAACTAGTTAAAGTTGACCGATTAGAGTTAATCGATTAGAGTTAATCGATTAAGGAATAATCGAATATTAGTTATTCGAGAGGAGTTAATCGAATATAGTTTATTCGAAGAAAGGTGTTAGTCGAATATAGTTTATTTGAATGAAGATTATTGAATATAGTTTACTCGAAAGGAATTAATCGAATATTGTTTATTCGAATAGAGAGAAAGTAGTTAATCGAATATTGGTTATAAGAGAAAGGAGGTTATCGAATATAGTTTATTCAGAGAAAAAGGAGTTATCGAATATGGTTTATTCGAAAGAGAGAATATCAAATATAGTTTATTTGAAGAAAAGAGTTATCGAATATAGTTATTCGAAGAGAGATTGTCAAATATTAGTTATTCGAAGAAAGATTTTCGAATATAGTTTATTCGAAAAGGAGTTATCGAATAGAGATCATTCGAAAGAGTTATACATTGAAATTCGATTATATCGAATTTGGGAAAGTACTATTCACTTTCTGTTTTTAATCAAGATTTATTTATTTATTAATAAATTAGTTGTTTGCTTGTTTATCCAAATTTATAAATAAAAGTTCATCGAAGTTATTATATTTCAGAAGCATGGGATTATAGCACTATTGTTAAAATCAAATGATTTCTGTAAAAGAAGTGGATTCGTAAATAGAATACGAGAGTTTCGTAAGGAAGTTTGTTAAAGATTTAGAAGGTGAATCTTGTCTATTTCGAAGTTAGAAATGTTGTTCAGTTAAGGTCTGAGAGGTAGTTATACCCCAACTTGATTGGCTTCGTTTTTAACTAAGGAATGGTTAAGGTTCGATAGTAAAGGTAGGTTAAGTGAATTTAGTTAATGAGTGTTAATGGTTCGAGTTGGCATAGCGATGTTTTATTTAAACATCTGTTTAAATCCAATGTAGGAGTTTTGGAAACATTTTCCAAATATAATCAGAGATATTTTCTAATCATAGAAAATGAAATGTTTGATGATAAAGAATACTGGAATGACAGTGATACGTGAAAAGAGATGGAAATGTTTTCCAATGATTAATAACGTATATTTTCTAAACTTAGAAAATAAGGAATGTTGAATATATGGAAACCGGAAATAAATAAATTAATGATAAATTAATTTAAGAGAAAATGATGATTGATGATTGATCGGTAGAATTTCCATCTGGAAATAATACCGTTGTTTGCACACGTGTTTTTCTTTGATAATTAACTCACCGACTATCGAAGTTTTTGACCATTTTTCCGTCGTTAATACGGAGAGACCGGGATCAGATTCATTATCTGAAAACCACTCTGTATGGGCGTTAGCGTTGCGATCAAATATGATGAAGATAATTGAAGACGGAGTTATGCAAGGGCTGTCCTGTTTATAGAATAGCGCCTTCGGTCTGTCCAGTCCCAAGACGACCTGTATGGAAGAATGTCTGACAGGGTATATTTAATGGATCGCTTAAGTTGATCTCTTCAAATGTATGTACGTTTGGTGGCGGAGGAATTCATTTCTCTTAGCTGTATACCCGTTGTATTTTTTGGGAAATCAATTTGTGATTTGGCGGGTATGACGATGTGACATTCAAAGTGAATAAATGTGTGATCTGTCAGAGATAAGCGTGGCCTCTAGCCTCACAACCGGGAAATGACAAAAATCGGGCCGGCCGCATTGCTAAGTGGTTGGCTGCCAATTAGGGTGTATGATCACCTATCTAGGGATATTCATTTCATTCTATAATCTATTGTCGATGTAGTCCCATTCGAGAAACGGTTGCTGATCCCAACCGTTGGTGATGTACATTCGATACACTCAAGCGAAATGAGTGGTCGGTCATATGTGGCCGGGCTGCAAGATGTTCTTGTTGAACCCAGTGTATTCCTCTCTAGCGGTACACTATCGGAAGGTGGTTCCATACCTTGTCATAGTTGGAAATCCATTACCCAATAAGTGCTCGCGGTTTTGATTGTATACTATATATGTGGAACGTGAGATGAAAGCGTTCTGCAAGATGATTATTATATTGTGGTTGATAGACACAATTATAATATCAAAAGAGTTTTGATATAAAAGATCATTGTTTCTTTCAAAATGATTTGAAAGTTAAATCAAATTGATTTGGATTCTCATAAAGGGAAAACTCGTTCTGTTATACGTCATGGTCTTATGAGATATCGTTATTTTCCCAAACTGTTTTAAACTGTTTTACTCACACCAATCCCATGACTGACCCGGAGTTTGTTTTGTTTCCCCTAAACTCTTGGGTGCCCAATTTTTTACGGGCAGTCAAGTAGTCGGGATTTTACAAATATATTCGGAAAGCTGGAGAAGGAGTCTTCAGGAGCGTTTATATAGCTATTGTTTATCTCCGCTGTGTTGTAAGTGCTGTACTTTGATAATGATATGTATATTCAAGTACAATCTTTTATTTCAAAGTTATGTTATATTTTATTCGTTCCGCTGTGAGATTCGTGTTTACTCTGATGTTGTATGTTCTTCTTCTTCTTCTATTCTAAATTTATATCTTATCTATTCTCACCCTCTAATTTCTTTCATGGACTATCTGGTGTTTCCGATGCTTGAATAGTTGACATAGTGTTGTATGTCGATATCCAGGATCGCAAATTCCCCAGGTCGTTACAGTGGTATCAGAGCTTAAGGTTAAATAATTACCTTGGCTCTATGGCATGACTCAGTAGAGATAGGGTTAGCAATACCCTAGATTGAGTTGAGTGTATATATACGAGTGAGTGTATTTGTTATTTAATATAAAAGTGATTTTATATTGTGAAGATTTATTGGTTGAGTTGTTTATGGGTTCTGGTCGATCAGTTTGATCCACTGTATCGGTAGGAATTTCTAAACACTCGAATACGATGAGTCGACATGATATGTTTTGAAAAGAGGGTGAATGAAAATAATTTTACCCAAAGTTTATTTTGATATAGAGAATATATATATATATTGGAATTATAATATATTGGATATGTTGGTTGTTATTATAATCAAGTAAGATTGTAAAGTGAAATGGATGTAAGTAACCAATCAGAAATCGTATAAGTATAATATATAAAAATCAGATGAATTAAATCCAAATTTAAATCAGAATTGAAATTGAAACCCTGGAATTTGGAAAAGTGTTTACAAACGGAATTGGATTAAATATATGTGAATTTTAAAATCCTGGGAGATTTTAAATTTGTTACAAGCATTGAAAAGGATATTTTGAATTGATTTCAAAATGGAAGTGTTTAGAAATGGTTTTGAAAGTGATATAGTATTGAACTCACTTCGATCGCTGGAAAATAGATTCCGATGACGACAGCTGCATCATCGGTATTCATTTTTGAGTTGCTAAGTGACGGATTACTACCAAAGATTTTGTTTTTGAATTGTTTTGTCAAAAACAAGTTGTTTTGAATTCCAAAACGAGATATTTGATTTTTGAAAAGCTAAGAGATTTAAACTTCCCAGGGAAAGATTGTTTGAGTTAAAACCAAACTGAATCGAAATTGGGAAAGCCAATTGGAATTAAAATAAAGCCAGTTAAGTGGAAATTGAATTGAAATTTGCAAAAGAAAATTGGAGTTGAAATGGGATCAGAAGAATACCGAGAAATTTGGATTTGTGGACTAGAAGTTTGAAATGAGATTCAGTTTGGATATAAGCGAATGGTTGTGTTGAAGATAAAAACTGATTGGAATTTGATTGGAATGATATTGATATATGCTGAATTGATAACATATGGAAAGGATACAATGATATGCCCGACAAAAGGTACAAGTTTATATTTAAATTGGGTATGAGATTTATGAGCCTGTCTGGCAAGCTGCTTGGCTATTTGATTTTCTTTTGGGTTGGAGAAGGCCCAGAGAGGCGAGTTGTAGTTGTACCGATTGACCAATATAAAGGAGGTGCTGGCGAAATTTTTCAGAAATTTCGAGTGTTAGAAATTTTTCAGAGTTTATGAAAATTTTTGTTAGTAGAAATGAATTAATATCAAATTGAAATTAATTGGTATAGTAAGATTGAAATTAAAGAAGTAAACAAATAATTTTTAACCCAGTTAATAGGGTTAGTTTTCTACCTTAGCAATTTCGAGGACGAAATTATTTTAAGGGGGGAAGAATGTAATGTCCCATATTTTTATAGTGTAATAATTAATTAATTTAATTATTTAAATAGTGTTTAGAGATTTAAATGGTCGTTTAATTAAATAATATTGAATATTTAATCAATATAAATAATTGAATAATATATTTAATTCCGAAATAGTCGGAAATAGTGAATTGACAATATAATGTGAACTGGACAATTTAAAATATTTAATGCAGCTTAGAATTTGATTTAGAATAATAAATATATTACTTGAATGACAGTTGAACGTATAATTTATATTATAATTATAATCGAGCTTGTAATGGCGCGGCAGTTCGCCAATTGGCGATTCGAACTTCAACTGAATATACAGAATCCGTTTTAAATCGGATTTCTGTGAAACAAGAAACGTTTGGAGCTGGTGAAGTATATTTTTCTAGTGGAAGAGAAAAATCGGGATTTCATTGTGTAGATTTTGATTTATGTCCAAATCAAATTTTAGAAAAGTCGCTATGGAATTCCTTTGAAATTTGTAAACATACATTTATATTATAAAAGGGTTTTATATATAAATCGAATATCGATATAACTCGAGTTATAAATCCAATTGGAGTTGTATGATATTCTAGTGTGGATATATACGATAATTTTTATTTATAAATATTTAATTTAATTATTTTTAAATATATTTAATATTTAAAAGATTTTATTTAGAGCTTTAAAAATAGCCAGTTTTACAAACGACCTCCGTTTTCGACGAAACTAATTTTGTCGGATCCGCAATATTAAATTATTGCTACATTTCAATTTCCGTGATTTTTGGAGTCAGTATGTGGTCGTACGAGATTTTAATGTGAAAAACAGTCGACTTTCGACGATTAAAAATACGCTGTGTGAGCAAACGGAGTCGGAATTCGACGAAACCAGTTTCGTTGGGTCCGTAATTTCAAACTGTAGCTGCATGTCCAGTTTCGTGATTTTTGGATATCATGTGTGATCATACGGATTTTTAAGGACAAATACAAGCAGCGATACGATAAAAATAAATATAATAAGCGAATAAAAAAATATATTTTTATATACCCTATAAATATCCTATCATCTCCCTAACCCTAGACCATTTTTCCCAGAAGTCGAAAACAAATGCGCAGACATCACTTCTCCTCAAACGTGAAAATCGCAGCTCCTAAATTCTCAAACAAATTGTATAAATTTCATAAAATCCTGATATACATATATTTGGGTTCAGTGAGGTGTGCTCTTCAATTCTATGTAAGTATTGTTAGACTCGGTGGCTTTTTCTGATAACCCATTTTCAATGCGAAACCTAGGGTTCACGTAATCGTGAATATGGAGCATTAATTTGCGAAATGAGCATCGTATTTGGGTTTGTATTGTCGAATGGTGTTGTGTTATTAATTTGGGGAAATTCGACAGCAATTTGGTTCGGTGGATTTTGGGTTAGCTGAGTTCGAACCGAAAAGCGAGGGAGTGAAAACAGGTGCGAGTTGGATGTTGAATACATGGCGTTGAAGAGGAAATCATGACAGGAATTTTAGGATTTTTGGTTTGATTTGTAGTTGAATGGTGAAGGCGCAGTTTGAAGGGGAAGTTGGAGGAAATGGCGTTGAACCATTCCTGGAGCACGCTGTTGAAGCTAATGGGGTAATTGGGGGAAGAAAGGAATGGAGTGAACAGTTTTAACATGGGTGGATGGGCCTAGTTAAAGGGTAAAGCCCTAAACCAAATAGTGTTTTAGTTTAAATTGAACTTAGAAAAATGTATTAATTTTAAATTATTGTATCTTACTCATACATTAAAGAAATTCAGTGAAACTGGATTCGTTAGGATCGTAGGGACGACGCCTACACAATGGAACTGACTGGGAGTGAATTGGAGCTCGTTACAATTTATAGAGAAATAAATTGTCTGTCTGGATCAAGCGATGGTTATCGTTATTAACGATGATCGTCCAATGTTTGTAAAACTCACCAACTCTATCAGTTATATTTTTATAACGTATTTTAGAATTGAAAAATGATGATTGATTCTGTGTGTTGACTGTTTGGTTGAACTGCTAAGTGGTTGGTTGAGATTATATATATATCGTTAAATCAAATATTGATTTTGTTTATCAGAACATTTCATAGTGAAATGAAGTTGATGTTAATTATATTGTTTAACATCTGTGATGCAAGGAAACGGGTCGGAGGAATCCAACTGGATTCCTCAACTTATTGTTTTTCATATATGATGATATATGATATGATATATGTTAATCCCTAAAAAACTATACACACATTGGGCAGAGGGGTACAAGGCGGGTCTTATCAGCATCGGTCATACATAACACAACTGCACTAAGCAGGATCCAAATATCAAGCCCAATGCAGGTCAAGTCTATTAGTACGATCGGGCCATGAGAAGCGCGACTCGACAAAACGAAGGCTGCACATCAAGAGAACCGCTCAGGCGCTAAAATAAGACAGGTCGCCCGCTTTGCACGAGCTAGAGCAACCTCGTAGTATAACCATAAAGCCAAGCGGCACCATGCAAAGGCAACAAGAGGACGAGTGTCCTTGGTTCAAGAAGGGCGATCGCGCGAGGAACAAAGGAGGATCGATCTCAGCTCCACACTCCGCTCTTACGAAAATCTCCCAAAGCATCCGCGCCCGCACCTAAGGACCCGCTCAGCTATTCAAGACACCCGGCAAGTCGTCCGCACATAACACCAAATGCGACCACAGACAACTGGCTACAGCTGTCCGGTGGCATGGTCGTAATTAGCTGAATGAACGACCCACAGCCTGGATAAACAGATTCCTGATCATTCACCAAGAGGAGTTCACCTATAAATACACCATGACTACCCACATTTACGGGGGCCTTTTTGGAAAAACTACGAAGTGCTGCTAAACTTCAAACTCAACCACAGATCTGGCCATGGCGTCAAATACCATTTTAGAGTGAAGGCATCTGCTCTCTCAATCATTCATCCATCCTTCTTCTCCTCAAACTCTATTATTCTCCTATATAATTCTTTAGATCAAAACATATTAACCAGGGGATATTGAGTAGATATAGAGATGTATGAGGTCAGAGAATTGATGTACTTTGTAATTCTTAGTATAAGACAGGAAATCGCCTTCATAGTGGACATAGGCCTCGTTAACGGCTGAACCACTCTAAATCTCGTCTCTACTTTACTTTTTCTCGCATTTTTTACTGTTTATTGCTAACCGGACATGGTTCCATTTATTTCTTAACGAATTGGTGAAGTACAGTTTAATACCTTGGGTGTTTAGACCATTTTTGGTATAAACATTTTGGCGCCCACCATGGGGCCGTGTTCATAATTTCCTTTTGTAATTCAGCAATCGAAACATCCTAAAGTAGTTTTCTCCTTCGAAATCATGGTTGGATCGAAGAAAAGCGGTAAATCCACTAAAGTCATTGCGATCATCGAGGATGATAATGCTAACGAAGCTACACCTCTAATCTTGAACCAAGGGGCTGGGAAAACTCCCGGGCCATCTGTCACACGAGATGATTTGGACGTGGCTATAACCGGCTTGAACGAGAAAATGGATAATACAGCGAAGATGATAATGGAAAGGTTTGATGTCCTGTCCAATAGTCAAGCCAATCTGTTACCATCAAACGCTGTGGGTAATGCTGACGAAAAAGAGGACTCATCAGCCTTAGACCCTGGACGACCTCACAACTTAGTGAGAGACAGGGAAGAGGCCGACATTGGGGATCCTAAGGTCAGATCTCCACAACGCAAAGAAGAACGTGCGACGAATCGCTCCGACATAGCCTCCCTCAAGAAGGATGCGAGGTGTCGAAGCTTAAACCGTGGCCACGCTAACGTCAGCATCGATCCTGATGGACAAGTGGGCGATGAAAGGCGCATCACAGACTTAATCCAGCGAGTAATGAAGGAGAAGGCGGCTCAAGAGGATGAGGACAAAGAATGGGAGTTTTCCCCTAGCAAAAATCCATTCACGGAGGAGATCCGGCAAGCAAAATTCCCGAAGAAATTTGTACCACCAACAATAGCACCTTACAGCGGAGCCAGAGATCCGACTATTTTCTTGTTCAAATACGACCAGCACATGAATGGAGCCAGAGCCACTGACGAAATCAATTGCTTATACTTTCCCGTTTGCCTGGAAGGTGTAGCTTTACTATGGTTCATCAGACTCCCGCCTAGGTGTATCGATCAGTTTGCAGATCTGGCGAGGAGATTTCAAGATCAATACCGGCTGCAGGCCACCAAAGCAAGGGATGTGATGTCACTCAGCGAGATGAGACAGCGGCCTAAAGAAACCATCAGAGCTTTCCTTACACGCTTCCGCGCTGCAGTAGCGGAGGTCATAGAACCAGAACCTTGGTATTTGCTCGCAGCCCTAAGAGGGGCCATCGATAAGAAATCGGAGTTTGGAAAGTGGCTTAAAATGAAGAAACCAAAGACTTTAAAGAAGTTTTACAAGAAAGATGAAGAGTATATGAGTTTGGAAGATGAATCTCTGGGTGCCCAGAAGACTATGGAAAATAACGCGACCAGAGAGGGGAGGAACAACGGGCCCAAGGCTGAGCAGAGGAGCGACCTAGGACAAAAGAGGGGAAACAATGAGGGGGATAGCAAAGTTTATAAGAAGACACAGATATATAAACCCTCTGAGCTAACTCTCTTAAATGAAACCCCAAAGAGGATTTACCAAGCTGCGAAGGACTCAGGCCTTTTCCCTTAGATGAAGCCATAGAAGGTAACTGAACAGCAGGCGAATTCCGGGAAATTTTGCTGTTTCCATAGCCAACCAGGGCACAACACTAACGAATGCCGCCATCTGAAGAGTTTGATTGAAGAGCTAATCCGGAAGAATCAACTCCAGCAGTATGTGAAAAATCCCCAAAACTCTCCGGCCGTGCAGGGGCATAACAATACGGCTAGCCAGCCCAACTCAAACAAAGAGGACCAAGTGCCAGACGACTCGAGACAGTAATCAATATGATATTTGGGGGTCCTCACCCAGCCGGGAACAGTTGGGCAGATATGGAAAGATATGCTAATGAATTGAAGGATGTCACGAAAAAGGAAGGGTGCATGATCTTGAACAACGAGCTTCCGACGAAGATGCAGAAAACCTCAACCGAGGACGTGATATTCAGAGACAAGAATGCAAAAGGCTTAATTACGCCATTAATGCCATGGTGATCACAATCGGCCTTGGACCTGCAGTGGTAAAAAGGGTTCTAGTTGACACCGGGGCATCAGTTAATGTGATCTTTATAAACACTTTCCAAAAGATGAATCTCTCCATGACAAAAGTGCGTGCGTATCCGCATAAGATCCACGGCTTTATAGGTCAACCTACGCAACCCATCGGAACGATCGATTTTCCTGTCGAATTAGCAGACGAGGAGAGTCAAGTTTCCATGATACAGACCTTTTTCATAATATACGAGTTTTCATCTTATAATGCATTCCTTGGGAGGCCAACTCTTTCGGACTTCAAAATTGCTTTAACACCCTGGTGTTTGATCATGAAGTTTCCAACCGAAAGGGGAATCGGTGTAATCAAGGGCGATCAAATGGCCGCAAGAGACTACTGAGTGGCAGAACTGAAGTAGGCCAAGAAAAAAGAATCAGGAAAGGATGCGGGGGTTCTCCCTTGCATCCACAATTCCCCCTTATAGCAACTAAAGAGAGGTTCACGCACTGGGGAGCATAGCGGAACGCAGAAGGATATCGATCCTAGAGAAGCCTGTGCAGAGGATCAAAGGGCGACCTCAGCCGAAAACACGATTCCTATAGTGGTAGATCCAAAAGACCCAAACTGTGTGTTGAATATAGGGTCTCGGTTGACCCCCGAATTGAAAAACAATTTGATTGTCTTTTTAAGAGCCAACTTGGATGTGTTCGCATGGAACCATTCCGACATGTGCGAAATATCTCCGGATGTTGCAGTCCACAAGCTAAACATTGACCCGCGCATTCCGGCTGTCAAACAAAAAAGGAGAACCCAGGGGCCGGAGAGGTCGCGCGCCTTAGAAGAAGAAGTCGACAGGTTAATGGAAAATGGTTTCATCAGAGAGTCTACCTACCCGGAATGGGTGTCCAACCCGGTGCTCATAAAGAAATCGAACAGAAAAAGGCGGGTCTGTGTAGATTATTCAGACCTGAATAAAGCTTGTCCGAAAGATAGTTTCCCTCTCCCCAAAATCGACCAACTGGTGGATTCCACGGCCGGCCATGAATTGCTATCTTTCATGGATGCATATTCCGGCTACAATCAAATCATAATGTATGGTCCAGACCAAGAAAACACTAGTTTTACTACCGATCTCGGCCTATACTGTTATAAGGTAATGCCGTTTGGTCTAAAAAACGCAGGAGCAACTTACCAACGACTGGTAAACGCTATGTTCAAGAAACAAACTGGTAGGATGATGGAAGTCTATGTCGATGACATGTTGGTTAAGTCAAAGAAAGCAATCGACATTTGGAGGACCTGGCCCGAATGTTTGACATCCTGCGACAATATGGCATGAAGTTGAACCCTTTGAAATGTAGTTTTGGTGTTGGCTCAGGCAAGTTCCTTGGTTACATGGTCAACGCTAGAGGTATAGAAGCTAATCCATCCAAAATATCAGCAATAAGAGAAATGCGCGCTCCAGGGACCAAGAAGGAGCTTCAGTGTATAAACGGGAAGATCGCGACATTGAATCGTTTCATATCCAGGGAAATGGACATATGTCTCCAATTCTTCGATGCCCTCAAGAAAGGGAAAAAAGAGATACAGTGGACCCCTGAGTGCCAGAAAGCCTTCGAAGAACTTATCCAACATATGGCAATGCCACATATGCTGTCGAAGCTTAGTGACGGCGAAGACTTGTTTTTATACTTGGCGGTTTCAGCTCATGCTCTAAGCGCCGTGCTAATCAGAGAGGACTTGAAGATACAAAGACCGGTCTATTACATCAGCAAGAGGTTATCCGGAGCGGAGCTTAATTATCCAATACTTGAGAAACTTTCTTATTGTTTGCTCATTGCATCAAAGAAGCTTCGCCCTTACTTCCAAGCTCATCCCATCAAGGTGCTCACAGACCAACCTCTGAGGCATGTCCCATCCCGACCTGAAACCTATGGAAGATTGCTAAAATGGAATATAGAGCTCAGTCAATATGACATCACGTATCATCCCCAAAAAGTGATCAACGGACAAGCACTGGCTGATTTCATTGCGGAATTTACCGACCGAGGGGAAGTAAAGGAACAGGATGATATCGAAACTAATGTCTAGTGGAAACTATTTGTAGATGGAGCATCGAACGACTGCTGTTCTGGGGCAGGGGTAGTCCTCGAAACCCCTGAAGGAAGATCCCTATGTTATGCGTTAAGGTTGGAATTTGCGGCAACCAACAACGAGGCCGAGTACGAAGCCCTTATTGCAGGAATAAATCTTGCGAAAGAATTACAAATAAGAACCATACAGATCTTCAACGACTCCCAGCTCGTGGTAAGCCAGATTACGGGAGAATTCCAGGAGAAAATGGGTAACTTCCAGATTATCTTACAAGGGCCTTGGAATTGTTGGAAGCTTTCGAGCATTACACCATATCTCATATTCCCAGAGAAGAAAATACTAAGGCTGATTTATTGGCCAAATACGCGAGCACAGGGGACGCGCAGCTAACGGGGTTAGTTCCAGTAGAAGTCCTTTCCAATCTAAGCACAAAGCAGACCGAAGTGGGTTGGATCATGGAAACAACTGACGAGTCAAGCTCATGGATGTCGCCAATTAAAGAATACCTCATAACTGGATCACTCCCGGTCGAAACCAAACTCCGACGAAAGATCTTGCGAAAGGCTCCTTTATACCTTATCCAAGATGGGAGACTGTATAGACGGGGATTCTCTACACCTCTGCTTCGTTGCATCATAGAAAAGGAATCTAAGGCAATTATGGCGGAGTTGCATGAGGGAGAATGCGGAGGTCATACTGGAGGACAAACTTTAGCCAAAATGATCCTACGACATGGTTATTTCTGGCCAGACATCAACAAAGATTCCACGACTTACACCAAAAAATGTGATAGGTGTCAAAGATTTGCCAAAATCCCAAGGCTTCCATCCACAACTATTACCCATATGGTCAGCCCATGGCCGTTTGCTATCTGGGGCATTGACCTCATAGGAGCCCTGTCCACAGCAAAATCTGGTTTCAAATATGCAATTGTTGCTGTTGACAATTTTACAAAATGGGCTGAAGAAGAACCGTTAGCCTCTATAACTTCAAAGAAGATTATTACCTTTTTCTTGAAAAACATTATATGCAGGTTTGGGGTATCACAAAAGATAATCACGGACAACGGGACCCAGTTTGAAAGTGAAGAATTCCAAAGCTTTTGTGCCAAGTATAAAATCCAAAAAAGCTTTTCGGCGGTCTCTCATCCACAAGCAAATGGGCAGGTGGAGGCAGTAAATAAAATCATTAAGACTACCATCAAGAAGCGACTAGAAAAGGCTAAAGGCGCATGGGTAGATGAACTCCCGCTGGCATTGTGGGCGTATCGCACTACGCACAAAACTGCAATAGGGCATACTCCCTTTTCTTTATCCTATGGCTATGAGGCTATGATACCAGTGGAGTTGGAAGTCCCTACCCACCGAAGGCTACATTTTGAATCCAAATAAAACGAGAAGCTACAGTTCGAAGCGCTCGACCAGCTCGGGGAAAGAAGAAAAGAAGCGGAACTCAGAGCAGCCACACACCAAAGAAGGGTGGACAGGCACTTCAATTCAAAAGTCAAGCATAGAACTTTTGAAGTTGGAGACCTAGTTCTGAAAAAGATAATGACTGGCACTAGAGTCTTCAGCCCTAATTGGGAAGGACCTTATGTTATAAACCAGAAACTCCAGAACGGAACTTTCAAATTAGCCACCACAGACGGGAACCAGATTCCACGAGCATGGAACAACGATCATATCCGTCATTATTTCTTATAGTGTGTTATTCAAATATACATAGAAAATGCTGTAAAGATTCATCAAATCTTCACATTTTAGTGATGTACATGAAGTGACTGAATATGAAATCTTAATTACATGCACAGGTCGCTCATTCATCATCCTTCACTAAAAGTTGATTTCCCTGTGTAGGCAAACGAGCGATCAGGGAGCAACAACTTGAGGAGATTCCAACTTCCTTCAAGGAGCGCTAGACCTCTCAGTACAGAACCAACAAAAGCTTGGTGCCAGATTAAAAAGTCTATGCTGGAGTGAAAAGCATCTCAAAAGTCCCACGGATTAAATTGCTAAAACCCACCGAAGAAGCACCTTCTTAGGTGACCTTCCTAGGTGCTGGACACGGGTTTTCCAACTTGACAAAAAAAAACTCAATGAGGCAAACCAACGTCTGTTTCCTCGGTCAAAGCATAAAGTCCGAAAAACCGACATGTCCCGAAACGGAATTTTTTTTGCCGATTTCAAAGGGGGTCTACCTTGGTAGGTAAAAACATGAATTCTTCCTTTTGAGTCGAAAGCTCGATGAGAAGAATTAGTGTCCGCTCCTCGAATGAAGCATAAAATGGGGAAGGATTAAACATGTTGGAAGGACCAGCGCAAAACAGAAACCCGACCGAAAGGAGGTGGCCATCCTTTTCTTTGTTACAAGTCAAACAGAGCCAAGGATGGATTACAACAGTAGAAATCCTAGCCGTATGGGGGTACCCACTCTTGTTCTTTCTTGCTGACCAAGTCAAACAAAGCCAAGAGTACAAAATCAGAAATCCTAGCCGTATGGTGGTGTCCGTTCTTGTTCTTTGTTGTTAACCAAGTCAAATGAAGCCAAGTTCAGATTCTACATTGGAGCCCAAGTCCTCCCACGGGGGCACGCATAAAAATGCATCAAGAAAATACCAAGCAGATAAAACAGGATATTTAATAAAAAAATCTAAATGGTTGACTTGCCAAAGTTAAAACAACTAGAAACTAACCAACCAAATCAAATACTGAAAACTGGGTAATCCCAGCCTAACAAGAACGATACTAGACTAACCATGATACGATATTAATGAATGGACATTCCGCGAGACAATATTAACGTACGAACGAATGCCTCATGATACGACGCTAACACATGATTGCCGAAAAAAACCCTTTAATAGAAGATGCATGTGTATTGTCATAGCAAGGTAGAGAGGCATGGCACAACACAAACATGGAAAGCATCGCAAAACCAGCCAGGTAACCGTTCATCAGAAACACAAAAGAGTCACAAGTCAAACACAAAGTCACCAAACGACAAGCAGCATAATGTCAAGGGCGAGGGCCAGCACCCGCTTACACAATCGGTCTTGAAAACTCAAAATCAAAAACGACCAAGAGAGAAGATTACAGATATCTGACCTTCGTTGGACTACCTACCTTCCTCTTCACTGGAGCAGGACAAGATGAAGACCCTTCAGCACGTACAAGAGCCGCCGACTCAATCCCTCCAGGGGCAAAGGAAGCAACTATGCTATCTTTTGACCTAAGGGCCTGGATTAACTTCGCCTTATCACATTCCAAAGCAGAAATACGCTCGAGGTTGTCCTTGTGAAGTTTCTGGAGGTCAGAGGCCAACTTGTGCCAGCCAACCATCCGCCTAGCAGAATGATTCTTCAACATTCCAAATTGATGCACAGCAGTCTCAAGGCGAGCCAGCATCTGATTTTTCGCTGCAGTCATATCATAAGCAAAATTCAGAAAATCAGCCAGGGATATGTCCACATTCGAAGGAACCCCCTATAGGTTCCATCCCCGAAATCGCTTAGCAAACCTGGGATTGCAAGGCCCGGGAGCATAACGAGGCCTATTGATAATAGATTGGAGTTCTATATAAGAAGGGCATGAAGGAGAATTTATGGACGGTTGACCAGTCGATTGAGTCCCATCCCTCGAAATGCTCAAATCAACAAAGGTTCCCTTTTAGTGTTGCTCCGAAGATGAAACCATCCTGCATATGGACCAGGGAATAACCGTCAAGAATGAGAAAGGGAAAAAGTCATCAACAAACCTGAGTATAGGTAGAAAAAGATGTGAAGTTCTTTCTTTCAGATTTAAGAATCCCTCTCGGAAGATAAATAAAAGCAAAATCGAATGACAAATGAGAGAATAAAGGGGAGATTAAAAGGCACAAAGTTATTCTCCGCCACGTCATCATAACACTTGAGTACTGAGACAGGTGTCTCATCAAAAGACCAGCTGGCGTATTCATTTCCCATAATTTGGTCATATACAACAAAACAAAGCAAACCAAATGTCTCGCCCAAAGATAAAGATGCTAGCCAGCTCCAACAAAGTGATCCTGTCCTCTGCACGAATGACCTCTCATGAGTCAGGATAGAATCGCCACCCAATGTGCGATCAAATATATCGAACCCCATAATTCCTTACCAAAAAGAAATCACGGACTTCGAGGGGCAAGTGTTAATCCCTAAAAAACTATACACACATTGGGCAGAGGGGTACAAGGCGGGTCTTATCAGCGTTGGTCATACATAACACAACCGCACTAAGCAGGATCCAAATATAAAGCCTAACGTAGGTCAAGTCTATCAGTGCGACCGGGCCATGAGAAGTGCGACTCGACAAAAATGAAGGCTGCACATCAAGAGAACCGCTCAGGCGCTAAAAAAAGACAGGTCACCCGCTTTGCATGAGCTAGAGGAAACTCGTAGTATAACCATAAAGCCAAGCGGCACCATGCAAAGGCAACAAGAGGACGAGCGTCCTTGGTTCAAGAAGGGCGATCGCGCGAGGAACAAAGGGGGATCGATCTCAGCTCCACACTCCGCTCTTACGAAAATCTCCAAAAGCATCTGCGCCCGCACCTAAGGACCCGCTCAGCTATTCAAGACACCCGGCAAGTCGTCTGCACATAACACCGTATGCGACCATAGACAACTGGCTACAGCTGTCCGGTGGCATGGTCATAATTAGCAGAATGAACGACCCACAACATGGATAAACAGATTCCAGATCATTCACCAAGAGGAGTTCACCTATAAATACACCATGACTACCCAAATTTAGGGGGGGGCTTTTTGGAAAAACCACGAAGTGCTGCTAAACTTCAAACTCAACCACAGATCTGGCCATGGCGTCAAGTACCATTTTAGAGTGAAGGCATCTGATCTCTCAATCATTCATCCATCCTTCTTCTCCTCAAACTCTATTATTCTCCTGTATAATTCTTTAGATCAAAACATATAAACGAGGGGATATTGAGTAGATATATAGATGTATGAGGTCAGAGAATTGGTGTACTTTGTAATTCTTATTATAAAACAGGAAATCGCCTTCATAGTGGACGTAGGCCTCGTTAACGGCTGAACCACTCTAAATCTCGTCTCTACTTTACTTTTTCTCGCATTTTTTACTATTTATTGCTAATCGGACACGGCTCGATTTATTTCTTATCGAATTGGTGAAGTACAGTTTAGTACCTTGGGTGTTTAGACCATTTTTGGTATAAACAATATATAATCTATTGTTGATGATGTGTGTTAAAATGATATTGATCATTGTTATTTGGTATTTTAAATACCATAAGGAATACTGGAATGTTAAAAAGGAAAATTTTAATGTTGTATTGAAAAATAAATATATATATATATATAATCAAAGGATTTTATAGAAAGAGATATTTATAAAATCAAAGGATTTTATAAAAAGAAATATTTCTAAAATGAATAGAATTTTATAAAAGGAATTATTTATATAATAAATAAGATTATATAAAAGAGAAATATTTGTAAAACATTTACAAATAAAATAAAAAGAGAAATATTTGTAAAACATTTACAAATAAAATAGAAAGAGAAATATTTGTAAAACATTTACAAATAAAATAGAAAGATAAATATTTGTAAAAAATTTACAAATAAAATAGAAAAAAAATATTTGTAAAACATTTACAAATAAAATAGAAAGAGAAATATTTGTAAAACATTTACAAATAGAATTGAAAAGGAAATATGTAGAAAATAAATAGAAGTGAAAAGGAAATATTTATTTGTTAAATAAATAGAATTGGAAAGGAAATATTTATTTGTTAAATAAAAAAATAGAAAAGGGAATATTTTTAAAACAAATAGAATATGAAGCATTTGCAAAAAAGAAAGGAGTTTGTCGAATATAGTTTATTCGAAGAAAGGAGTTAATCGAATATTACTTATTCAAAAAGGAGTTAAGTCAAAAGGAGTTAATCGAATATTACTTATTTGAAAAGGAGTTAAATCAAAAGGGGTTAATCGTTAGTGTACATCAGTTAGTGTAAACCAATTAGAGTTGATCGATTAGAGTTAATCGATTAAGGAATAATCGAATATTAGTTATTCCAGAGGAGTTAATCGAATATAGTTTATTCGAAGAAAGGTGTTAGTCAAATATAGTTTATTCGAAAGAAGATTATCGAATATAGTTTATTCGAAAGGAATTAATCGAATATAGTTCGAATGGAGAGAAAGGAGTTAATCGAATATTGGTTATAAGAGAAAGGAGGTTATCAAATAGAGTATATTCGAAGAAAAAGGAGTTATCGAATATAGTTTATTCGAAAGAGAGAATATCAAATATAGTTTATCTGAAGAAAAGAGTTATCGAATATAGTTATTCGAAGAGAGATTGTCAAATATTAGTTATTCGAAGAAAGATTTTCGAATATAGTTTATTCGAAAAGGAGTTATCGAATAGAGATCATTCGAAAGAGAGTTATACGTTGAAATTCGATTATATCGAATTCGGGAAAGTACTATTCACTTTCCGTTTTTAATCAAGATTTATTTATTTATTAATAAATTAGTTGTTTGCTTGTTTATCCAAATTTATAAATAAAAGTTCATTGAAGTTATTATATTTCAGAAGCATGGGATTATAGCACTATTGTTAAAATCAAATGATTTCTGTAAAAGAAGTGGATTCGTAAATAGAATATGAGAGTTTCGTAAGGAAGTTTGTTAAAGATTTAGAAGGTGAATCTTGTCTATTTCGAAGTTAGAAATGTTGTTCAGTTAAGGTCTGAGAGGTAGTTATACCCTAACTTGATTGGCTTCGTTTTTAACTAAGGAATGGTTAATGTTCGATAGTAAAGGTAGGTTAAGTGAATTTAGTTAATGAGTGTTAATGGTTTGAGTTGGCATAGCGATGTTTTATTTAAACATCTGTTTAAATCCAATGTAGGAGTTTTGGAAACATTTTCCAAATTTAATCAGAGATATTTTCTAATCATAGAAAATGAAATGTTTGATGATAAATAATACTGGAATGACAGTGATACGTGAAAAGAGATGGAAATGTTTTCCAATGATTAATAACGTATATTTTCTAAATTTAGAAAATAAGGAATGTTGAATATATGGAAACAGGAAATAAATAAATTAATGATAAATTAATTTAAGAGAAAATGATGATTGATGATTGATCGATAGAATTTCCATCTGGAAATAATACCGTTGTTTGCACACGTGTTTTTCTTTGATAGTTAACTCACCGACTATCGAAGTTTTTGACCATTTTTCCGTCGTTAATACGGAGAGACCGGGATAAGATTCATTATCTGAAAACCACTCTGTATGGGCGTTAGCGTTGCGATCAAATATGATGAAGATAATTGAAGACGGAGTTATGCAAGGGTTGTCCTATTTACAGAATAGTGCCTTCGGTCTGTCCAGTTCCAGGACGACTTGTATGAAAGAATGTCTGACAGAGTATATTTAATGGATCGCGTAAATTGATCTCTTCAAACGTATGTATGTTTGGTGGCGGAGGAATTCGTTTCTCTTAGCTGTATACTCGTTGTATTTTTGGGGAAATCAATTTGTGATTTGGCGGGTATGACGATGTGACATTCAAAGTGAATAAATGTGTGATCTGTCAGAGATAAGCGTGGCCTCTAGTCTCACAATCGGGAAATGACAAAAATCAGGCAGGCAGCATGGCTAAGTAGTTGGCTGCCAAGTAAGGTGTATTATCACCTATCTATAGATATTCATTTCATTTTATAATCTATTGTCGATGTTGTCCCATTCGGGAAACGGTTGCTGATCCCAACCTTTGATATACATTGATACACTCAAGCGAAATGAGTGGTCGGTCATGTGTGGCCGGGTTGCAAGATGTTCTTGTTGAACCCATTGTATTCCTCTCTAGAGGTACACTATCAGAAGGTGGTTTCATACCTAGTCATTGTTGGAAATCCATTACCCAATAAGTGCTCGCGATTTTGATTGTACACTCTATACGTGGAACGTGAGATGAAAGCATTCTGCAGGATGATTATTATATTGTGGTTGATAGACACTATTATAATATCAAAAGAGTTTTGATATGAAAGATCATTGTTTCTTTCAAAATGATTTGAAAGTTAAATCAAATTGATTTGGATTATCATAAGGGAAAAACCCGTTCCGTTATACGGCGTGGTCTTATGAGATATCGTTATTTTCCCGAACTGTTTTAAACTGTTTTACTCACACCGGTCCCATGACTGACCCAGAGTTTGTTTTGTTTTGTTTTCCCTAAACTCTTGGGTGCCCAATTTTGTATGGGCAGTCAAGTAGTCGGGATTTTACAGATATATTTGGAAAGCTGGAGCAGGAGTCTTCAGCAGCTTTTATATAGCTATTGTTTATCTCCGCTATGTTGTAAGTGTTGTACTTTGATAATGATATGTATATTCAAGTACAATCTTTTATTTCAAAGTTATGTTATATTTTATTCGTTCTTCTATGAGATTCGTGTTTACTCTGATGTTGTATGTTCTTCTTCTTCTATTCTAAGTTTCTATCTTATCTATTCTCACCCTCTACTTTCTTTCATGAGCTATCCGGTGTTTCCGATGCTTGAATACTCGACATAGTGTTGTATGTCGATATCCAGGATCGCAAATTCCCCGGGTCGTTACAGATAGGGTTGGACACCTCTATCAGATTGCTAGAGATAGATAAGGGAAGGTTCGACCTATTAACTAGCCTCTTAGAAATAAAAGAATGGCTCACTCCCGAATTGAACAAGGTGTATCTGGAAATTTCTAAAATAGAACTTATACCTTCAAGCGCGGGTTGACCTTGATCTCTTGGGGGTCGGCTCTGCGTCGATGTTTCCTCCAATGCATAATTCTGACCGCTCTAAATAATCTTAGGCTTTGGGAAATCTTTAGACATGTGTCCTTCCTCGTGCCAATTGTAGCACTTCCCCTAGACTCTTTCTTTGCCAAAGCAGTCCTGCAATCCTTAGCCTCATGGCCCTTGTTGCTGCACCTCGTAAAGGTTTTAGCTTCCTTCTTAAACTTGGCCCCTTTTTCTTATTCCTCCACCGCTCTTTCTTCTAATTTTTACTAGGACCTGAACTTCCTTCTCACTTCTCAGCATTCTTATTCTCCTTAGATCCTTCAGTTGTGCACAAAATGGCCGTCTCCACTAATGTTTCAAAGGTTGCTCTGAATGTTACTTGCGCCAACAAAGTGTCCTTCAATGGGGAAGGGGGGAGGGGCTCAACCCCTTAATAAACCTTAAGGCTTTGTTCATTGGGATATCCACCAAACCCATACCAAACTTACTTAACTCGAGAATTTAGCCACATACTCTTGTAGACTCAAACTTCCTTGCTTCAGATGGATAAACTTCTCTAATTGGATCATCATCTCAGCTTTTGGTAGAAACTTTGCTTCAAAGTGGACCTTGAATTCAGCCCATGTAAATACTCAACCCTCATTTTATCCTGATACTAGGTTCCACCATCAGATTGCAATCCTCCTTTTAACTTCATCTGACCATCCCGTGGCTTCAAAAATTGTTTCACAATCCATTGCTAACAAAACCATCCATTCCTAAGAATGTTTTTCCACCAAGGTTTGTAATGCTTTTACAGAATCAAGGAAAATCAAAGGCTACCTCAGCTGTAGGAGCTTCAGGCACTACTAGGGCGGGATTAACAACAGGGGCTTGCTCCATAGTACAGAGATACTGTTGGAACCATTCTGGCAAATACCTAGGTCTTTCCTTTGTTTCCCTATTCAGATGGATTATCAACCATTCTTATCTAAAAAAGAAAAGGAAGAATCCTTCAGTGGATATTCCTGAGATAGTATTTAAGCTGAAAAGGGAAGAAAACGATAGAGTTGCCTAGTATAGTTGTGTATGCTTATTAGGTATATATATTACATATATAGTTTGAAAACCTTTTTTAAAAAATATGAACACGTCTCTTATATGTATAATTTCCCTATAATCGGGTAACCTAGGCTCTGATACCAAATGTAACAACCCACTCGGACTGGGCCCAAATTTTGACCTAGAAAAGGCCTATCAAAACTTAGAGCCACTCTAAATGAATCGTTGGTTCCTATAAGGAATTACATTTGCACATAATAACAGATAAACATAGCATCATGGAATCTCACACAGCAGAACGAAAAAGTATAATACCAAAATAAGATGTACCATATTATTAAAAGCCACAGATTCAGATAACAATTGTCAAATACAATTATTCAAACTAGTAGATCATCATGGTTCATAGTCTAGAGTTTCCATAAGCAAAATAGAAATGATAGCTAATAACTACATAATATCTCCATCGCCTTCGTTGGGCTCCATCTTCGTTTCCTTCATTGAATAACTACCTCACCTACTGACCTGTGAGATATGTTAAGGAGAAGGGTCAGAACATAAAGTCTTGTGTGACTGAGAATAATATTTTCTTAAAGACCATACCCTAGATTTAGCAGGTTATATATGTCAAAGCATATCTACGAAACACACAAGCACACACATATACAAAAGTGTCTAATCAATGAGGTGGAGATCCGATCCAATCACTTAAGACCTTCATTAATGCACTTAGGGTGGAGACCCAATGAGGTGGACATTCTTGGTCACTTAAGGTCCATTCTAACATATTTATTAAGGGTGGATTCTCACGATCTCTTAAAACCCTAAGGCGGATCCTAGTCACTTAATACCCCATCCTAATACGTCAATGTTCTCAAGTATCTATTCTCACAAGTAATATGAGAAGTAGTAACTCGCCGCTTGGTACCGGATTAGGGTAGACCCGCATATAGCCATTTAAGACCCCTCTGGCGGACACCTCATGTTACTACTTAACTGATATTATGGTAGAACATATATGCCACTTAAGACTCCTCTTAGATAGTTGGTGAATTAAATAGCATGTTATGTTCAACATATACCAATTATGTCCTTAGATTGGCTCTCTCACGGGTCCTAGAGGAAGTGGACATTCCAGTAAACTACCCTACTTGTTATTGCTATGTCTAAACCACTTTTAAAGAAGGAGGACCCATAGACTTACTTCGAATCTAATAAGGGAGGGTCCCATGACTTTGGTCCACATCCAAGGAATAAATCTTCGGAATGGTCCTAGTCCTAACCACTTAAGACCCAAACTTGATAAGAAGAGAGTCAACCACTTAAGACCTTCTCAAGGCATAAGAGACCTGCCTATTTACACACACAATAGGTATATATATACACACACACTAGACCTCTCGCATTAAACCGTCTATCTGTAGATGTTGGATATGTCGGGCGGTTCCGGGCAGACTTCTACTACAAATGGGCTTAACCTTAGGTCATAGTATACTAATTTAAATGACCCATGACACCTAGACCTCTCACATTAGCCAAACTCACTTGTGGTTGTTGGATTTGCCGGTGGTTTCCGAGCAGACTTCTACCACAAATGATGACTAACCTCGTGTCTATGTGTCATTATTTAATATGTAGATAAGCCATTATATACGCACACATAAACATTAATTTATATGGGGACATTTCAAAATCTGTCCTTATTCTAATCATATTTATTATGTCATTATTACGCCAACTACGTTAATTACGCTATATAAGGAAAAAAATTAATACGTATAAATAACACTAATTTTTGTATGAACGGAGGAACGTTTTAACGATGTAAATTGTCAATTTAGTCTACATTCAAGGCGTACAAGTTGATTCGCACATCCGACCGCTAAATACATGGCACAGTGACAAAACTAAAAATAGCAGTGATGCGGAAAATACAACATACAATTAAAACTTGCATCCTAGTCTTGTTAGAATAATTCAAGTAATGAATCAAAAACAAGGTATAAATTTCCTACATTATATATATGTACATATATACACACACACACACACATGTACATAAACCTTTACTTCTCTAATCTACCCTTTCTTATGTTGTACATAATAACATTGATATTTGGTTTGTTTCAAATCTGAATACATTCGAATTATCCAATTAGAATGGATACCCAAACCCACTCAAATAATAAAATTGAATCAAATCCAAACAGTTTTACATAACAATCACTTTTAAATAAAAAGGATAAATAAAATTAAATAAAAGTAAATCACCCAAAATGTTTTTTATCCATAACTCAAACATATAAAAAAATAGAAGATTTGTGGGTTTTGCAGTTTGATATTATCATTAATCCAAATCTCCCAAGGCATACCGGTTTATATAAAAATCTACAAATGTAGAATATGCTTAAGAAATTATTATTTCCACTTATAGTGATTTGACTGTACAGAATGTCGTAAATCTGACGGTGTTATCCTATTTGATGCGAACTCCAATCTCTAGATATATATATATATATATATAAGAATTAAATAGTTAGAATTCTTATATATATAAATCTTATGATTCCAGATCTAGATCCTATAAGAAAAAGGGATTAGAAAAAGAAAATAGATTTTTAAGAGAAGAAGAAAACCTATTATGATTTTCTCTGGAATCAATGGTAGAGTGGAGGCAGAGATAGAGAGGGAGGCTAGGTTTAGGTCTGAAGTCTAGGGTGTTATATATAGGTGTGTGTAAAAATAAGAACCGTTGGATTATTAAGATTTAATTCTAGCCATTAAAATTAATAAATTAACACCAAAATCTAACCCAAACAAAGCCTTATTGGGCATTGTCCGCACCAGGCTGTCGACTGCTCCCCTAGAAAGACGGTCGATCGACGGTCGACACCCATCTAGGAGGGGGGTCAACCTCCTGGTTGTCGTTTTTCCCAGTAAGCGTATGTGGGGTTGGAAAGTTTTTTATTATATAACGTTTATTAATTTCCTTTATTCCTTTCCTTTTAAACATTATTCTTGTCAACTGCTGCATACTTATATATACACACAAATTCAAATTGGATGGAATATTCCAATTACTCATTTATTGGCCATATATTATTTCATATATTAATTTTATAATTTGAATTTCAAACTGTGTTACATTTATATTTAAGGTACAATTCTTTCATACGAGCTCGGATTCTGACATATTATATATGAAAATTGATCAAAAATTCGTATGAATACAACTACGGTATTTCCATGGCCAAATTTCTGATGCTACAAAATTCCATTTTTCAACAAGTTGACCTTTTATTTCTTTATTGTAAATTTTCATTATTTATTATTAATATAGGGTGTTACAAGTTTGCACTATAAAAGCATGTAGTCCTGAAGAAAAAAGATGATGAGTTTAACTCTTGATGAAATATGTACTTTATGTACTCTATGAAAAGTGGAGTACCTAGCTACAAGAATACTCCTGATAGATTTACCTATGTGAATATAAAATGTAGTCGTTTCCAATGAAGTTTTAAGCAGAATTTCTAGAGCATTCACTAAATAAAAGTAGATGTGCACAACTTTTAAAGGATAGGCTCTAGACTGCACCCTAGAAAGATTGTGTGTGGTTTTTCGTCAGAAACAAAGGATCTTACTCACTATGTAAAGGTTCAAACTAAAAGATACATTTATGAACAATCTTATAAAGGCAAAAATTGCCAAAGAGTTTTATTTTTATTCAAGTGGATGACTTCTGGGAAAAAGTTGTTTTTTTGGTAAAGTGAATTGTTAATAATATTGATAGGAGTATTTGGATCAACTAGTCTCGACCTGACCCAGTCCGGAATCGGACTGTATCGAGCTTGGCTTGACCATTGCGGCATAAATATATTTATTTTTTTGTAGTATATTTTAAACCGGTTATGATTCATTATTACCAGATCTAACTTTTTCTCTTACTCTAGCTCTTTTGATTTTCTCGAACTTATCTCTATGTAAACATATTTTTGATATAGAAAGAAAAATAATTTCAAAATAGAGTTCCCTTCATCTTCTTCCTTAAAAGCTCAAGCAATATTATTTTCATTTTGGGTGTTTTTCGATCAACGGTCATTTTGCAAGAGATTGCTGATATTATAAGATCGTTTTATCCTAGAGACAACGTTACATATTTTTGAATGCCTTGTACATATTTGGCATAGCTATGAAATATCTTCGAGAAAGCGACCAAGTCCACGACTTAGCCGCATTGATAACTTTAGATTCAGATCAAGATACAGAAAAACAATATGGAGGGTAAGTTGACTTTAGTACATATTTGGATACAACTTGCGTACATGTCGTGGTATAGTAGAAAGTGTTGTTGTTTTCTAGAATGAATGTTGAACAAACTGATAGAAGACTATAATAGGTAAAATAGACATTTTTAGAAGTTGAGGTGATTATTTTGCTATTTTTGTTAGGATAATTTAGTAAAAGAAGAGATCAGGTAGAGGGGAAAGAAATGAAGAATGTTGATATGAGGAAGGAAGATTAGACGGTATGATATATATAGAATTTCGGTATAAGAGCAGCTCCAACAGAAGCAAATTCAACCCTTGTTCTTGAATGCACAAATAAAAGCCCTCTAACTTTTTATTTTCCACTGAATATTCAGAAATAAATTCAGAGGTCAATTCAGTATTCTGAACTGGTCCGGAAACTAATTTAATCAGCGCCTACTATAGGATGTTGATTAAATCTAAGTCATGCGTTTAGGCTCTAATTTAATTAAAGCCCCAAGGTATGAGTGCTAATTTAGTCAACGTCCTACCTTAGGCTCTGATTTAATCAGAGCCAACGTTGGTGTAACAACCCGAATTTTAATAGCATGTTAAAACCATAAATCAAGGTATAATTAATTTTTAAAATGAGAATCAAGGGAAACGGGTTACTCCATTGCGTTCGTCTCGGAATTCTGCATGAAATAGAGTCCGAGTTTTCGAAAATCGGAGTCCGGATGAAGAAGTTATGGCCTGTAGAAGATTCAGCAAATTTTAGGCAGCACAGGACCAGGCAGGTCGACCTGGGGGTCGACCTGGGGACCAGGTCGACCTTAGGGTCGACCTACCCCCCAGGTCGACCATATGGTTGACCTTCCCCCCTTACAGGTCGACCTGGTCGGCCTGTTTTGACCCAGAACCCATTTTTGAAGCCTGAGACGTGTTTTGATGGTCCGGATTGATTCTAGGGTTGATCTAAGGGCCTGAACTAGTTACTACCCTTATAAATACATCCTAAGACCTAGCCTAATTCATACAAATCATTCTTACACTGCTATGCTGCTAATCTACCTCTTGAACCATGGTCGCCGCCTCCAAATTAAAGTATAAGCATTCAAACTCGATTCAAATCAAAGATCAACGCTTCTACAACAATTCAAGAGAATAGATCAACGACACCGCAACGTTCTACGACAAATTTCTAGACTTGACTTCTACATCTAAGTTCCTTAGACCACAGTCTGTAAGTTCCAGTTACTTTTAGATAAAAACTATAAATCTAATATGGGCATGTTAAATTGGAATTGATTTATGTATGATTCATATCTATTCTTGTTTTCTTCTTGGATCTTGATTATTGGGAATATTGCCTACGACGTTGAAACTATTGTTAATGGCCTAAGATTATGACGGTGAACATAAGACTATGCCTATGACTATGACGGTGAACATAAGACTATGCCTAAGATTATGACGGTGAATATAAGACTATGCCTATGACTATGACGGTGAATATAAGACTATGCCTATGACTATGACGGTGAACATAAGACTATGCCTATGACTATGACGGTGAACATAAGACTATGCTTATGCCTATGACTATGAACATAAGACTATGCTTATGCCTATGCCTATGAACATAAGACTATGCCTATGCCTATGACTATGAACATAAGACTATTGCCTATGACTATGACAAGGACAATCGTGACTAATCACCTAAGATTCATGACCGTGAGGTTATTGCCTAGGATTATAACTATGAAGTCGGACCTAAGCTTGATTTTCTATACAGACCTTTTCTTTATTTGTTCTTGGATATTGATTTTGGGGATTTTTCTATTTAAATTAGATCTATCCATGTTCTTGAAACTAGATTATTATTCAAACCTTTTCATGATCAATTATGTTATCAGATCTATATGCCTGCGATGTTTTAGTCAATTTAGTTATATTATGCCTTGAAAATGGATTGATAATAGAATAGTGTTTGTTATGTTATATGTGGAATTGAATGATATTGATCTATGCCTATGGTTCTATTTTATTATCATATTTAATTGGGAATCAATGAATAAGTCTATTCATATGTATGTGAACTTGAAGTATAACCTGTTATGACAAGTTGTGTAGTTTATCATGTTATGCAAGTTTTAGGTTGTAAAATCATATCACATATGTGACTAAATGTTAGATCTACATGTTTATGTGTATATGTTAAACCTATGTCATATTTCAAGTTCACACTTATTCATATGCTCGTGATTGATCTGCAAGTTCACATATATGTAAGTTGATTTAGTCTATGTTGCAAATTCACATATATGTATGTTGATTTAGTCTAGGTTGTAAGATCACACCTATGATATTCATGTTGATTGTTTTGCAAGTACACACTTATGGTGTTCATATTGACTATGCCAAGAATGCCAAGTTTACACCTATGTCATGTTTATGTTTATGAATTCCTTTATGCCAGTTTTGTGTGCGTTAAATTAGACTAAGTTTTTAGCCTAATATTATATGCCAAAAATCATGCGGACGGAAAATTAGGCTAAGATTGTTAGCCTAATATTTAGACGGGGTAATAGTGGGAAAAATTGGTAAATGTAGGAAACTTGGTATGAAACTCGCCATGAAACTTGACATGAATCTTGAAACATGAACATTGTTATAACTTGAATCTAGATGTGGGCATGAAACTTGCCTTGAAAACTTGACACGAACTTGACATGAACTTGAACATGGACATGACACTAGAATAAACATGAAAATGGCTAACTCGAAGTTGGGTTGAGTTGCAACGTAATTCTGCCCGGAACTGCCCGACAAATCCAGTTACTGCAACCAATAGGATCCAATGTGGGTAGTTGGTCATATCGCGCTTGAAACCCGAGGTTAGACTGAGTTGTGGTGTAAATCTACCCGGGACGACCCGGCATATCCAGTGACCACAACAACAGGTCTGATATGAGAGGTTGGGGTGCATTAATGAATTAATGCCACATGATAGGGTTAAGTCATGAACATGAAAGACATCACTTAACCAACTTGACACATGATTCGTAGGGTTAAGTCATGAACTTGAAGGACAACACTTAACCAACTTGACATGCTAGACTGATAAGGGTTAAGTCACGAATTTAAATCACAACAATTAACCTATTGGACGAAAACCCTAGTTACGCGGTCCATTTCAGCAGTAACCCACTAGACGTATCATGGTACCCTGGAACTAGGCAGGGTGGGGCATGATTACTGGGCTGATTGTAAGCGACCAGAACGATAGCTGTGTTGGTGCGCCAGTGTAGGTTCAGGTGGGCTATGGTCGTGCACGTGGTCCGGAGTTGAAAAAGCAGGCACTGGGCATCAGTAGGTTTATCTGTGCATGCTTGATTCGTGTCGGTGGTTGGCACTCTAGGGCTTGATACACCCTATTGTGGACCTAGCACAGGTGACTACATTCATGATAGGGCCGTATGACACAGACACACATGACGAGCTAGAACTTGTAGGGAGCCGATCGACTAGTGTATCGTTTCGTTGGACCTAGTAATGGGTCATTTCATGATATTGAGCCAAGGGATCATTTCATGATTAATATAAGACATGGGTTCGGGATCCTAGTACAGTTGATGCAGCGAACCTTGAATATGTGATGCTATACTTGATTTATCATGTTATCTTAGTCTATCTTGCCCATTTTGTCAGCATCCTTATGTTACTTTCAGTTTATACATGTCATGTTACCTTTATCTGTTTTTATGCTGAAAGTCACTTGGACTTACCAGTCTTTAGGACTGACCCGTTTTCTTTCACCTCTTTTTCTTCCGTTCCCCCCCAGGTTCTCAGGAAGGAAACTCTAGCACTTAGCTTGGATTTCACTTGCTTTCGGTTCAGCTCATGTACGGTTTGATCTTGAGCTATGCTATGGCTGCATTTCTGCTACCTTTGGGGAATTAAGCTACTTTTGATGTTTTAAGTCTATGCTTCTTTATTTATGCAAGACAGAATTTGCTGTAATGGAAAATAATGACCTTGGCTATTTGATGTAAAAGGTTTTGACTCCTTTTGGAAGTAATGAAATTTATCTTTTGATTCTTCCGCTGTTTTATCTATGTTCTGTCTTGTGATATTTCTGTGTTTGTTTACCTCGATAATTCTCCTCCAAAACTAGTGCATTCCCTTTGTGAGTGACCCTAGCGGAGGTGGGGTGTTACAATTTGGTATCAGAGCAGAAGGTTACCAGACTGGGCAAAAGTTTTTAAAAATCCCTCTAAAGCTCTTTTCAAAACCGTTTACAAAGAAGCATTTTTCAAGAAAAGTCTAGTTTTATTTAAAGGCTATTCCCCCCAAAGCCATTAGCACTATCCTTTGTTTCCTCATTTGAATCTTTTTTCCTTTCTTTTCTCCATCTGTAGTCGCAGTAGTTTTTACCTGCGGCTAATCTTCTTTCTAGCTTCGTAGAGGGTTTTCTGTACGATGGAGATAGTTTCCGTGAGGCTTGTTAACATGTTACATAGGGAAGGTATGAGTGATAAGTTAAGGCGGATGAGTCTCAGAATGAGAAGAAAGACTCCGAGAAAGGAGGCAAGAACAGCAACAACAATAATAACAAGACACGTGAGAAAAGAAAATGCCACTTCTGCGGTATTGAGGGGCATATAGCCCAGGATTGTAGAAAGAAGAAGATGAAGATGGTAGCATGCTTTCAGTGTGGTGAAACTGGATATATCAGCAAGAACTGCCCTAAGAAGCAAGGGCAAGACCCACAAGCAGGACCTTCTGGGGGTACATCTTTAACTTCTTCTCCTAGATGCTTCGTTTTATCTTTCTTATCTTCTCAATCCTATCTTGAGAACCTTAGGTAGGACCCTTTTGGATGTAAACATGTGATTGAAACATGTTATGGTTGATGTTTGCAAATGGTTGCAAGTGGTCGCAAGTGGTTGCATAACACACATTAGGCACTAGATCGACTCAGACACATTTTCATATTGCATATGCATGAGTGTTTATACTTGTTTATGGATGAAATTGAATGTGTTATCATGTGGATGTTGCATATGGATGGATGTTTGTGCACACATATAGTGTTTATGTGACTAGGACTATTTTCATACATGTTGGATTCATGACACTAAACATATTTTGCATTAGGAAGATAAATTAGGCCAAATCATTTGCATTAGATAAGGAACATATACGCACACTTTCTGCATATGTTCATACAGCATTAGAAATCTTTTAAGGACAATGGTTGCTTGTGGATGATGGTTGAGTAGATGGTTGATTGGATGATAGGATGCATTCTTCTTAACTTGAAGATTTCGGGGACGAAATCCTTTAAGGAGGGGAGAATGTAACAACCCGAATTTTAATAACATGTTAAAACCATAAATCAAGGTATAATTAATTTTTAAAATGAGAATCAAGGGAAACGGGTTATGCCATTGCGTTCGTCTCGGAATTCTGCATGAAATAGAGTATGAGTTTTTGAAAATCGGAGTCCGGATGAAGAAGTTATGGCATGTAGAAGATTCAGCAAATTTTAGGCAGCATAGGACCAGGTAGGTCGACCTGGGGGCCAGGTCGACCATGTGGTCGACCTAACCCCAGGTCGACCATATGGTCGACCTCCCCCCTTACAGGTCGACCTGGTCGGCCTGTTTTGACCCAGAACCCATTTTTGAAGCCTGAGACGTGTTTTGATGGTCCGGATTGATTCTAGGGTTGATCTAAGGATCTAAACTAGTTACTACCCCTATAAATACATCCTAAGACCTAGCCTAATTCATACAAATCATTCTTACACTGCTATGCTACTAATTTACCTCTTGAACTATGGCCGCCGCCTCCAAATTAAAGCTTAAGCATTCAAACTCGATTCAAATCAAAGATCAACGCTTCTACAACAATTCAAGAGAATAGATCAGCGACACCGCAACGTTCTATGACAAATTTCTGGACTTGACTTCTACATCTAAATTCCTTAGACCACGATCTGTAAGTTCTAGTTACTTTTAGATAAAAACTATAAATCTAATATGGGCATGTTAAATTGGAATGGATTTATGTATGATTCATATCTATTCTTGTTTTCTTCTTGGATCTTGACTATTGGGAATATTGCCTATGACGTTGAAACTATTGTTAACGACCTAAGATTATGACGGTGAATATAAGACTATGCCTATGACTATGACGGTGAACATAACACTATGCCTAAGATTATGACGGTGAATATAAGACTATGACTATGACTATGACGGTGAATATAAGACTATGCCTATGCCTATGACGGTGAACATAAGACTATGCCTATGACTATGACGGTGAACATAAGACTATGCCTATGCCTATGACTATGATCATAAGACTATGCCTATGCCTATGACTATGAACATAAGACTATTGCCTATGACTATGACAAGGACAATCGTGACTAATCACCTAAGATTCATGACCGTGAGGTTATTGCCTAGGATTATAACTATGAAGTCGGACCTAAGCTTGATTTTCTATACAGACCTTTTCTTTATTTGTTCTTGGATCTTGATTTTGGGGATTTTTCTATTTAAATTAGATCTATCCATGTTCTTGAAACTAGATTATTATTCAAACCTTTTCATGATCAATAATGTTATCAGATCTATATGCCTGTGATGTTTTAGTCAATTTAGTTATATTATGCCTTGAAAATGGATTGATAATAGAATAATGTTTATTATGTTATATGTGGAATTGAATGATATTGATTTATGCCTGTGGTTCTATTTTATTATCATATTGAATTGGGAATTAATGAATAAGTCTATTCATATGTATATGAACTTGAAGTAAAACCTGTTATGACAAGTTGTGTAGTTTATCATGTTATGCAAGTTTTAGGTTGTAAAATCATATCACATATGTGACTAAATGGTAGATCTACATGTTTATGTGTATATGTTAAACCTATGTCATATTTCAAGTTCACACTTATTCATATGCTCATGATTGATTTGCAAGTTCGCATATATGTAAGTTGATTTAGTCTATGTTGCAAATTCACATATATGTATGTTGATTTAGTCTACGTTGTAAGATCAAACCTATGATATTCATGTTGATTGTTTTGCAAGTACACACCTATGGTGTTCATATTGACTACGCCAAGAACGCCAAGTTTACACCTATGTCATTTTTATGAATTCCCTTATGCCAATTTTGTGTGCGTTATATTAGGCTAAGTTTTTAGCCTAATATTATATGCCAAAAATCATGCGGACGGAAAATTAGGCTAAGATTGTTAGCCTAATATTTAGACGGGGTAACGTTGGGAAAAATTGGTAATTGTAGGAAACTTGGTATGAAACTCACCATGAAACTTGACATGAATCTTGAAACATGAACATTGTTATAACTTGAATCTAGATGTGGGCATGAAACTTGCCGTGAAAACTTGACACGAACTTGACATGAACTTGAACATGGACATGACACTAGAATGAACATGAAAATGGCCAACTCGAGGTTGGGTTGAGTTGCAGTGTAATTCTGCCCGGAACCACCCGGCAAATCCAGTTACTACAAACAATAAGATCCAATGTGGGTAGTTGGTCATATCGCGCTTGAAACCCGAGGTCAGACTGAGTTTTGGTGTAAATCTGCACGGAACCGCCCGGCATATCCAGTGACCACAACAACAGGTCTGATGTGAGAGGTTGGGGTGCATTAATAAATTAATGCCACATGATAGGGTTAAGTCATGAACATGAAAGACAACACTTAACCAACTTGACACATGATTCGTAGGGTTAAGTCATGAACTTGAAGGACAACACTTAACCAACTTGACATGCTAGACTGATAAGGGTTAAGTCACGAATTTAAATGACAACACTTAACCTATTGGACGGAAACCCTAGTTACGCGGTCCATTTCAGCAGTAACCCACTAGACGTATCATGGTACCCTGGAACTAGGTAGGGTGGGGCACGATTACTAGGCTGATTGTAAGCGACCAAAACGACGGCTGTGTTGGTGCGCCAGTGTAGGTTCAGGCGGGCTATGGTCGTGCACGTGGTCCGGAGTTGAAAAGGCAGGCACTGGGCATCAGTAGGTTTATCTGTGCATGCTTGATTCGTGTCGGTGGTTGGCACCCTAGGGCTTGATACACCCTATAGTGGACCTAGCACAGGTGACTACATTCGTGATAGGGTCGTATGACACAGACACACATGACGAGCTAGAACTTGTAGGGAGGCGATCGACTAGTGGATCGTTTCGTTGGACCTAGTAATGGGTCATTTCATGATACTGGGCCAAGGGATCATTTCATGATTAATATAAGACATGGGCTTGGGATCCTAGTACAGTTGATGCAGCGACCCTTGAATATGTGATGCTATATTTGATTTATACTTGACTTATCATGTTATCTTAGTCTATCTTGCCCATCTTGTCAACATCCTTATGTTACTTTCAGTTTATACATGTCATGTTACCTTTATCTGTTTTTATGCTGAAAGTCACTTGGACTTACCAGTCTTTATGACTGACCCGTTTTCTTTCACCTCTTTTTCTTCCGCCCCCCCCCCCCAGGTTCTCAGGGAGGAAACACTAGCACTTAGCTTGGATTTCATTTGCTTTTGGTTCAGCTCATGTACGGTTTGATCTTGAGCTATGCTATGGCTGCATTTCTGCTACCTTTGGGGAATTATGCTACTTTTGATGTTTTAAGTCTATGCTTCTTTATTTATGCAAGACAGAATTTGCTGTAATGGAAAATAATGACCTTGGTTATTTGATGTAAAAGGTTTTGACTCTTTTTGAAAGTAATGAAATTTATCTTTTGATTCTTCCGCTGTTTTATCTATGTTCTGTCTTGTGATATTTCTGTGTTTGTTTACCTCGATAACGCTCCTCCAAAACTAGTGCATTCCCTTTGTGAGTGACCCTAGCGGAGGTGGGGTGTTACAGTTGGACTCTAATTAAATCAGCATTCTAATCAGAGCCTACATTGGGCTCTGATTAAATCAAAGCCCAAGGGTGTTGATTAAATCAATGTCCAACTGTTAGGTTAAAACGCGATATTCAGTGCAAAAATTCAGAGACGTGAAATAACGTCTCTAAATCCATTGAAGCTGCTCTAACTAAACATGCAAGCCATTTGCAATGTAGGAAATTTGAGGACTAAAATAGCATAGTTCTAACGTTTTAACTGGGGGTAAAGACCGTTTTAACCATCGGTAAAGATTATGGCGTTTTAAAAATCGGGGTCATGTTCCATGAAACCGCTATGGAATCAAGTAGAATTAGCTATGTAAACTAAATAAACCACATCTGGTTGTGAGTCATTTAGTTTTTCAATTGAATAAATCATTTCTTTTTGTCTTTTTGTAGCGTGCTTGGATTACTAAAGCATCGCTCATATTAGGTCTAAAGTGATATATTTAGCAATGACATAGCTGAGTGTGAATTGATATAAGATATTGGTATTAAGTGATTTAGACATTTTTGTACTCTATGTGGTTTTTGTAGATTAAAATGGTTCATCATTCACGCATCGGTTCATGCATGTAATTTGTTTTTATTACTGCTTATGTACAATGCACACCAATCTTGGAAACAAATGAACGAAGTTTTTATTACTGCATATGTACGATGCACAAGACCGGATAACTCAAGCACTAGTTGTATTATATACACAATAATAAGTTGAAGGAGATAGCTTTCTTGTCTTCAAACAATACCGTAACTTTAGCTCAGCTTCTAAAATTTGCTTCTGTATTTCCTGCTTCACGAATATCTAAAACTTCACAGGCCATTAACGAAGAACGTTGCATTAATATTTTGTAATTGGTCGAAGGAGCCACAACAACCAAAACTGCCACCACTACAAAGACCACCACAACGGCCACCGCCACCTTCTCCTATTCCAACCACACAATAGATGCACCGCACAAACAATGAATGCAACCATGGATAGCATTGATGTATCTGCACTTAACATCACCATATAACCTCGATTGTCCATACAGTATGACGAACTATACATGGTTCTCCCCTATTCCCACTATTTAGTTCTCCTTTCTTATCTCGTCTAGTTAACTTCTCTGCGTTAAATGTTACAATCCCTTCAACTTCTGATATATTCCTATTTATAAGTTTTCCAAATGAAAAACTATTGATTGTTACTGCTTAACTTATGTGCAACTTCCTGACAAATGCTTGGCACAGGTTGTAGAGGAAAGGTCGCTATGCAATTTTGTTATTAAAGACCGACTTTGAATTAAGTCTATGACACTTAATATTATACATGTTTTCCCCTTTTTGCATTCATAATTTACTTCAATTTCTGAACTATGATCCGATCAGCATATGTCACTGAAATACGCAGCTCTAGGGTTCTGTGATGTTTTATATAAGAATATTTCTGTTATGAGTACCTAGTTGGAAAAGAAAACAAAAAAGAAAGAAAAACTCAGTTCACATTGTTTGAATCAAAAATGGTTCAAACACCAAAGGTACACAAATTGTACTTCACAAATATGGTTAGAAATTAAAAAGAGCCACAATCGCAAAATAAGCGGGAAAAAGTAAAAACACAAAGATTTTATAGTGGTTCGATCTAGAATAGATCTACGTCCACTTTGGAAGCCATTTCATTGTCATGGAGAAATTTACATAGAGTGTCATCTCATACATCTCATTTGTTACACTTGTTCACTCTCTTTATGATGATTTCCCACTTTCTACTCTCTTTTAGCTTTAGATCTCACTTAGATTCACTACTACAAAAGTGGGCATATTCGACACTATTTTTATGTGGCCGTAGATCAAAAAAGCGTTGCCGTAGGCCATTTTTTCAAATAGGCAACACCAGGGGGGCGTGGCATCCGCGGCCGTTGCATTAGCCACCTAAGGCAACACTTTTGCCCATCTACGGCCACGGAAAGAAAGTGTTGCATTATAGCCATAATGCAACACTATTTGCACGTAATGCAACACTATTCAGCGTTTCCTTAAGCATTAGTTAGGGCCTGGCTTCCAGTGCCGCCACGTCAGCTTTCCACGTCAGTTGTCTACGTGTCACACGACACGTCATCTCTCCATGTCAGCACTCCACATGTCACATGCCACACCAGCTATCCACGTCAGCTGTGGGGTCCACGTGCGACGGGTAAGCAATTATATTTAATGTAATGCAACACCACTACAATATATAATGCAACACTATTACAATGAAATGCAATATCAATAAAAGCTAACGCAACACTAGAAGAAGGAAAATGCAACACTAATTTGATAGAAATACAATGCTTTAATTAAATATTTTGCAATACAGGTTTTGTACAAGAAACTCATCCAAAGCAATTGTTTTAATTATCCAAATATCAAAACTCAAAAATCAGCTACACCGTTTTGTTCATTGTATACAGTAAGCTCGAACTACTTCAAGAATAGGTGCACGGCATAAGGGACATTATCCTGATCCATTCCTGGCCAATTCTTTAGCGAATTCTGAACATGTACACATGTGTCCACACCTGCAAAATGTATTACTCATTTATATATATGAATCATATAAATGCAGCAATCCGATTGCAATAGGAAATATATATGTATGTTAGTATGTACCTATATATGAATCATATGTATGCAGCAATCCGATCTGCAAAATGTATCTCTCTACCTTCCAGAATTAAATATGCACCTGATCAAATGATAACAAGTTATTTGATAAGTGGTGGCATCGAATGGCCATTGGCCTTCTTAGTAAAATGTTATGAACACAATTATTACAATTGACTTACTGACCATTGGCGATTGGTCACTCATGCCAGCCAACAAATAAGCAATTTCATATGGCCATTCGTCTTCTGAGCAAAAAGTTTTCAGTTCCCATATTACTGCCACGTACAGTGTGTCACTTCATATCCTGTCAAGCTTCAGAAGCATATCGTCATCTACATCTTCAACTCCTAAACAAAACTCCATCGTCAAAAGTTAAAAAAAACAATGGAGGACTCTTCACTATGCATCACTGCCACTGTTCTTTGAGGACATCGGACTTACGAATTTGTGCATCTCACGCTTAGGCATACGCTGAAGCTTAATGAGGAGTGGACTATACGGGTTATACCCAAAAACTCTTTTATAATAACATGCCCATCTTACAGTACGCGTGATCATGCGCTAATGTTCAAACTTTTTACAAAAATTGGAGGTGCTTTTTATGTGCAACAATGGTCTGCTGAAGAATTTGAGCCTGAACCAGCGTTCGAGGCAGAATCATGGGCCAGAGTTGTTGGCTTTCCCGAGTTCCTGAAGACAAATGTTCCTGCAATAAAAGAATTAATGACGCCAATGGGAAATGTGTGTGAAATTGACGACTGTCATTGGTCTCGAATTGACCATAGATCATTATACCTGAAAATGGAATTTTATGAAGGCATTGGCTTGGAGAATGTTTTTGCTGCTCGATTCGACAACAAGAAATACATCATTAGGGTTGAGCGCACCACACATACTCATCCTTTGACGAGGCCTGAAATTCTGTTTGTGAGCAATAGGGAGGAACCGGTGGTACCATTTTTTTGTGATCATAGGTAAATTTTACTTCCATCCACGGTTTCTTATAGTGAGACACAACCACACATGCACACACTCACATACATACATACAAGGTTATAATGCCCCACCCAAGATTCTGAAATAATAATACAAACTGGTGCTCTGTTAGTTGTACATAGATGTGGTTGTGTGGCTTGAATTTGAGACACTGTTATTGTATGGCTTGAATTTCCTTCAGATGTGGTTACATGTCAAATTGTTTGATAATTAATGTGTGTTACATGTCAAATTGTTTGATAATTAAGGCATATAAACTCGTAGTTGGATCACATTATTTGAGAATTGAATCATATAAAATATTAGGTGGATCACAAAATGTTTACAGAAATAGAAGTTTGATCATATAATATATTAGGTGGATCACAAAATGTTTACAGAAATAGAATTAACATACCTATTGAAGTTTAATCATCCAAAGATCACTTTGCCCTCCACAACAAGAAATTCTGGTTTGGTCGCTGACTATGCTCTATCCTTAACAGCCACTCTGACATAGACAATGACTCTGACATGGATGCTGGTGCTGATGCTGGTGTGGATGCTGGTGATGACTGGCGATGTTTGTGGATGTTGGTTTTATTCTGCTGGTAATGATTTTTGGCTTGAAATTTTGTGAATATTTGTGAAACTTTGTGTGGTTATGGAAGTTTGTGATGACCGGTGATGACTGATGATGGATGCTGGTGAATGTTTTTGAATGTTTGTGAATGGTACGTTGTTTTGTTTGTGAATGCTGGTGATTTTTTAAAATCTCTGCGTACGTCTCTGGTGTATACTTATGATACTTGTGCGTGTATACTTGTGCGTGCCTTCAGATGGCTGTCTTATGATACTTGTGCGTGCATGTATACTTGTGCGCGCGTGCATACTTGTGCGTGTCTACTTGAGCGTGTGTACTTGTGCGTGTATACTTATGATACTTGAGCTTGTATACTTGTGATACTTGTGCGTGTATACTTGTGCGTGTATACTTATGATACTTGAGCGTGTGTACTTGTGCGTGTATACTTATGATACTTGAGCTTGTATACTTGTGATACTTGTGTGTGTATACTTGTGCGTGTATACTTATGATACTTGTGCGTGTATACTTGTGCGTGCGTGTATACTTGTGAGTGTATATATGCACTGCGTGTATGATGTGTATTGTAATAAAATGAAAATGCTTGAGTGCCCGCTTCAGATTTTGTCAAAATCTGCGGTAAGAGGCTTAAAATTCGGATGTCACCGCAGTGCATACACACCGCAGTGCAAATTAACCTCAAGCATACAAATTAACCACAGTGTAAGGTATGAACCTCAAGCAGTGCAAATTAACCGCAGTCCCCATTCCTTAACTAGCTCGACCTCTATAATAAACCAATGTCTTTTTCATGCCAGTAGCACGGTTCTCATGGTTTATTGCTGGGTATAATTTTCGAATAAACCTCAGCATAATACCAAATCCTAAATCAATAATAAGCGCAACTAATTACTCATAAGCGAATGGGTTTTCCAAAATGTAACAAATGAACTAATTACTAATTACTCATAATCCAATCTATAATAAGTGCAACTAATTCACAGTGCAATACAAACTGAACCTGAGGGAAAAAACTGGCGATGTCAGCGCCCTGAGCAATCAAAACTAGAAAGCGTTTCAAAGCTTCATCCTTTTCGGAATAGAATTTGCTGTCGAGGAGAGGATCGATACTGACGTGAATTTAGGTTTAAATTTTTGTCAATAGTAAAAAGGGGGGAAAACGATTAGATAATAGAGAAGAAAACGATTTCATGAAGGGAGAAGATCACGCCAAAATTTCGTCAAAAGAATGAAATGACGTGGCTGTCAATGATTGGATTATGGCTAACATTAAGATCATCAGATCCATAGATGGTTTGAACCGTTGGATTAATCTTTCATCTACGGTTGGGGTTTTTATATGTTGATAACGCGGATAGCTGAGCTGGATTATATATACGTAATGCTACGCTTTTAACTGGTGTTGCACATCAGAACACTAAAATTCCCGCCGCAACAGTGCATCCACGTATAATGCAACAACATATGAATGCTGTTGCAGAAGCTCGAAGAAATCATAGCTTTCGCCACACTTTTCATGCAACGCACACAAATTAGTGTCGAATATGCCCACTTTTGTAGTAGTGATTTGAGAAGGAATGGATTATATTTTGTGATTAGATAATCTTCCTTGATTCCATCATGAAATTAGTGTTAGATCCATGCTTTAAAGTGGAGTAGTAGCGGTTGGAGATCACTTGGATTGAATTGGAGTGAGAATCCATGGTGCTTGGATAAGATGAGATCCACTTGATGTTGAAGGAAGAAGGAGTGAGCTTAGAAAGCCATTAATGGAGCTTGGATTGCTTGAGAACGGTGGAGAAGTGATTTGGGCAGCCCTTCGGGGTGAAAGAATCGTTCCCTTGAAGTGCGGTGAAATAGGATATTTATAGGAGAAGTTTGGACCAAATGACAATTCTGTAATTACGAAATGCAGGGTACGGGTCGTTCGTATGGGTATTTACAGAACTGCCACTGGACAGTTGTACATAGCTGGAGCCTGCTGCACCCAGTTGGTAAACATGAACGAGCGAGCGACCAATGAATTGAGCGGGCGAGCGATCAATCCGTTGTTTGAGCGAGCCTTCAGGAAATATGTGATCGACTACCTTTTTTATTAGAGTGTCCCCTCTTATCTTAAACGAGTGAACCATAATGAACGAGCCATGTGCAAAGTGGTTGATCCCTTTATATTACAACATTACCACTTTGCCTCTTCTGAATATAGGTTTAATTTACGTTTATGCCATCCTCTTCATAATTCATATCAGTGACTACTTCCAGTTTGCTCGACCTCTCAGTAGAAGCATGCTTGACCTATGGCGACCTGATGGTGCTCGACCAGTTACTTAGCTCGGATCTGCTCGACCCCTTTATTTACCATAGGACCGACCTTCATATTGCTCGAGCGTGGCGTTGTTGTTCGACTTCACTGCTTTGAACAGTGCTCGTCCTCGTTGTAGAACACTGCTTGAGCCTACATCAGACCCGGGTATGGTCTGAATGACCCCTCCAACATGTCCTCGCTCGACCTCTTTATTTAGGCGCTGCTCGACCGAGGCGGCAAGTTGTGTATGGATGAGCTGCTGCATTGTACTGATGTGAACGACCTGGTCAAGGCTCCTTTCTCAACACGTGGTACTACTGCTTGACCCCTGTAGCTCGTACTGCTTGACCAGAGACAATTGCTTACTCTAGGTTGGTGTTTGACCAAGGTTGGCGTAGTGCACTTATATTGTTTGACATAATGCCCATATGTATTTCTAGTTAGTTAACATTTTCCTCTCGAAGCTATTATTTTTATCTTGCATGGAACACGGGCTTCGCACTGGACATTATTAATACAACTTGTGTTGAGACCCAGTCGTGGCTTTTTGCTTGATGCGGTAAACCATGCTTCGACGCTTTGACTTGTTGAATCCAAGTGATCCAAGTATAGAACTTGTTAGTTGGATATGCTCCGCGCCACCTGTTCTGTAATGAAAACAAGCACTTGCACGATTTTGGACTTATACTTTGTTATTGATCGTCCACATCAATAACAGATTAGTTAATCATTTAAAAATGAATTATGGTGAATTTTGTGATTGGGATTGAATAACGTACATATATAGAGCTGTTTTGTCTAACTGTTTATAATCCGTCAAACATTTGTATGCATAAATACGATACTCTAATTTAAATTCACCACGATACTTGAGTTTTGTTGATCGATATATATTCCAACTGCAGATTTCAAGCCTCGCTCTTTTAATGACTCATATGATCTTTGTATGATGGCTTACGTTTTATGAAACGTGTACTTGTTCAAATTGGAAATTTGATTAGAGTTTCCGAGGCCAAAGCGATTGCAACCTTTGGATGGATTCAGAATTTGGTTTTGCGTTGACGCCATGAATCATCCTGGGATGTATACACAATTTTGAATCCCCATTTCATGACAGCTTGCCCCAATGCGTTAATATTGCTCAATTGGAGCTTTGTAGATGAGAAAACCTTTGTGTTACGAGATTTCGATTGGATTTCCCAGGGTGGTCCTTATTGGTGTGATGAATTTGATCAACATATTGAGCATATCGACTTTGTCTATCTTTTCAAATACCCCACTTTGAAGGCAAGATTAAGCCAAGTACATTGGCTCCTTTGACGGGAATATATTGGTTTCTAGCTTGTTGCAATGTCGCTATGGACCCGTGGTATTTTTCCGAGCATTATTCAACTCTTCTGTGGCTGTGCTGTCTTAGCACCATGGGTCGTCGTGAATTTAAAGAGCTCGATGTGATCAGTTTGTCAAGTTTCCTTGATTGTGGTTGATGCGCTAGTGGTTTCTACTTTGTTGGCTAAAGTTATTTAAACTTGCCAATTATGCATAGAAACTTCTGAACTTGTCAATATAATTGGAATTCCGACTTTACTGACTGGTTTGGTGCTTCTACTTGGAGAAGTTCCTATATTTTCATGTCCCCCTTAGGGAACGACTTATATAATGCGCCCCCACCGAGGGAGGACTTTGGGTTTAGTGCCCCCACTTGGGGAGGACTTGGGATTTAGTGCCCCCGCTCGGGGAGGTATTTGGATTTTTATACTTCACATCTGATGTTTCAGATGTTATGCAAATGGTTTTCATTCTTCACATCTGATATTTCAGATTCTACACAAATGGTTTTCATTCTTCACCTCTGATATTTCAGATTCTATGCAAATGGATTTCACTCTTCACATCTGATATTTCAGATGCAACGCAAATGGTTTTCATTCTTCACATCCGATATTTCAGATGTTACGCAAATGGTTTTCATTCTTCACATCTTATTTTTCAGATGCTACACAAATGGATTTCACTCTTCACATCTGATATTTCAAATGCTACGCAAATGGATTTCATTCTTCACATCTGATATTTTAGATGCTATGCAAATGGATTTCATTCTTCACATCTGATATTTCAGATGCTACGCAAATGGATTTCACTCTTCACATCTGATATTTCAGATGGTACGCAATTGGATTTCATTCTTCACATCTGATATTTCAGATTCTACGCAAATGGTTTGGGCGGCTGTTATATCGTTCTACGGGGCATCCATCAATTTCTTTGTCGGATGCTTGACTTAGCAGGCTATTTCCCATTTAGAAACTGGTGCTTTGAACCTCTTATTTGGGGAAGTGTCCCTTCGATAAAAGCTACAGCTCTCTTATTTGTTTGTCATCGCACTTGTTCATTGTTTGGATCTTTGCGACTTTTATCATTCACTTTTCAAGGCGTTGATTTTTTATTTTTGCATTTGGCACTTGAAACAACGTTGTTGGGGTCGCGAGGTTATAGGAACAAGCGCTCGACAGATGGTCTGCAATATGAAATCATCTTTTAAGCAAGTTTTGATTTGACATATAATTTTGTAATCAAGAAATTCATTCAGTGAGGCATTCTCTTAACCGCAGAGCTAATGTTCAGTGCATCACTTGCAGATTATTATAGACTATTTACAAGAAGCTTTGAATATAGCAGAAAGTAAAACATGAAGTAAAGCATGAACTAAAGATGGAAATAAAGCATGAAGTAAAGCAGTGGCGATGTAGATCGCTTATTCTGAGCCATTGAAATTGGAGCATCATTAAAGGTTATCAGTTGATGATCGGCCTCAGATTGGCTTGAGCAGGAGCTCTGTTGCTTTGACCAAACTGATCATTTGATGCTTCCTGCCCTTGGGGAATTACAGAAGGATTCATGGCTTGCAGATTCTTTACATACTGTTGCAGCCTATTTTTCCTGATCAATTCCTCGATGAGGTTCTTCAGGTGCCGTCACTCATTAGTGTTATGACCAGGATGGTTGTGAAATCTACAGAACTTTCCTGAGTTTGTTGCTTTATCGAATTTGGCTCCGCATACTCTTCAGAATTCTTTTTCGAAAGATAGATATTTTCAGGAGTGTCATTCAAAGGCGTTAGCTCTGATGAGTTGAAAAGGTGACACTTCTTATTAGCCTTGCTGCCGTTCCCAACGTTGGCTCGCTTCTTCCCCTAAGTGTTCTTCTGATTATACTGATTAGCAACGTTTTTAGGAGCTTCAAGAAGCGGGTTAGCATCAATAATCTGAAGAGGCACGGGATTAGCGTCGACTCTCATGTACTCTTTGGCCTTTTTACAGAATTTTTCAAGCGTGTTCGGCTCTTTCATTTTGATCCATCTTCCAAATTCGCTCTTCTCATCTATATGCCGATTAGAGACATGAGGATTATATTGGGTTCTGGATTCCTTAATTCAGACAAGGCAACATTGAATCGACTGAGAAATAACGAATTCCCCTAGATTCTGCTTCATTGCTGAAAGTGTTATGGCATCCTTGGCTTTGGTGGCATACAAACAGAACTGCTCCTTGAATTTTTTGGTCAAGTCGAAGAATCGGTCTATGGACTTAGGTGGTAGCTTTGTGAACCATAACAACGCAGCACCTTCTAAGTAGAGAAGAAAGTATGTGCATCTCATCTCATCTGTCGCCTTTGCCACACTCATATGCCACTCGTATTTGAATAGAAAGTAGTTAGGGTCATCGAGGCCATTGTACGGTGGAAAGTCGGAGGATTGAACTTCTTTGGACACTTTGCTTCAAGAATTCTTTCGGTGAACGGGGTCCTGTCAGGAGAGAAGTCCCAATTTCTTTCGTCGCCATTACCGGCTTGATTCCTCTTCATGATTTGCTCTATCATATATCTGAGACATATTCTTCAGTGTTATGCCACTCTTCGAAGTTGATCTTTTTACCAAATGTTCTTCTAGGCAAACTTTCTTGATTAGATAGCTTAGGTACTTTACCCTCCCGGCGAGGAGGTGCCCCGTGGAAGGACTGGTGACCTTTCGAGCATTCACTTCGAAATGATTCTTAGCTTTTGATTTCAATCCCTCGATGTTAGCTTCCACTACAAGAAAAGTAGGTATTAGTTACGGTATACAGCGGCGTTTGTTATCGAACTGTATCCATTAACGCTTCTATCGCTTTTTCTTGTATACAGAAACGGAACTAGAAATGTAACTCCAAACTAGCGCCTTTATTTTTTTTTTGTTACCACGCATTTTTCATTTCCGCGCTTTCTGCTTTTCGCTTCCCTCCTTTCACTTTCTTCTTCGTAATCCTAATTCTCTTTCTTCGTAACCCTAGTTTTTACATGGAGCCAAATCCACGTCAACCTCCTTCTCATCTCCCTCTTCAATCTCATCTCGGTCGTTACTTTCGGCCATTTCGGCTTTTGTCCTTTCCACGCATCCTTCACTATTGGCACTATCATCCTCATCTTCCCTTTTTGCCCGTCATTCATGTCATTCTCCAGATCCATTATTTTTTACCAGTGCTCTGAATCATTCAACTAGAATACATGACCAAAACTATAGGTGCGTTATATTCTAACAAAGGTCTTTTTTTAATTTATATATAAGTTTAATAGTTCCAGTAGTCTATATCTCAGTTTTACACTTCGGTATTCATCTCAATTGAAATAGATAATTTTTTTATTGACTTAGGATTATTTTCATCTGAAACCATAAGTCTAAAATGCAAGAGTTTAGAATTATAAAAATGATAACATTTTGTAACTTATTTATAAGTTTATTATTTTATTATTTTCTATAGTACTTATATGACAACATCGGCCATTGTATGGAGTGGAAAATTACCATACATCATATTAACAAAATACAAAGAACTAAGCATGCTTTAGAATTATACAGAGACTACTTAACAATAAAGGTAGAAATTCAGGGTTTTTTTATGGTGAAAGGCAGCTTTGTGTGATTGTGGTGATGTTAGGTCGTAGAGGTTATTGGTGGTTGTTATGATGTTAATGGGTTGAGGATTTAGTGGGCTTGGTATATAGAATGACAGTTTGTGATCAATGTTTGATTGTTGGTGAGATAGTCAGTGGAAGGAGGGTATTGGAGATGATAATGGTGTTAATGTTTCGGTTTGCTGTGATCAAGTGTTTTGGTATTTGGATTTTGTTTTAAAAGGCTTTCTTTGACCTTCATTCCACTCTCAATTGTTCTTGATGGTATTACAACTGTAGCACCCCTTAGTGCCAGAACTCTTGCTGTTTCTTTTCCAATGCCATTCGTTGCTCCTGCATTTAGACTGCTTAGTTACCTTTGGGGAAATAATATAATTCGTTCTTCACTGTTATGGTTGTCTGTTCATCCCCCTAACATGTTTGTACTTATATTTGCTTATACCTTTTATTTTGTTCCAGACAAAAATGCAGATAATACGAAGAAAACCCAAAACAATAGCAGTGAGTTTAGACGCATCTATGCCTTCGGTGACCTCTTCTGCTGTTGAAGAAGAGCCAAATTCTGAAAACTCCCTTGATGCTCGTCCCCATGGCCAATTCCATGAAACCATTACTCTTTTGGTCAGGTATGTTTACATTGCACTTACTTTTGTAAATTCTTCACACTCATATCTTGTATATGTGGTTCAGATTGGAAGGCCCATGCTGGTTGTTTTAGGACCAATACCATGGTTTTAATCTCGAATTTAACTCTTTTTAACCGGCCTAATTCAATGGTACACTGATATTGAACAAGGATTGAATTTAATGATAAATTTATTATAGATAGCTGATATTTTCTTTTATCCAGGAGGTAAGTGTGTGTTAATGTGACATGAAAGCTCACGAGTGCTTCCCTTGGTTGAAAATACAAAACTCTAAAATTTGGAGAGCCATTAAATACACCATATTATACACTATTTTTTACCTATTCTTTAAAATACTGAACAAATCTGAAATTGCCCTTAATAATACTAAAAATACATTACAGCTCCACTTAGTCCTTTACTTAAACAACCCATGTTATTTAACCCTAGTGTTCTGCAATAAAAACGTGTAGTGGATGTATTGGTAAGTTATTCAACACTAAATGAAATAAAAACATGACTTCTTTGCAAAATTGTTGCCGCATGTGTATTTTTACGATTTACTGTGTAATTTCATATTGCTAAATTTGGTTGCAAGTAAAGAAATTGGTATCATATGATATATTGGAAACATGCTGCACAATTCTGGTCTGTAAAGCCACAATACACTTGTGCACTAGAATCCATGCATCAGATGCAAATGCACATATATACTGCACAACAACTTTCAAAGAACAAAAAGTGGTTAAGCATGCAAACCGGACATCATACAAACCCTGTGTATATCGGGCAGCTTTTCCCTAAGCTTATACGAGCAACCAAACCAATAAAATCTAACATTTTATGAACTTCCCTTCAGTATAAATAGGAGAAGCAGCAGATATAACTAAATGGAGCTGTTAGCTATGAAGGCCATTTTCTTCCACTTTTCTATGTCTAGGTATATATATTTGTCATTAGTAGTTGTCTTAACAGATTTGATGTCCATTCAATAATAAGTTCTTCTGATGTTGATTTTTGTATGTTCATTATATCATATAATAGGTAACAGAACTAGCAGATGGTAATTTTTTTGGATGCTCTTTAAATCATGTTGTAGCCAATGGCACAACATTGGTGAACTTACTGAAAATATGATCACAAATATACAAAAACAAGTTTCAATACTTGAAGAGTAGCTACGCTTTGCCAATTTCAAAATTCAATACTCGGAATAACAATGGATGCTGCAAAGCTTTTGAAGGAAAAGAAATTCTGGGTTGCATCAGTTCTCGTTATCGGGGCTGCGAGACTTCAGGTTCAAATACTCTTTGTTTTGTTCATTCCATTCATACAACAGTTGAGATAATTTATTCGATCGAAATGTTTTTTCAATTTATGGCCATATGATGTGGTTACAAAAGAAGAATGCCTTTAAGCAAAAATTTAATGATCTTACTGCTGATGATGATAAACAAGAGGTTAAGAAAGAGAATAGTGAACTACTCATTGACTGACTGATTAAGTCAAGGCTAGTTTGATCTGTTCATGCTTGCTTGTTTGTAGGGTTATATAATGTGATGGTACTTAGTGAATCTGGTATTTCTGTGGAATAATGAATAATCTCAATGACCCAACAAACCCTCCAAATAGCGTCAGTATGAAACTTTTGATGAGTGTTCTTCACAATCGGTGCTTCTCAGTTCAAAGGCACACCATATAGCAAATTCAATTGTGAATTCAAGGTGAGTAAACCTTTCAAGACCCATTCCTATTATTTTATTGTATGGACTTGTTTTGTACATTGAATGATTGTGAATTTTAGTAATAGTTTTGAAGTTCTAAATATTGGAAGTCTGAACCACTTTTATGGTCAAAATCCCTTACTAAAAATAGCCACTTTCAATTCTTTTATCCTCTAAATGGCTCACATTTCCATTCTCCAGTTCTTTGTCATACTCATGCAGTCATGCTTTGCTCGTCTATGATATCATTCAAAAAAAACAAAAACAAAAAACAAAAAGGGAAGATGAGGTGAAGCATACATGAGATCTATAAGAGTGTATAATATACACACACCCTAAATTTGCAACAAATTCAACATCTATTTGCAGTCCGAGATGACGGATTCGACAAAACATGATTTATATAGCTTTACACTTAATCTTACAAAGAACTAATATGTGATACACGTATAAGAATAAACCCATTCATGTGCACACAGTTGCAGATCTAGCACCAAGGCATCAATATAGGCCAGCCAAGTCTTTTCACTACATTAAATTTGTTTACTCCTAATTTTGATGTTGTAGTTATCTTATTTTGCGCATCTTCCATATAGGCAGGTGATCTACTTCAAGTTTAGTTTATATATGCGGTTAATCTTTTTAAATTTTCAGGGAGGACATAACTTATTGTTAAGAAGCACTTGATAGTGGGAAATGGCAATAAAGAACATCATGAAGTTCCATGTTGTAATAGTAAAGGCTTCCCTGCTGCAGGTAAGTGAAATATTTCATATTTTTTATTTTTAGTATGCATTATGAAATTACTGTCATTTATATCAGACTCCTATTGGTGATTTGCAGTTGTAGGTCCATCTAACTTATTCGATGGGACAAGTGAGTGACACAATTTTATATCTGACTTTTTGTTGTACATCCATTCTTTCTTACTAAAGTATGCATTAACACGTCCTGCTGTTATATAATATTTAGAATATCAAACCTGTTTTCACCTATCTTTTCTAATTGCGATCAATCCGAAATCCATATATCAAACAAACTTATAATTTCTTTCATCTTAAAAGGTTGCGCATGTCTTTTTTCTGTTTTCTTTATTAGCGAGGGAGGTTATTATAGTCCCGTAGACTTGAGATTTTTCAGTTCTCAATACACTGAAAATAATTCATATTCGAAGTGAAGGAATCGCAAATTAAATTAGAAGTCACTTTGTCAACTGCATCATACTCAACTGTAAAAGTTTTGCGGATTTGTAGAATTTAGTGGTAACTGATATTGTCCATAATTACTATTTGAACGAATAGTTTACTTTAATGGTTGGCCATTGTCAGTAACCGCTTTCTCATGAAAACATTGTCATCAAATTGGAAGACCTTTTCAACTACATTAGATTCAATTGTAAAATATTTGCTGATTTGTTGAAGTAGAATTAAGTGGTGAACAAATACAAAATATAAGCCATTGTCAGTAACCGCTTTCTCATGAATTTTTGAGCTTTTGGTTCAGTACAAGAATTTTAACAAGAAATACGTTGGAATGAACTGATGGGTTTTAAACCAAAACCATTTTAATAGTAGTATGGATTTTGGGTAATAGATGTTCGAGAGCTCGCTGCTAACGGATATGAACATGGTTTGTGATATCCCAATATTCGGTTTTCATAAAAAGGGAAACAATATAAATTGTCGACGTAGAGTACAATAAAATACATAAAGAAATGGATAAAAGCATCACTGGATTTAACGCATTTATAAACGTAGGTTATGAATATTTGACAGCTGCATTCAAGTAAACTTTATAAGTAAATAAAAGTACTAGAATACAATTGCAGAAGTGCAGAAATAACATCCTCCCTTAGATGTGCTCATGGTAGAAGACGAATTTGACAGGGCAATAATTCATGCCACAAACAATCAATCCAAAGGAGGAGACCATGGCAGGAGTTGAGTAAGACAATTTAGGCGATGTTAATCTAGATTAGTTTGCTTCTATTTCAACGATCTTTGTAGGGATATGAGATGAAACATACATCGGTGGAGTGGTTGAGATGAACTTATCCTTGAAGAATAAAAAATTTATGATTTCATTTCAACTATTACAGATAAGACCAAAGAATGTAGTGGAAATAATGGAAGGAAGAGTATATTCCGTTCAACGAGGATAGTGGTAGGGAAGGGAGATTCGGGAATAGAGGTCGAGCGGAATGTTCACAGATACTGCTAGGACATCTAATTTTTTTAATTGTAGATGTATCTTGCTGCTATAATTAAATGTGAAATGCAACATGCAATATCCCTATTATGGTACTGCTCAGTGCTCACCGATATGATAGTCAAAGTTACACAGCGGTTATACTTTTTAAAAAAAAACATGTATTTTTATGATCTTCATGCATTAGTATTCTGTGTTTGTATTTAAAAGTAATCCACCTGCTAGGACAGTTAAAGATGTGAAACTATTATTAGAGTATACAAAAAGGAATATAGCATAGCTAACAGACATGTTATGAGAGAATATTGACAAAAATGTGATTTTGTCTAAAAGCATTTTTAGATAAATTATTTCTGCTAATTTAATTTTGCTTTTCGCAGGTTAGGTTGCAGCAAAGTTTTTTGACAAATTAAAGCAAAAGTTCAGGGACCTAAAAGAGGTAGGTACATGTTGGTCCTATGTTTTTTATAAGCTATTTATAAAGTTTATATGGTCATGTTCTACTATTATCTGGTTGATAGCCCATCTGTTCAATAATTTGATAACAACCAATAATGTTTGTACCAATAGATGTTCGAGAGCTCGCTGCTAATGTATTTCTTGTTAAAATAATTCGATAGCAAACTATAATCTTTGTACCAATAGCTAATCTATTACAAGAATTTATTATCCCTCCATTCTTTGATCGTAATCGTGATTGTCACAAAAATGAATATGGAAATAATTTGTAATAGATATAACAACATAAGGTCCATTAATTCTCAATCGCTGCCTTCTAGCATAAATTTGTTGTTTTTATCTTTTTTTTTCCATCTCGAATTTCATCGCACCAACGCTTTCATCAGACTTGCTTATACTAAGCAATTCATTTATCATTTAATATCACTACTGAATCCTTCCATATTCATTAACAGAGGTTAATTATATAAGGTTGTTGTAGTTGACTAATGATTTGTATATTACAAACTGTTGTTTTCTCAATTTTCATCTGTTATTACAAAATTCCACTGTATTCTCCTACTTTTTATTACAAAGCTTATTGCATGCTTTCTCGTTCATTTACTGTTGATTGTATGAAGATATTCCAATATTCCACTAGTGCAAAAAGAGGCAATGCATTGATATGTGAGTTTTGATTCAAAAGATAACTGAATATAATATATATGGCAGTGCTGACGCTGATTTATGGAGTTCATTGGATATAAGATAAAGTGTAGCATATTAGATAGTTTTATACTACCCCAGTATGCATTAGATGAATTGATGTAAAATCCAAAATAATGTGTAGTTTTGTGGTACTATTGCGGATCAATCTATGTACGATCTGATATGATATTTTACCCATAATGTGTCCATAATCAGTTGTGGCATTCATGTATGTAAACTTTGTCTTCAGCTCAAATGATCTGTCACTCACAACATTTTGCAACTTCTGGTATAACTAAATTTTAATTTATCCATAATAGTGAAGAAGATCTGAGAATCGTGAAGAAGCTCAAAAGCTACCGATGCGGGCAGCCTATCGGGTCAGTCCAACATTGTTCCTGGACCCAAGCAGGATGGACTCCAATGTGGCAGTGGCTGCTACCTGGCAGGTGGTCTACAACATAAGTCGGCCTAAGGTCGCCAGCCCGAAGTGTTGTGTGTCGTTCTCTGCATTCTACAACGACTCGGTAGTGCCGTGTCAAACATGTGCATACGGGTGCACGAACGTGGGAAGAAGCTGCAATGCAAGGGCGAGGTTGGTTTGCAGCTGCCGCAGGCTCTTCTGATTCCGTCCGAGAACAGAACGACGACGATGAGGCAGAGTGCGGCAATGAAACAGTGGGTTGCCGAACCCGATGCTATGCCCGGATAACTGTGGGGGTGAGTGTGAACTGGCATATAAACTTGGATTACATACTGGTAAAAAGAATATTTCCACCTACTTCCCTTTATATATCTGAAAGAAGATTTTATGTTATTTGTCGTTGTCTCAGTTGTAGGTGTGTGTCCAATTAAAATATCTTGCAGATACAGAATTATGCACTATGTGATTGATGTTTATAATATTTACTGGTTTAATTTTTTCTTGCAGGGCTCGACCTGTAAAGAAACCAATTGAAACTCTTGAAATGAATGAACCCATTTATAGGATCATTTCAGCTTTGGATATTGGCATGATTTATTTGATGAAAAATGCTAATGGTAGCTGTGTTCTACAAACCTATTTAAAACACTTTACGCCTGAGCAAAATGAGGTGAGTTTTTCCCCCTCTACATTGATTTTAATTATTTTTATGTATCATGTGGTTTTACATATGCACATTTGTTTTTCTACCTTCTCACTACCTTAATATTTTGTTACAAAACAGTACCAATGAAAATATCAAAATACAACAAATAGTACAAACTTTAATATCTGTAGCCAGGTCTCTTTATTTAGCATAACATATGAAGATGTGATCAATTATCAAAGAACACGTACGCATCACATTCAAGATATAAAATCAGGCACCACACAAGGTAATGATCAATGGCATTAGCTCTCTAACTTTTGGAGTTCCAAACGGCAAGTAGGGATCACAGTCTTGTAATAGTTGGATAGGAAAAGAGCAATTCTTAAAATTACATGAAGATAAGTAATATCCATGACAACAAATTGAGAAATGGAATAAATGTAAAAGTATTGATTTTTTCAATGTCTATATAAAGTCATCTGGGTAAACTAAGCTGCACGTATGTAAATGGAACATGAATTCCCATCTGTCAAATGCTGCCTTAGTATGGCACGCAGATAGTTTGAATATAAGGCATGTTATGAGCAAAGAATACTGTTTGTGTAGACCTTTATTACCAGACCTGAAATGCATTCATATGAAGATTTAATATGATGAAACATGTTTTGATATGATGCATACTAGTATAATAAGAGATGTCATATAGTTAACTGAATAAACTTGGTTGATATTTCTATGTCAAGTATAGTTATATAATATGAAACATTATTTTTATTACTGGCTTAAACTTGGCAAATGGTGTGCTCTATTGTGCCTATATCAGAGATGAATAACTAGGCAATTGGTGTGCTCTGTTATATATAATTTATGCATTTTGCACATTTATGTAATTATGATTGTTGACCGTTATACTTGTATGTAATTCTTACCGTTGACCGTTATACTTATGTACAGGTAATTAGATTTTCGAAGTGAAGAACAACCGCATCAAAGAACCGGTGGTAATTAAGCTATGAACAAGACTTTAACTATTATTTTGTTTGTACTAGTCTTGTAGACTTGTTTGTAAGCAGTTGTGTTATGTGGATTCACTTATTTTGTCGAAATACTACTATTGAGATGATTATGGGTGTTATATTTGGTATTGCGAGTAATGTGTTTTTTTAAGTATTCAAATATGGTGTTACTGATTTTAGTTTGAAAACGATACTCATATGATTATTTGTTTTAATATTTCTATTATATATGAGCGATTGATGGAAATGCTACAAGCTATTAATAGTAAATAACCCCAATTAAAATGTGGTGTGCATCAGTAAGTTTTAGTAGCATTGAAATAGTGCTACAAATGTAATTTACAAAAGATATTGTAGCTGAAATGAAACGCAACGAAAAACATATGGTAGGACTAAAAAACCACTACAAAAAAATTGGGAAATGATGCAAGTATCACTTTAGTAGCATTTTAAACCCGCTGCCAAAAAAAAACTTTTGTAGGGTTTTTAAAACGCTACAATATGTTCATTTTTGGTTGCGTTTATTAAAACGCAACAAAAACTTTCAGACTTTCAGTTGCATGTCTTATCGCAGCGTTCTCTGAAACGCTACTACAAGTTATGGTAGCATTTTTTCAACGCTACCAAAAGTCATTTCTGGTGTAGTGTTCGTCCTTGTCACTCAACCAATCATTATCGTCTTCCATGTTGCCGTTGCGGTTAAGATCAAAAGCGAGCGAGTTGCCATTTTCTTCGAGATCAACATGGACTTTGGAGGGACTAGATTTGTTTGAGCATCATGGATGGTATCAAGTTTCTCCATCATAGCTTTAGTAGAAGCATCCATTCAGTTGTTCATGTTGGCAATAGCGACATTCAACTCATTTTTAGTCATATCGACTGCACTTTCCGAGTTTTCGCCAATTTCAAAACGGTTAGTAAGCGGCGTAGTCTCATTAGCAACATTATCATTTCCTCCAACGCTTTTGCTTGCGGTCTTCTTAGATTTGGCCATTATTTTGGATAAGGGTCTCAACCTTGTGGGAGAGGATTTGTCAGATGGCCTAGATCTTAGACTTATAGAATCTATGGTGGAAGTAGATTTAGAACTTCAATGGTGGGCTCTTAAGATTGAGGGAAGTATGAAGGAGACGCGAATGCGGCCCCACGGTGGGTGCCAAATGTTTAAATCAAAAATGGTTCAAACTCCAAAGGTACACAAATCACACTTCACCAATATGGTTAAAAATTAAAAGGAGCCACAATCGCAAAATAAGCGGGAAAAAGTAAAAACACAAAGATTTTTATAGTGGTTCGATCTAGAATAGATCTACGTCCACTTTGGAAGCCATTTCATTATCATGGAGAAATTTACATAGAGCATCATGTCATTCATCACATTTATTACACTTATTCACTCTCTTTATGATGATTTCCCACTTTCTACTCTCTTTTAGCTTTAGATCTCACTTGGATTTGAGAAGGAACAAATTAGATTTCAGGATTAGATAATCTTCCTTGATTCCATCATGATATTAGTGTTAGATCCATACTTTAAAGAGGAGCAGTGGCGGTTGGAGATCACTTGGATTTAACTGGAGTGAGAATCAATGGTGTTTGGAGAAGATGAGATCCACTTGATGTTGGAGGAAGAAGGAGTGAGCTTAGGAAGCCATTAATGGAGCTTGGATTGCTTGAGAACGGTGGAGAAGTGATTTGGGCAGCCCTTCGGGGTGGAAGAATCGGTCCCTTGAAGTGTGGTGAAATGGGGTATTTATAGGAGAAGTTTGGACCAAGTGGCAATTATGTAATTATGAAATGCAGGGTACAGGTCATTCGTATGGGATTTACAGAATTACCACTAGACAGTTGTACACATCTGGAGCCAGTTGTACCCGGTTGGTATACATGAACGAGCGAGCGACCAATGAATTGAGCGGGTGAGCGATCAGTCCATTTTTTGAGCGAGCCTTCAAGAAATATGTGACCGCCTTCCTTTTTTACTAGAGTGTTCCCTCTTATCTTAGATGAGCGAACCATATTGAACGAGCCACGTGCGAAGTGACTAAACCCTTTATATTACAACATTACCACTTTGTCTCTTCTGAATATGGGTTTAATATTTATGTTTATGTTATCCTCTTCATAATTTATATCAGTGACTACTTCTAGTTTGCTCGACCTCTTAATAGAAGCGGGCCTAACCTATGGCGACGTGATGGTGCCTGACCAGTTACTTAGCTAGGATCTGCTCGACCCCTTCGTTTACCACAAAACCGACCTTCATATTGCTCAAGCATGGCGTTGTTGTTCGACTTCATGGCTTTGAACAGTGCTCGTCCTCGCTGTAGAACACTGCTTGAGCCTTCTTCAAACCCGGGTATGGTCTGAACGACCCCTCCAACATGTCCCCACTCGACCTCTCCATTTAGGCGCTGCTCGACCGAGGCGACAAGTTGTGTATGGACGAGCTGCTGCATTGTACTGATGTGAACGACCAGGTCAAGGCTCCCTGCTCAACATATGGTGCTACTGCTCGACCCCTGTAGCTTGCACTAATTGACTAGGGACAGTGGCTCGACTCCAGGTTGGTGTTTGACCAAGGTTGGCGTAGTGCACTTATACTGTTTGACAGAATGCCCGGATGGATTTCTGGTTAGTTAACACACACCAACTTACCCTTAGTGTTTCATGATTAAACTTATACAAAAATGAAAAAAATATGTGTTACGAGCATAACGGCACGCGCTTCGCGCGTGGACTGGTTTACCGCAAATTTATGTAATGTATATATATAGTATGTACCCCGTTCCGATAGCACAGGTTCAAGTTGTGCTTAATATAAGCATTATATAGAACAGATATTTAAAGCGGTTATCCTATGTAGTAATAGTAAAATTCAAATTCAAATTCAAATTGCTTTGTATTAAAAAGACAAAGGTAACGTTATATAAAATTTGGAAGATAAATTTTAATGTTATATGGAATTAAACAAAATTTGGCTTCATTAGAGAACGATACAGAATTAAACACATACATAGTTTCCACGTTATATAATAAGCATTTAATAACACAGAAATTTCACCTTATCTTGTATTAAAAAAAACTAGTGAGAAGAGAAATGAAAAAACAAACAATGGTTCATATTTGATAATAGGTAAGACAAGAAAAGATGCCCCAAGGACAAAGTAAATTAACTCCCCATTAACATTGATAATCAGAACCGTTGCTCTGTGATACCCACCTAAAAAACAGCCTTCATCAAATCAAACAGCCGCCTAACATTTAATTCTTTCATTGTCTATGACTCAGTTCAAAGCACTTCACTTTAGTGCTATTTATCCACCTCCCACCATTGCATTCTTCCCACTTTACTATGTTGCTCCAACTCCTCACTACAAATGCTATTTCTTCTAAAAGATTTATCTTGATGCCCCTAACTAAGTTGCTATTTTCTGCAAAATACTAACACGTAATCCACAACAGACTCTTTTCCATAATCCAAGACATGTTTTAATTTTTATGCGCCAAAAAATACATGCAATTTTTTTTATGTCATTCAGTAGTGCTGAAAATTCTATAATTTCTCGCAATGTACACCCTGAATTGCTCACAAACATAATCCAACGCAAAAACACGCAAAATTTCATAATCCAAGACATGTTTTATGCAAAATTACAATATCAACAGTACTGCATACATCTATGTAATTTGGTGGCTAATGCCAAAAAAAGTATGCCATTAAGTAGTGCCCAATGTAATCAGTATTGAAATCCATCATGAAAACAGTGTTGTCAAACATTATCAGTATCATAAGTCATCAGTGTTACAGTGGCATGATCTTTGTCATCACTCATTGATATCATATCGAACTGATACCCTCAACTACCCATGAAGATGAAATGGAAATTGCAGTTTGCCCAAATTGTCCCTTACTGATTTCCCACATCATTTATCCCTCATGTTGCCGATGCTACTACATGACGATGTCACATATTATTATTATCGTGGCTATTCGTTGTCAATATTACTCCGATCATGCTACTACTTATCAATATCACATACTAATAACGATGCACTTCACCAATTGTATAACGAAGCTGTGTATTGATATTGTGAACTCAAAGTTATGAAGGCTGAAGTGTTGGAAATGAATGAGCAAGATAAAGAGAAATTTGGGAAGAAGAAGAGATAACAACCTACAGTTCCACATCATCAAACTATAAACACAACCCCTCCAAATATATTAGGAGCCAATAGGCTTTTATAAAATAAAAGGAAGAGGGATTATAGAGGAATGTGGGCTAGGACATGACACAATATATATCGAAGTGTCAAAGATTGGGCCTTGGGGCCGACGGTTGCTGATTGGGCCAGTGCGCCGAAACGAGAATTTTTTCTCATAATTTGAAATGCATGTCTATTTAGCTGAATGGGTACAACCATTTGAATTCTGAGTGCACGCACATTAATGACCTCGTGGTTAAAGGGTCACAACCTTTCCAATTTCAACGGTTACTAATAACCAAATAGGCACCTCCTCCAGCCTATAAATACATTGCCCAAAACGAGATAGAATTTACTTTTGAATTTTCTCGCATTACTTCTTCTTCTTCAAAATAATCCTCTGATCTAGTTTTTGTAATCTACTTCAGTTCGTCATAGCTCCGCTTGCCGGCACTACGCTGCGGGGTTTTTTTATTTTATCCTGGCAAACAAATTGCTATTGCGTCAATCAGTGCATACGATGACAATATTGTTTCAAGGAAGCATAATCATTTCTGGACCCGGACATTACTAAAAAATTTCATCTTACTGTATGTAGGAGATGGTTCTGTACAACTCCAATCTAGTGCATAATCGGTCACGCATTCTGTCGTTGCTGTAAACACAGTTTGACATGACAATTACTGCATAATTGAGTAACATAGATTTTGTTACCATCTGTTTGTAATATAATTGTGTATTGCTAAAAGTTCTAACAATTTTGAAACAATATTTGTTGCAAATGACAACGAATAGCAACAGTGATTCTGCACCGATTCTGTAACAACCCGCACCTCCGTTCACACAAGATATTGTCCCCAACTTAGCCACTGTATAGGTGTGGGGTTTTGTTCCTCAAAAGGCCTCGGTGTTAGTAAGAGATGGGCTTTATTATATAAGTACCCACTTCACACAGGCTTCCACGATGTGGGACTTAGGGGTGTTACATTCTCTCCTCCTACAGAGCCCAACGTCCTCGTTGGCTCATAAACACCTCACCCAAGCGCTGTGGTCCACACAGAAGCCACAATTCCGGCTAGGTATTGGCTCTGATACCCCTGTAACAACCCACACCTTCGTTCACGCAAGATATTTCCCCCAACTTAGCCACCTTATAGGTGTGGGGTTTTATTCCTCAAAAGCCTCGGCGTTAGTAAGAGATGGGCTCTACTATATAAGTACTCACTTCACACAGGCTTCAACGATGTAGGACTTAAGGGTGTTACAGATTCAGACGGTGACAAACGCTCAGCCAATGCTTGTGCTTCCAACAATGACTTTGTCCCATGGAGAAAGGCCAGAGAAGTTCAACGGATTTAATTTCAAGCATTGGCAATAGAAAATGTTGCTTTATTTAACAACATAGAGCCTCATCAAATTTCTGACTGAAGATGCTCCGGTGGTAGCCGAACTTGAACCTGACGCTACCACGGTAGAGGCTCTTTCTATCTAGAATAACTTAGAATTCATGTGTAAAAACTATATTCGGAATGGTCTGGATGAAAGCCTTTATAATGTATATTGTACCATTGCAACATCCAAACAACTCTGGTTGGCTCTGAAAAAGAAGTACAAAACTGAAGATGCAAGCATGAATAAATTCATTGGTGGTAAATTTCTTGACTACAAAATGGTTGCTTCAAAGACGGTGATCAGTCAAGCTCAAGAATCGAAACTTATCATCCGTCAACTGGAAAATGAAAAGATGACTCTTAGTGAGACTTTTCAAGTGGCCACAACTATTGAGAAATTGCCTCCTTCTTGAAAGGACTTCAAGAATTACCTTAAACACAAGCGTAAGGAAATGACAATGGAAGAGCTCAAAGTTCGGCTGCGCATTGAGGAAGATAACATAAATTATAAGAAATAGATTTCTCAGAATATTGCTGCCAAAGCAAATGTAGTTGAGCCAGACAAGACTAATAAGAGAAAACGGGAGAATGCTCCTATGAAGTCAAAGAAATTACTTGGTTCTTTCCACAACTATCAAAAGAAGGGGCACAAAGCAGTCGAATGTCGCGCACCCAAAAAGAAGAAGTTAGAAGCAAAAACATCTGATGTTTCGAAAGGCATTTTTAATCTTGATTTATGTGCAGTAATATCATAATGCAACCTTGTTGGTAACTCGAAGGAATGGTTTGTAGATATTGGATCCATGGTTTGTAGACACTGGAGCCACTCGACACATATGTGTTAACAAGTGGATGCTTGCAACCCACTATAACAAAACTAGTCTTTAATGATGCAAAGGGTGTGTCTTTTAAGACGCTATTCTTAATAGCGTCGCATAAGTGTCGTAAAAGACACACCCTTTTGCATCGTTAAAAAACAACTTTGTTGTAGTGACCTATAAAACTGCAATTGATGATGAATAACTTTTTATGGGCAATTCTTCTATTTCAAAGGTTGAAGTCAAAGGAAAAGTTGTGTTGAAACTGACTTCTAGAATGGAATTGACTTTAAATGATGTTCTTCATGTTCCAGAAATTCGCAAGAACATAATTTTAGGATCGTTACTGAGCAAGTATGGTTTTAAATTGACCTTTGAAGCTGATAGATTTGTACTTTCAAAGAATGGAGTGTATGTTGGAAGAGGATATGTGTGTGATGGTTTGTTTAAGGCAAATGTAAACACTATTGTACCACGCACTATATGAATAAAAGTGAATCTTCTGCTTATATTGGTAAATCTTCAAACATATGGCATTCTAGATTAGGGCATGTGAACTATGATACATTGTGAAAATTGATTAATCTAAAATTTATACCAAAATACAATATATATTCCAACTACAAATGTCAAGTTTGTGTAGAAGCAAAATTGACAAGAACCTCGTTTCATCATGTTGAACGAGAGACTGAACTTCTAGACTTTAAACAGTATAAGGCAGAAGTCAATTCTCAACTCAACAAGAAAATAAAATCTTTAAGAAGTGATATAGGAGGAGAATACGAGTCTCCATTTGAGGAACTCTGTGCTGAGCATGGAATTATACATCAAACTACAACCCCATATTCACAACAATCCAACGGTATAGCCGAACGGAAAAATAGAACTCTTAAAAAAATGACGAATGCCTTACTAATTAGCTCTGGTTTGCTAGATAACTTATGGGAGAAGCTATTCTTTCGGAAAATCATATTTTAAATAAAATACCCCAAAATAAAATATCTAAATCACCTCATGAACTTTGGAAAAATAGACCACCATCCTACAAATACCTAAAAGTGTGGGGGTGTCTTGGTAAAGAAGAGGTATCAAAACCAAAGAAGGTCAAAATTGGACCAAAAACCATTGATTGTGTATTCATTGGATTTGCACAAAATAGTACCACATATCGATTTTTGGTACATAAATCTGCAATTGATGATATTCATGAAAATACCATCATTGAGTCGAGAAATGCTAGATTTTTCAAACATATATTTCCTTTGAAACAGGGCACTGAAAATCATACACCTAAGAGACCAAGGGAAGATGAAGTTCCTTATTCTCTTGAGGATGCTTAACAAAATAATACTCAGCAAAGTAGTGCTGAGCAGCAAGTGGAGGAACCAAGAAAAAGTAAAAGGTCAAGGACTTTACAAACCTTTGGACCAGACTTCTATACCTTCATGTTATAAGATGATCCATTGGCATACAAACAAGCTATGTCTTCCAGCGATGCCCCCTATTGGAAAGAGGCAATTAACAACGAGATTGAATCCATTATGTCCAATCATACATGGGAATTAGTTGATTTACCTTAAGGATGTAAGACCTTAGGTAATAAATGGATATTTAAAAAGAAATTTAAACCTAATGGTTTAATAAACAAGTATATAGCTCGTCTTGTAGTCCAAGGATTTAGACAAAAGGAAGACCCGGCCTATTTTTGTACATATTCACCTGCAACGAGGATAATGTCAATTAGAATGCTTATTGCAATTGCATCCATACATGACTTAGAAATACATCAAATGGATGTTGAAACTGTATTCTTGAATAATGAACTAGTGGAAGAAATCTATATGAAACAACCTGAATTATTTCTAAACTCAGAAAATGGGAATAAAGTTTACAAACTAGTAAAATCACTTTATGGCCTGAAGCAATCTCCAAAACAGTGGCATGAAAAGATTGATAACACTATGTTATCAAATGGATTCATGATAAATGAACCAGATAAACGTGTGTACATAAAACACACACGTACTGGATATGTCATTGTGTGTCTCTATGTTGATGACCTGTTGATCCTTGGCAATAATAAGGCCATAATAACATCTATAAAGGATATGTTATCCTTTAGATTCGATATGAATAACCTAGTACTGGCTGATGTGATATTGGGTGTAAAAATTTTGAGAACACCACAGGGATATGCATTATCCCAATCGCATTGCATCACCAAAATACTTGATAAATTTAAGCAATACAATGTTACTATTGCAAAATCACCAGTAGATATGAACCAAAATTGGGTAAAGCACACTAGTGATGGTGTCTACCAGTTAGAGTACTCTCGTATACTAGGAAGTATCATGTGTGTTATGAATTGTACTAGGCCTGATATCGCATATGCTGTAAGCAAACTAAGTAGATTTACCAGCAATCCTGGTAAACATAATTGGAAAGTGATAATCAGAGTTCTAGGATATCTAATGTATACGCAGAGCTACGGTCTATACTATACAAAATATCCTTCAATAGTGGAAAGATACAGTGACGCAAATTGGATCACTGGTCACGTGATACAAAGTCTACAAGTGGATATGTGTTCACATTAGGAAATGGAGCAATTTCATGGAAATCATTCAAACAGACTTGTATCGCTAGATCTACGATGGAATCAGAGCTTATCGTACTAGATAAGACTATAGAAGAAGCAAAATGGATTTGAAGCTTCTTGGAAGACATTCCTAATTGGATTAAACCTATGCCTCTAATATGTATACATTGTGATAGTCAATCAGCTATTGAAAGAGCTAATATTACACTATACAATGGTAAATCAAGGCATATTCGTCATAAACATAAAACGATAAGACAACTTCTCTCTAATGGGGTTGTCACAATATATTACCTTCGATCTATAGATAACCCAGCGGACCCACTTACAAGAGGCTTGTCAAGAGAGAGAGAGAGAGTTCAAACCTTATCGAAGGGAATGGGGCTAAGGCCTATAGACTAAAGGTTTTTCTAAAATTGAAACCCCACCTAGTTGACTAGAGATCCCAAGATCTTGGTTCAAAGGGACAACGAAGTTTAAGAGAAACTTGATGGCACTGTTATACACTAAGCATTCGTATGATAAGTCAGTGCACTATATGTTGAATAAGGATAAGTATTAATACTTTTAATGATGTCTGTTTTTGAGGAATTAGAGAATACTCTTTACAGAATCACCTATGTAAGTGTGAAGGTGCCGCTTCAAAGAGAATTATAAGGCCAAATTCTCTAAGCACTTATGAGATCAGGCAGGTGTTCAAGGCAAAAATGAACACATAAGAGAATGAAGGGTTACAAGAAACATTTATTGTGTGTTATCTACTTTGGAATTACACGAAAGAATTACAGTTCAAGGACAACCTATGTCTGCTAATTCACTAGTGATTCAAATAGGTAATCCCTAGGAAAGTTCAAAGCTCATGCGCTACTTTAATTGATGCGATAAATGGTTCGTGAAAAAAAGATCGACTGCTCATTCATGTGGGGGATTATTGGAAATGAATGAGCAAGAGAAAGAGAAATTTGGGAAGAAGAAGAGATAACAACCTATAGCCCCACATCATCAAAATATAAACACAACCTCTCCTAATATATTAGGTGCCAATAGGCTTATACAAAATAAAAGGAAGAAGGCTTATAGAGGAATGTGGGCTAGGCCATGACACAATACATATTAAAGTGTCAAAGATTGGGCCTTAGGGCATATGGGGTCTCTTGATTGAATAGAGCCGATGGTTGCTGATTAGGTCAGTGCACTGAAACGAGAATTTTTTTCTCAGAATTTGAAAGGCATGTCAGTTTAACTGAATGGGTACAACCATTTGAATTCTGAGCGCACACACATTAATGACCGCGTGGTTAAAGGGTCGCAACCTTTCCAATTCCAGCGGTTACTAATAGCCAAATAGGCACCTCCTCCAGTCTATAAATACATTGCCCAAAACGAGACAGAATTTACTCTTCGATCTGCTCGCATTTCTTCTTCTTCTTCTTCAAAGTAATCCTTTGATCTAGTTTCTGTAATCTACTTCAGTTCGTCAGAGCTTCACTTGCTGGCACTATGCTGCGGGTTGGTCTGTTATATCTTGGGAAACAAATTTCTATTACGTAATCAGTGCATACGACGACAATATTGTTTCAAGGAAATAGAATCATTTCTGAATTCGGACATTACTGAAAATTTTCATCTTACTTTTTGTAGGAGACGGTTATGTACCGCTCTAATCTAATGCATAACTGGTCACGCATTCTGTCGTTGCTGTAAACACATTTGGCGTGACAATTGCTGCATAATTAAGTAACATAGATTTTGTTACCATCTGTTTGTAATATAATTGTGTATTGATAAAAGTTCTAACAGACTAAAGTTATACACCATTATCGCTTTGTATGAACATCGCTTTATAATAAGATCAATATCGTTCCTTAACTATAATAAAGGCCTACCAACACTGAGAATTCCATCAATGTTTGAGTTTATGGCATCGCTTTCCTTTACTAATAAGACAAAGATATACATTATGAGTGCTAGCTTTAAGCCAACATTGACCTAGCTGCATGCGAAACTGACGATGCTAAAACCCAGAAATGCCAAAACCCAGTACAAAAATGAATAGGAATTTAAAGTTGATCAAGCATATATTGTTTAACTCTTTATTTATTAATAACAATTTCTGAAAAAGCGTTGGGTTAAAGCTTCTCCAAATGAAAACTTCTGAAGTAGTACCAACGACATATTTACAAAATTTTGGTTGTCATCTTTTAAACACCAAGGTTTCTATTCTACTTGAGGTCCTTTTATTCATATAAAAGTTTCTTTGGCATAAAAACAGAGTATTAGCAGTGGGATAACCTCTAGTAATGTATTAAAACTAACAATTGTGTATGTTATAGGTAATTTAGTAAGAATTTCCTAAACTTGTAATAATGTATAAAAACTGTGAATTAACTGTGTAGAAACTATTCAAGCTTAGTGATAAACTGTATATTACATAATAAACATGAGTGTGCAATGAGTCTTCCAATGTATAGCCTGAGATTCATAAAACATCAAATTAGCAAAATCATCGTCGTTTTATATGGTATCACAATCGCCCACATTTTATAAGTCATTGCAATCCTAATATATGTCCATCTATTAGTTAACCTAATTTGGACCACTTACATGGGGTACATTAAAATACAATTGTACAACTAAAGTAGAAAAGAACTTACTGTATAGTATGATGATTTATTATGGTAAATGAGGTTGTGCTACTATAAAAAGAACTTAAAGATTATTTTTAAAAGGACAAATTTTCAAAATAAGCTTGTTTTTAAAACTAATAGCAGATTTAGGCTAGTTTTGAAACTATTTGCAGAAATAGACTTGTTTTTTGCAATAGTTGTTCAAAAACAAGCCTATTTCTGCATATAGTTTCAAAACTACCCTAAATCTGCTATTAGTTTTAAAAACAAGCCTATTTTGAAAATTTGTCCCTTATATTTTTATAAGGGACGCACTTCACAAGTCCGCTCACGTGCATTTTTTTAAACAACTGGCCATCTCAGTGTTGAGGTGGACAAAACAAGTCTATTTCTGCAAATAGTTTTGAAACTAGCCTAAATCCGCTATTAGTTTAAAAAACAAGGTTATTTTGAAATCTTGTCCTTTTTAAAATGTGAGATATAGTTGTGGGATTATCCATGTGTCACAATAGTTATATATAATATACACCTAAAATATACATTACTTTGAAGAATTGGGAATAATTAAAGTTAATGTACTAAATTAGCAATGACTTTTGTATGACACATGAAAACAACATATAAGGCTCATTATTACCAACAAATTGGGAAATAAACAAATCTTAAAGCATCCTTTGAAAATTTGGTGTTATGAATAGATATTTAGCAAATAAAAAGCATATATTTGGATATGAACTAATACCTCATAAGCATTATTATGTCAGCATGACGTAAGCTGCTTCTTGTTCTTCACCAAATTCAATTTCCTCTAATGAGTACTTTATATCACCGTGTTTCTATACTGTAGTCTTCTTATAACAACACCTATAATCATCAGTTGACATAATATTCTCATAAACTTAGAATTAGAAATAAAACAATACAAATTTTAGCTTTACAGACCAACATAACGTAGTCAATAGTATACATGGTGTTAAGTCGTTCAAAAATATGTGATATAAATAGTCATGAAGAGAACTTAAACCACTTTAGGAAATGCAGATTATTAAATTTATAGTGCTTTTTTAATATTTGGCCAGTTTAAATTTTAGTAATGCGGTCTGAGAGCCGGCTCCAACGATTTGCTGCCCAAGCCTAACTGTTAGGTTTTGCATCAAAGCTTGGCCCATCTATCAGGTTAGGAAACAAAAATTTGGGCAAAAATTCACCAAGCAGCAAGCAAAAATCCAAGAGCAGCAGGCCAACTTCGATCCCACGCCCCCCATTTTCTATCCCAAGCATCTTACTACCCAACCAGATACCACTTCGTTATAAATCCACTTTACAGTTTTATATGAACTATACACAAAGATACAAAATTACTAAATGTTGCCCCAACTCAGCGGGTTGCCTTAGCCCGATGGCTTGGTGGGCTTCCCTCTGGGTCGGGCCTGTGGGGTCTCAAAAAAGAATTATTCAAATTGCTACATGTACCGTGAATAACTAATACGCATGTGTGAATTCTAATAAAGAGGACTAAAGCAATTCATTTATTCATCAACACCATTACAGTACAAAGCAGATGGCGGCTACAAGATGAGATGAAGTGTTAACCCTAAAGCAACACAAGAGGCCTTTATATATAGGCTAAACATAACACAAAAGAAAATATTGCCCTTAAGAGACTATTAATTACGTTAACATCCCCCCTCAAACTCATGATGCGACAGCAATGAGCATCGAGAGTTTGTCAGTCAGAAACCGGAAACGTGAAGATGACAAAGATTTAGTGAACAAATCTGCAAGTTGCAAGGAGGAAGAGACAAATGGCAATGTCAAAGTGCCATTCTGAAGGTGATGGCGAGTAATATGGCAGTCAATCTCAATATGCTTGGTCCTTTCGTGAAAGACGGAGTTATAAGCAATTTGAATAGCACTTTTATTATCACAGTACAAAGGAGTTGGTCGTTGTAAGGAAACACCCATATCAGCAAGCAACCATCGTAGCCAAACAATTTCACAAGTAGTAGAAGCCATAGCACGATATTCTGCCTCTGTCGAAGACCGAGATATAACGTCCTGCTTCTTACTTTTCCAAGAAATTAGAGAATCTCCTAGAAAAATACAAAAGCCAGTAGTGGATTTGCGATCAGTAGGATCATCAGCCCAATCTGCATCAGAGTAAGCACATAACTCCAAAGATGAAGTAGAAGAAAGCAAAAGAGTCTGAAACTGAGTGCCACGGAGATATCTCAAAATGCGAATAACAGCAGCCCAATGAACTGTAGTAGGAGAAGTAACAAACTGACTGACTATGTGAACAGCATACGCAATGTCAGGACGAGTGATAGTGAGATAAACCAAACTTCCAACAATCGTTCGATAAAGATTAGGATCTGGCAATGGAGATCCATCAGAAATAGAGTATCGAGCATTGAGCTCAATTGGAGTATCAACAGTCTTATTATCTGAGAGATGAGCGCGCTCGAGAATATCAGAAATATACTTGGATTGAGAAAGAAGATAACCTTTTGGAGAAGAAGCAACTTCAATACCCAAGAAGTAACGAAGGGGACCCAAGTCTTTCATAGCAAAACTTCGAGTCAATTCAGACTTCAACAAGTTAATCCCAACAGCATCATCGCCTGTAATAATCATATCATCAACATAAAGAGAAAGCAAAATTCGACCAGACGAGGTACACTTGACAAACAAAGCGGAATCATGGTTACTTGAGTAAAAACCAAGAGAAGTAATCACAGTAGAGAATTTCTCAAACCAAGCACGGGGAGCCTGTTTGAGACCATAAAGAGCTTTCTTAAGTTTGCAGACTTCACCGGGTTGATGATCAACACCAGGAGGAGGAGTCATATAGACTTCTTCATGAAGATCTCCATTCAAAAAGGCATTTTTAACATCCATTTGAGTAATATTCCAGTGACGAACAGAAGCAACCGCAATGAGAGTTCGAACTGTAGTCATTTTTGCAACAGGAGCAAAAGTCTCCTCATAATCCATACCATATTCTTGAGAATAACCTTTAGCAACTAAACGAGCTTTATACCTTTCAATAGATCCATCAGCTTTAGTTTTAATCTTACAGATCCAACGAGAACCAATAGCACGTTTTCCTGCAGGAAAAGGTACTAAATCCCAAGTATGAGTCTGATGAAGAGCAGTCAGCTCCTCAGCCATAGCACGTTGCCAATGAGGATCACGAACAGCATCTTTGAAAGATGAAGGCTCAGAGAGACAATGTATAGAAGTAAGAAATGAAGAAAATGAACTGGAAAGACAAGAGTATTCAAAATCAGGTCGTCTAGTAGAATGACGGTTTCTGATAGGATATCGACGTTCACTAACATCTACTGTCTCAGAAGGTGATTGAGTGGTTGTTGAGTCAATGGAAGTGTCTGGAATTTCAGCAGGAGGTGGCTCATCATCATCAGCAGTAAAAGGATCAATATGAACAAGGTCAGACATAGATATATTGTGAGTACGATCAGGAATTGTAAAATAAGGAATATGTTCAAGAAAAACAACATGCCGAGAAACATATAGCTTGTGACTGACTGGATCAAAACAACGATATCCTTTTTGTCCTGCACCATAACCAAGAAAAACACATATAGCAGACCGTGAAGTTAGTTTACTTCGTTGGACATGAGGAAGAAGAACAAAACATGTGGAACCAAAAACACGAAGAGAGGAATAATCTGGTGGACAACCATACAACTTCTCATAGGGAGACAAGCCAGAATTATGAGAAGTAGGAATTCTATTAATCAAATAAACAGAGGTAAGAGCTGCCTCTCCCCAAAATTCACTTGGAACACTAGCAGACAATAAAAGAGATCTAGCAGTTTCAAGAATATGTCTATGTTTTCTTTCAGCAACCCCATTTTGTTCAGGAGTATCAGTGCAAGAAGTCTGATAAATTGTACCATCTAAAGCAAGAATTTCCTCAAAAGCATGAGAAGTATATTCTCCCCCAAAGTCACATCTAAAACATTTGATAACAGCTCCATGCTGAGTTTTAATAAGAGATCGAAACTCATTATAGATTCCAAAAAATTCTGAGCGACATTTCATAAGATAAATCCAACAATAACGAGTGCAGTCATCAATAAAAGAGACATAATAACGAGAGCCTCCCTTTGTAGAAACAGGAGAGGGTCCCCAAACATCAGAATGAATAAGATCAAAAGGTGCAATAGAAAAATTATTACTTTGGGGAAAAGGCAAAGCAGAAAATTTTGCAAGTTTACAACCACTACAATCAGAAATGTCATGAGTTTTCAATTCTCCCAAAACTCCAGTAGACGCTAAGAATTGTAATCGAGACTTAGAAACATGACCCAAACGAGAATGCCACAAATAAAACATAGACGATGACGGACTCAAACGAAAGGACGAAACATCCACACTAGGAACAGAAGCTGCAATCTCTGAATTTTTGAGCTGATCCAATACATAAAGTCCTCCTTCTCTATGGCCGGTCCCAATCACTTTCTGTGACTTTGGATCCTGAACATAACATGCAGAAGAAGAAAAAGAAACCAAGTAGCCATTATCACAAATTTGACCAACAGAAGCAAGATTTAATGCAAGTTTAGGAATGTAATAGACATTAGATAAGGACAGAGACGGTGTAAAGACTGAACCAACACCTTGCACAGGCAGAGATGTACCACTAGCACTCATGACAGGCATAGAAAATTTATGAGCCAAGGAAGTGAAAGAAGATAAATTAGGTGACATATGATTTGAAGCGCCTGAATCTAAAATCCAGGCAGAAGAAGAAGATATACTTGATGAATTAGATGACAAACCTTGTTGAGATGTAGTTGACATAGCATGTGGCTGAGATGCAAGGAATTTCTGAAATTGTTCAATCATTGAAGAATCTAAAGTAGGAGCTGTAAGAGCATTGTGGGGGCGAGGAAGAAGAGGAGGTCCATTATGAGGAATTGGTGGTCGAAAACTTTTCAATTGCTGAGGTTGCTGATAGAGTTGCTGCTGCTTTCTTTTCAGTGGACATTGAGATTTCCAGTGACCTTTTTGTCTACACAAACTGCATTCATCACGAGCAACTGGAACATAAGGTTTGACTTGCGAATTTGAACTTGGTCGTGGAGGCACAGCAAAGACTGATGGAGTAGAGACTTCCTTTGCAACAGAAGACTGAAGACGAATTTCTTCTGCCAAAAGTTCACTAACAACAGAATCAACAGAAGGTAGCGGATGACGATGTAGAATAGACCCACGAAGTCCTTCAAACTCGTCACGAAGAGCCATCAAAAACTGTACCAATCTTTGTTCTTCTCTTCGTGCAATATAAGGTCCAAAGGCGCGTAATTCAGCAGATTCTGTAAGCGCCAACTGATCCCACAAGTCTGTCATAGCATCATAAAACTCCTGAATACTCATGCTTTTCTGCTGCAGAGCACGAATATCAGACTCCAATTGGTACTGTTTTGCAAAATTAGACTGTGTATACAATCTAGCAAGATGATCCCAAACCTCTTTAGCTGTCTCATATTTTGCTAATTGAGTACCTATCGAGTGCTTGACTGAATTATTAATCCAAGTAATGATTTTAGAATTTGCAATCTCCCATTTGTCAAACAAAGACACAAAATTAGCAGCTGTTCTATCTACAGGCTTAGCAATGGCACCCGAAACATAACCCCATTTTTGTTTACCTTTCAAAAAAAATTTCATCACATAACTCCAATAAACATAATTTTTACCATCTAACTGAACACTAACAGCTTGGAGTGAATCATCTCTAACTTCATCCATCTTAATAAATCACAGAATAGCCAAAATACTTCGGATCAAATTGCAAGGACTAGTAGTGGGTACTCTCCACTAGTGAATCAGATTCCTCCTGCTTTACCCAGGGTATTGCAAAAGATAAAAGCTCAAAAAAGGAACAAACCCAAAATAAAAGAATTCTAGGAGAATTCACTTCGGGTATAGGAAAATTCAAGTCTGGGATTTTCGGGTCTGGGTCTTCGTTCGGGTCTGGGATTTAGGGTCTTGTCTGGGTTCAACGTCGGTTTCGGGTATGGGTTCAACGTCGGTTTCGGGTATGGGTTCAACGTCGGTTTCGGGTATGGGTTCAACGTCGGGTAGGGTCTGGGACTTCGGATCGGAAATTGCTGGATCCGGTTGTTGGATCTGCTGTGGAGAATTCATGTCTGGGATCGGAAATTGCTGGAGATGGTGGAGGCCGAGATTGGTTTCGGATCTGAAACCGTTGGCTGGGATGACTAGAGATGGTGGAGGTCTGAGAATTCGTGGCTGGGATTGCTTGTGAGGTCACTGGAATGAGATTGAGAACGGGATTGCTGAGAACGGGATTGCTGAGAACGAGATTGAGAACGGGTCAGAGATTAAGAACGGGATTGCTGAGAACGAGATTGAGAACAGGTCAGAGATTGAGAACGGGATTAGATTAGTATTGTGGATCTTATTGGCTCTGATACCATGTGAATTCTAATAAAGAGGACTAAAGCAATTCATTTATTCATCAACACCATTACAGTACAAAGCAGATGGCGGCTACAAGATGAGATGAAGTGTTAACCCTAAAGCAACACAAGAGGCCTTTATATATAGGCTAAACATAACACAAAAGACAATATTGCCCTTAAGAGACTATTAATTACGTTAACAGCATGCACATGTGATGTAAGAGAGAAGTCGAATTTCAATGGTAAAAAAGCTGACGTACATGCCTGTGTAGGTAAAGGAAAAAAGAGAACTAAACACTGGCAAGAACAGGAAACTGAAAGGAACAACTTATAATCTTATATACTTGGTAGGCATGTACTCTGCTTCCTCTCCTTATGTTTTATTCATTAGACAGTAAGAAGAGAAAGAAGATGGAGAAATAGGAATATCTGAATTCGTTACTTATTTGAAGATGTTGTCCAGTAATGTTATAACTACAAATTCAAGAAATTTAACTCAATTCAATAGCCAGTGGATGAAGAACATCTTAAGTTTTGGTAATACCACCAAGTGAATAGAATATGATAACGACTGCCATCATGTTAAAGTAATAGCCCAATTGACATGAAATCAATGGCAATGACCAAAAGCTTTTAGTGAAAACCATTTTAATTTTTGTTAAAAATGTTTTGCCAAATTTAGATGGAATTAGTGAGGCTCTGGTCTGTGTGCAAGTGTGTGTGTGCATGTGTGTGCGCGCGCATGTGTACAACAGGGTCATGCACAAGGCAGATCCATGAATTCCAAGAAAAAAACAATGTGGCTTGAATAAGAGTGTATATATATATATACTATATATATATACAAGTATTCTATTAAAAATTATTAAACTGAGAAATCTACTTAAAATAATCTGAGATAGTATATATATACATGTATGTGGTAATAATGTGTTATGCAAGTTTAAAGGTGTGTATAGGCAGATTTAGTAAAAAGCTTATTTTATGTAAGTCACCATTTTTTCATTACTTAATATATGGAGGGAAAAAGCTTTAAATATTTTTTTTATTTCAAAAAACCAATTCAGATTTTTGTCTAGAACCTCTGTACCCCAAGCACTACAAAGAAAATGAGCCAAAAATAATGTGTACAATATTCATATAAATAGTATTGTAATAACCCGGAAATCTGAGCCAATTTAAAAATTTTATTTTGGCGAATTTTGATTATTTAAAATGATTATTTTAAATAATAACGACGATAAATTTATTTCGAATAGAATTAGAACGTATAGATTTATTTGAATCGGCGTTAGAATATAAATATTTTATTTTAATTATATAACGAGCCTGAAATGGCGCGGTAGTCTGAAATTTCGATTTCAAAGTTCAAATGAATGTACAGGATTAAAAATAAATCGGATTTTAGCGAAACCAAAAATATTAGAATCTATTTGAATATATCTTTCTAACGAATCCGAAAAATTGAAATTTCATAACGGGAATCAAAAGTTATGTCCAGTTGAAAATTCTGAAAAGTCGCTGTGGAATTTATATATATTTTAATATATATAAAGGCCTTTGAAAATGGAAATTTTGCAAACGACCTCGGTTTTCGACGAAACCACTCTTGTTGGATCCGGGATGTCAAATTATTGCTAGGTTTCGAAATTCATAATTTTCTGAATCAATATGTGAGCGTGGCGAAGTTAAACGTGTTTTAACAGTTTCAGTCAATTTCGATCAACCAGAAAATGGCCATTTTTCAAACGGTCTCAGAATTTGATGAAATTAGTTTTTTAGGACCGTATCGTCAATACGAAGCTAGAAGTAATTTTTCTAGAATTTTTAGAGGTCATATGTGACCCCGGTAAATTGAAATGTACGTTCAAATTCAATATACATTGATTTATAACTTAATTTGAACGGAAACTAATCGTAACAATCGAATTAGCCTACGAAACATATCCTATTGTGTTCGGAATGGGGGTAATTAGCAAGTGGCCACAGTCGTTGGGCCTCGTTTGGGGTTCGAAAGAAAAGTCAACTTTTCGAAATAAAATAATATATAAATATATATCACCTAAACCTAATTCTCCTTCACTAAATCAATCCCGCCCCCAAATGAAAAAAAAAACCCCGTAGCCCCTCTTATTCTCGCTTCCGCCCCCTCCGCCATGTCAGGCGCCGCCAGCGTCCAAGGCCGCGCACCCCCTTCCTTCCTCCTCTCTCTCTCTCTCTCCGCCGCTCTCCCCTTTCCAATCGAAACCCTCCCCGATTCCTGAAACCGCGCACCCCCTCCCCATGTCGACGCCAGCGCCAAGACCACCGGAAACCCGCCACCGTGAGCCGTGAAGCACACCCCCCTTCGATCAGCCCCCTTCCTCCTCTGTCTCCCTCTCTCTTCTTTCCCCCTTCTAAATAAAACCGCTCCACTGACCACCTACCACCGCCAAGGTCAGAGCGCCTCCACCCATTAACTTCGACACCCCCTCAAACGAAGACGCACACCCGGGAGCCAACAACAACAACCTCCTCCGCTGCGAAAATCTAAAACACGTGAAAAAGATTGTGCTGGAAGCAAAACAGAATCCAGACCATTCAGAAATAAAGAATGGAGGAGTGGAACCCTCGGTGAGAACTCCTCACTTTTATTTTAATTTCTAGTTGAAATATATACTAGGATGCAGACGGTGCTTAGCAGCACCCGACACCCGTCGTCCACAGACCATGAATGACTTGTTTGTTTGATTGTTGTGTTGTGAAATTTGATTGTGTGATGTGGAATGAAATAAAATATTTTATAGTTAAAAATATGATTTTTAACGTGTATATAAAATAAATATTTATAAACAAATCGGATGATTCGTTTATATACACTGATTTGACTGATATTGATTGGGACGATAAATTTTACACATCGCCCGCCCGCACAAATAAAATATGTGTTTGTTGATTTGAAACCCCACACATGTATTGGGATGATATTTGACGTACACTAATCCCGATTGTTTAGTTGTATGTCAATTGATGGGTTGACAAACCGTGTAAGCGTTAATTATTTATATTTAATGCTTATGCAATTGTGTGGTGCACTCTGGATGATGGTTGATTATTTGTCGTTGCTATTATATACATGTGTTGTAGAAAATCCATATAATTAACATTAAATGGTAATTGATTGGGCCTCATTCCAATTTAGAAAATATATTCAAGTGTTGAATAGAAGTATAAATTCATGTGCTGAATAGAAAAATAAATATTCATGTGTTGAATAGAAGTATAAATTCATGTGTTGAATAGAAGTATATATTCATGTGTTGAATAGAAGGATAAATTCATGTGTTGAATAGAAGTATATATTCATGTGTTGAATAGAAGTATAAATTCATGTGTTGAATAGAAAAATAAATATTCATGTGTTGAATAGAATAAATATTCATGTGTTGAATAGAAGTATAAATTCATGTGTTAAATGGAAAAATAAATATTTATGTGTTGAAGAAATTATTCATTTGTTGAATAGAATAACGAAGTTATTGAAATATATAAAGCCGTGTTGATTAGAGATGCGCCATTTTGACGTGAACGATATTTATATTGATTTTATTCGTTTTTATAATGAATATAGAAAAGGAAGTGATTTCAAAATATAACGTTTTGAAAATATTATCATTTATGTATCGATGATATGGAATATTCAATTTTGATTAGAAATTGAATATGAAGTTGAAATCGTTTTGAAAACAAATTTAAAACGATTTATAAAATACGTTTCGACGAAGTATATATTATATATATTATATATATAATATAATGGCCTGAATAGAACGCGCCGCGCCATGGCAGCTCGCGAATTTCGACCATTGACTTCGAATGGATATTACGGGAGATCCCACCGTCGGATTCTCCTAAAACCGGAACCGTTGGGTTCGTATCGAAAAGAGCTTTCTAACGAATATTAGAAATTAGAAATCTAATGGTTGGATTTGGAATTATGTCCAAATCAAGTTTGGAAAAGGTCACTGTAAGTGCAGTTCGATGGCTGTTGATGGAAATCGACTGTACGGGCCTTGATAAAATTATTAAAAATAGTAATAATTTGTGTAAAATCATAAGAAATGATTTGGGAAGAATTGGGATGAAAACTCCATATTTGAAAAGATAAAAATAGATTTTTATCGAAATGAACTAGTTTTGAACTAGAATTAAAATCAATTTATTTTTGAAATAAATAAATTGAATTTGAAAAGGGGTTTGAAAAGTAACCAGAGTTTCTAATGATTGAATCGGAATGGATTTGAATCGAAATTGTCTTTGGAATATTTCAATGTTGGATTTCGTGATTATACAGATATTGTTACAGGAATTTGAAAGATATATTTATATCGTTATTTCCAATACGATATTTGTTGGTCGTAGAATTTGATATTGAATATAAGCCGATATATTTCCTATTCAGAGCCTTGTATTTAATATCAAATGGGATTTGGGTTTGTCGTGAATGGTGTCTTCATTAACACTGTTCTTAAACCCAGTTGAGAAAAAGATTAAATCTTTTTAGTTAGATTTAATGAAGTGTACCAATTAAATGGAATTTAATTGGAATTGAATTTGAACTGATTTTTGGGTTTATCATGAACGGTGTTTTAAATAACACTTGTTCTTTAACCCGATAATTAATGGAATGTGATTTTGGGTTTATAGTGAACCGTGTTTTAAATGACATTGGTTCTTTAACCCAGTTAAAGACAAGATATGATTTCCCAAGTTAAATAATCATTGATAGTGATTATTGGGAAGATTAAAACCAAGTGGAGTTTTAATGAATCTTTAATTAGATTGAAATAATCGAGAATGGGGTATCACCAGTTTTGCTCTAGGCGATAGTTAAATCTTTAATTAGATTTGAACATGAAATGGTAATTGAATTTACCGATAACACCGTGGTGTTAGATATGAAGCATTACCATTTTTACTTCATGGGATGAATAGGTTGGGATTGAGAAATAAAATAAATGATTACTTCGGTGTGGTTCGCTAATCCCGACTAGTATGATTTGATATCCAAAGGAAGATTAAAGAATAAATTTAAAGAATTTATCTTTGATAAAATTAATGGGAACCTTTCCCAAAGTATAAGAATATTTGAATAAAAGAATATTCTGAATGGGAATGAGGCGTATGTTGTGTTTGTGTAACACTTGTTTATTATATACGCGAGTTATTCAGAAAGACCGGGTTTATCCCATTCTGAATAACTGATTCGACGTGGTGTCAAAGATGAAGACGGTGGTCGAAGACCAGAGGTCTTCAACATCGTTTGGATAATTACTGATGATCTTGATTGGGTCGTACACCCAAGAGGAGGGAATCAGTTGGTGATCGTCCAGACGTACTTGGAGATCGATGGATATGCGAGGTACAAGGTGCCTCCGGTTTCGTTCAGACCCAAAACGAACTTGTAAATGGACTGTGTGTCTGACATTGGATTTTATTCTGTGTGATTGATTTGTATTAAATATATATCTGTTTGGCGGCGGAGAATTTATTCTTTTGCTTAATGCCCTTCTCTGAGACGTACGAGCTCAGGGGTTATATATTGGTGGATATCAATCGCAGGGAGTGAATTGCCTGAGTGGCATGCCTAAGTGGCAAATGATCAAGGCTTCTGCTGAAAAGCAAAGTCTTGTGGTTGATGATCAAAGCACGGCCTGTGTGGCATAGCTTTGTGTAACGTTGATTCGCGAGCCTCACACCCCGGTTGTGAACCAGAAACGGGAGAAGGACCTCAGGGAGGGCATGCGTTTCCTTCTAGCTAGAAGCGGCGTCAGTGGTTTTACACGCCCTGCCGAGTTTGACTTATGTGGTTGTTGTTGTTGCGAGGTGCCTCGGATATATCGGTGACTATGTGGAGCTGATGGAGTCATTGGACTCATTGACACCCCAAAGGGTGGGGAAACGCAGTGTTCAGGCATTTTAATCCACATCGGTGGACCGGCTCTGATGATCCAAGGGCCCACCTGAGTCTGGGTTCTGAGACACGGGCTAGAGCGTCTCGAATAGGTACATGTTTACAAATTTATTGGGTTTGGATGATTTTATGAGCCGATTGGCTAGCCGCTTGGCTGTTTCTTTTTCTTTTTGGATTGAAGAAGGCCATGGGAGGCTATATGAAATATCCCGAAGTCCTCGGTGCAGGGGAGATTATGGGGAAATTTTTCGAAAATTTAGGGTGTTAGCCAAATTTTTGAAAAATTTGAAAAGTTCTTAGAAACTGAAAAGTTGAAGAACTTAAGCCGTAATGGAAATAGTGAAAGTTGAGTTGGTTTGTGAAACAACTTTCGGCTTCGTTCCTTTTCGGGGACGAAAAGTTTTAAGTGGGGGAGATTGTAATAACCCGGAAATCTGAGCCAATTTAAAATTTTTATTTTGACAATTTTGGCGAATTTTGATTATTTAAAATGATTATTTTAAATAATAACGACGAGAAATTTATTTCGAATAGAATTAGAATGTATAGATTTATTTGAATCGGCGTTAGAATATAAATATTTTATTTTAATTATATAACGAGCCTGAAATGGTGCGGTAGTTTGAAATTTCGATTTCAAAGTTCAAATGAATGTACAGGATTCAAAATAAACCGGATTTTAGTGAAACCAAAAATATTAGAATCTATTTGTAAATATCTTTCCAAAGAATCCGAAAAATTGAAATTTCATAAGGGGAATCAAAAGTTATGTCCAGTTGAAAATTCTGAAAAGTCGTTGTGGAATTTATATATATATTAATATATATAAAGGCCTTTGAAAATGGAAATTTTGCAAACGACCTCGGTTTTCGACGAAACCACTCTTGTTGGATCTGGGATGTCAAATTATTGCTAGGTTTTGAAATTCATAATTTTCTGAATCAATATGTGAGCGTGGCGAAGTTAAACGTGTTTTAACAGTTTCAGTCAATTTCGATCAACCAGAAAATGGCCATTTTTCAAACGGTCTCAGAATTTGATGAAATTAGTTTTGTTAGGACCGTATCGTCAATACGAAGCTAGAAATAATTTTTCTAGAATTTTTAGAGGTCATATGTGACCCCGGTAAATTGAAATGTACGTTCAAATTTAATATACATTGATTTATAACTAAATTTGAACGAAAACTAATCGTAACGATCGAATTGGCCTATGAAACGTATCCCATTGTGTTGGGAATGGGGATAATTAGCTAGGGGCGACAGTCGTTGGGCCTCGTTTGGGGTTCAAAAGAAAAGTCAACTTTTCGAAATAAAATAAAATAATATATAAATATATATCACCTAAACCTAATTCTCCTTCACTAAATCAATCCCACCCCCAAATGGAAAAAAACCCCGTTAGCCCCTCCCGTTCTCTCTTCCGCCCCCTCCGCCATGTCAGGCGCCGCCAGCGTCCAAGGCCACGCACCCCCTTCCTTCCTCCTCTCTCTCTCTCTCTCTCCGCCGCTCTCCCCTTTCCAATCGAAACCCTCCCCGATTCGTGAAACCGCGCACCCCCTCCCCTTGCCGACGCCAGCACCAAGACCGCCGGAAACCCGCCACCGTGAGCCGTGAAGCACACCCCCCCTTCGATCAGCCCCCTTCCTCCTCTGCCTCCCTCACTCTTCTTTCCCCCTTCTAAATAAAACCGCTCCACTGACCACCTACCACCGCCAAGGTCAGAGCGCCGCCACCCATTAACTCCGACACCCCCTCAGACGAAGACGCACACCCAGGAGCCAACAGCAACAACCTCCTCCGTTGCGAAAATCTAAAACACGTGAAAAAGATTATGCTGGAAGCAAAACAGAATCCAGACCATTCAGAAATAAAGAATGGAGGAGTGGAACCCTCGGTGAGAACTCCTCACTTTTATTTTAATTTCTAGTTGAAATATATACTAGGATGCAAACGGTGCTTAGCACCACCCAACACCCGTCGTCCACAGACCATGGATGACTTGTTTGTTTGATTGTTGTGTTGTGAAATTTGATTGTGTGATGTGGAATGAAATAAAATATTTTATAGTGGAAAATATTTTATAGTTAAAAATATGATTTTTAACGTGTATATAAAATAAATATTTATAAACAAATCGGACGATTTGTTTATATACACTGATTTGACTGATATTGATTGGGACGATAAATTTTACACATCGCCCAACCGCACAAATAAAATATGTGTTTGTTGATTTGAAACCCCACACGGGTATTGGGATGATATTTGACGTACGCTAATCCCGATTGTTTAGTTGTATGTCAATCGATGGGTTGACAGACTGTGTAAGCGTTAATTATTTATATTTAATGCTTATGCAGTTGTGTGGTGCACTCTGGATGATGGTTGATTATTTATCGTTGCTATTATATACATGTATTGTAGAAAATCCATATAATTAACATTATATGGTAATTGATTGTGCCTCATTCCAATTTAGAAAATATATTCATGTGTTGAATAGAAGTATAAATTCATGTGTTGAATAGAAAAATAAATATTCATGTGTTGAATAGAAGTATAAATTCATGTGTTGAATAAAAGTATATATTCATGTGTTGAATAGAAGTATATATTCATGTGTTGAATAGAAGTATATATTCATGTGTTGAATAAAAGCATAAATTCATGTGTTGAATAGAAAAATAAATATTCATGTGTTGAATAGAATAAATATTCATGTGTTGAATAGAAGTATAAATTCATGTGTTGAATGGAAAAATAAATATTTATGTGTTGAAGAAATTATTCATTTGTTGAATAGAATAACGAAGTTATTGAAATATATAGAGCCGTGTTGATTAGAGATGCGTCATTTTGACGTGAACGATATTTATATCGATTTTATTCATTTTTATAATGAATATAGAAAAGGAAGTGATTTCAAAATATAACGTTTTAAAATTATTATCATTTGTGTATCGATGATATGGAATATTCAATTTTGATTAGAAATTGAATATGAAGTTGAAATCGTTTTGAAAATGAATTTAAAACGATTTATAAAATACGTTTCGACGAAGTATATATTATATATATAATATAATGGCCTGAATAGAACGCGCCGCGTCGCGGCAGTTCGCGAATTTCGACCATTGACTTCGAATGGATATTACGGGAGATCTGACCGTCGGATTCTCCTAAAACCGGAACCGTTGGGTTTATATCGAAAAGAGATTTCTAACGAATATTAGAAATTAGAAATCTAACGGTTGGATTTGGAATTATGTCCAAATCAAATTTGGAAAAGGTCGCTGTAAGTGCAGTTCGATGGCCGTTGATGGAAATCGACTGTACGGGCCTTGATAAAATTATTAAAAATAGTAATAATTTGTGTAAAATCATAAGAAATGATTTGGAAAGAATTGAGATGAAAAACTCCATATTTGAAAAGATAAAAATAGATTTTTATCGAAATGAACTAGTTTTGAACTAGAATTAAAATCAATTTATTTTTGAAATAAATAAATTGAATTTGAAAAGGGGTTATAAAAGTAACCAGAATTTCCAATGATTGAATCGGAATGGATTTGAATCGAAATTGTCTTTGGAATATTTCGATGTTGGATTTCGTGATTATACAGATATTGTTATAGGAATTTGAAAGATATATTTATATCGTTATTTCCAATACGATATTTGTTGGTCATAGAATTTGATATTGAATATAAGCCGATATATTTTCTATTCAGAGCCTTGTATTTAATATCAAATGGGATTTGGGTTTGTCGTGAATGGTGTCTTCATTAACACTGTTCTTAAACCCAGTTGAGAAAAAGATTAAATCTTTTTAGTTAGATTTAATGAAGTGTACCAATTAAATGGAATTGAATTTGAACTGATTATTGGGTTTATCGTGAACGGTGTTTTAAATAACACTTGTTCTTTAACCCGATAATTAATGGAATGTGATTTTGGGTTTATAGTGAACCGTGTTTTAAATGACATTGGTTCTTTAACCCAGTTAAAGACATGATATGATTTCCCAAGTTAAATAAACATTGATAGTGATTATTGGGAAGATTAAAACCAAGTGGAGTTTTAATGAATCTTTAATTAGATTGAAATAATCGAGAATGGGGTATCACCAGTTTTGCTCCAGGCGATAGTTAAATCTTTAATTAGATTTGAACGTGAAATGGTAATTGAATTTACCGATAACACCGTGGTGTTAGATATGAAGTATTACCAGTTTTACTTCATGGGATGAATAGGTTGGGATTGAGAAATAAAATAAATGATTACTTCGGTGTGGTTCGCTAATCCCGACTAGTTTGATTTGATATCCAAAGGAAGATTAAAGAATAAATTTAAAGAATTTATCATTGATAAAATTAATGGGAACCTTTCCCAAAGTATAAGAATATTTGAATAAAAGAATATTCTGAATGGGAATGAGGCGTATGTTGTGTTTGTGTAACACTTGTTTATTATATACGCGAGTTATTCAGAAAGACCGGGTTTATCCCATACTGAATAACTGATTCGACGTGGTGTCGAGGATGAAGACGGTGGTCGAAGACCGAAGGTCTTCAACATCGTTTGGATAATTACTGATGATCTTGATTGGGCCGTACACCCAAGAGGAGGGAATCAGTTGGTGATCGTCCAAACGTACTTGGATATCGATGGATATGCGAGGTACAAGGTGCCTCCGGTTTCGTTTAGACCCAGAACGAACTTGTAAATGGACTGTGTGTCTGACATTGGATTTTATTCTGTGTGACTGATTTCTATTAAATATATATCTGTTTGGTGGCGGAGAATTTATTCTTTTGCTTAATGCCCTTCTCTGAGACGTACGAGCTCAGGGGTTATATATTGGTGGATATCAATCGCAGGGAGTGAATTGCCTGAGTGGCATGCCTAAGTGGCAAATGATCAAGGCTTTTGCTGAAAAGCATGTCTTGTGGTTGATGATCAAAGCTCGGCCTGTGTGGCATAGCTTTGTGTAACGTTGATTCGCGAGCCTCACACCCCGGTTGTGAACCAGAAACGGGAGAAGGGCCTCAGGGAGGGCATGCGTTTCCTTCTAGCTAGAAGCGGCGTCAGTGGTTTTACACACCCTGACGAGTTTGACTTATGTGGTTGTTGCTGTTGTGAGGCGCCTCGGATATATCGGTGACTATGTGGAGCCTATGGAGTCATAGGACTCATTGACACCCCAAAGGGTGGGGAAACGCAGTGTTCAGGCATTTTAATCCACATCGGTGGACCGGCCTTAACTATCCAAGGGCCCACTTGAGTCTGGGTCCTGAGACACGGGTTAGAGCGTGTCGAATCGGTAGAGGACTATCTTTTGCCTCGGTTCACAGATGGAAACCCAACTTCCAATACGTGACATTTGCGGTTTTGATTGTAGAGCCCAGTATGGCGACATGATATATGGTACCCATGTCGTCTATGATTGATATTTATGATTGAAATTGTTTTGACACTATACACTTATAATAGTATCAAATGATTTGTTTTTAACGTATCAAGCATGCTTTGGCTATTATAAGGTAAAACCCTATCCTCCGGCTTTTGTTGCATTATGTGATGGGACCTGGGTCATATAATAGCTTCATTTTTCTTTATTTAGCATTGCGCTGTTGTTTTATGCACCGGTGTTCTTGGGAGGAAACCCGTTCTGTGTTATACGGCGTGGTCCCTTGATTTACCTAACTTTAAAATAAAGATTAATAACGGTTTTAGTTCTCACACCAGTCACATGACTGGCCTGGAGTTTATTGTTTTAACCTAAACTCTGGGTGCCCTTATTTTGACACGGGCAGCTAATAGTTTTGGTTTTGCAGATTTATATTCACAGGATCCTGATTTACAACTGGAACGATGCTCGGAAAGCTCTGTATCCGTGTGTTACTTTCAGTTGTGTTTTGTATTATTTTTCCGCTGCAGTAATGTATTTAAATCTCTGATATTTATCAAATGTGTAATATTGATTTATACTCTGTATATCAGTGTATTCTGATGGAATTGTTGTAATTAACAATGAAATGTTCTTCTGTTTACCTTCCGATGTGGCTTGCTCTCATCTCAATCCGTGATTTCTCGTAAGGGGGATTTCGGGTCGTTTCAAGTATGATCAAGTGAGGGAAAAACAGACTTTAGCTAACATAAAACCCTAATAATTGAGGCAATATAAGTAGGGGGCATACAGGTACAATTTGGTTTTCATAAAACTGAGAGAAAAATACACATATCATATTTGAATACAAGGGAGCAAGGCTTGGAGAATAAGGCAAGATTTTCTAGTTTTTAGCTTAGAAGAAGAAAATTTTGTTGAGCAATTTCACTCATAATGACAGGCATTAAGTCCTAAAAATAAAGAGGCAACCAGTATTTTATATATCTCGTGTATTTTTGGATTTAATCCTCTGATAAGTCTTATATATGGATGTTTTTATATAAATATTGCTTGATTTTATAACATGGGTTTAGGTCCTTTGCTTAAATCTATGCAAGCTCTTATGATTTGTTGATAAAGTATTTTGAAATCTCAAACCAGTCATGCAAATGATATTGATATATGGAAAAGTCTACATGAAAAAGGAATATGGGCTGCAATATACTTATGTATAAGTGCTGACGCTATGTTGATTAATGATCAAGAGTGCAATAGAATTTTCTATGTGCTGGTCTCTTATCAATTGTTAAAAGCTATGCCTCAGCTATTGAAAATTATTTGAGACCAATTTATCCATAGTGACATAAACCACTAAAAATACCCTAGAAAAGCCATATGTCAATATTAGATGCAAAAAGCTATATATATAAAAAAACCTATATAAATAGATATAAACACTTGTCTTATCAAAAACCCAGGTGTTTGATTTCCTTACTGATTAGTCTGATTGTATAATTGGTTGATTGTGTTTATTGGTTGGTTGATTACTTAATCTGATTATATAACTTGGATTATAATCAGTATATAGCATCATGAGAGGAATTATAACTGAGATATTGTACCATACTCAGTTTAGTGGAAGCTAGAAAATATAAGAAAAACACTTAGTAATTAAACCATGGGATTTATGTACAAGAAGGCTGCTAAATGGCTTGCACTTGAGCTGTAGGTTTGACGTATGGCCTGATTTGGTCCTGAGATCATTGTGTAATGGTATGAATTAAATCATTATAGTGTGTCCCAGTGATTCATATATGCAGACGAGATGGGAGTTTAACTAATTAGAACGTGATAGGAAATGGTAGAAAGGAACCGGAGTTTTCCTGGAAATTTCGAAGGCAATCTGATAATATTTTATCTATGATTCATGATTTTGATCAGGTTGGTTTTACCATGTTTATGTATGGTAGAAATGGTTTATATGCATTTGCATGAATTCCATCTATAAGTATGTATTAATTTAAGAAAACAGTGTATGCGCACTTGCACAATATGATTAGCCATGCACACTAGAAATTCACTTTTCAAAACAGAAATTCCTTATAAAATTTACCTTAGTTCATTACTCAAGTTTTGATTTGAGATGCTCATACCAGACACATTAGTCTGACCCTATTTTTGTCATGCCATATGGGGTGTCTCATTTTATAATAAGGCAACCTCTATTGCTTTCTCTGGTAATGAAGGTGCTAAGTAGGTTGGATTAGAAGTATGGATTGTTTTCATGGAAATTGGCAAGCTTAAGTTTAGAAAAATAAGAGCTTTTGAAATGTTTGAATTTGCATGAATTCCTAAAGACTATTTAGTTAATCAGTTACATAATGAAATATTATTATGGATGATTATTTAAACTATGTTTATGTAATTAGCATGGTTAAGTTTAATATACTAGCAAGTGTCTGGATTCAAGTTATATTCTCAATGATCATTTTTGGCAACTGTAGCTGGGGAAAATATATTTTGAATTATAGGTAGTTTACTAATATCTTGTATTAGTCAATCTAGAGTCATTAAAACAAGGTTAAGTAGTTTTGTATTCATCCTTAAATGTATGGATCATTGGTGCATCTATTGATTCAAATCTCACTTCAAAATGAGGCACATATGAACCATTGGCTCAGCACAAACCCAAGTGGGGTAGCCAGAGTTTCAAGATTGCACAAGCACAAGAAATCCAAAGAATCAAGCATGTAAATAACTCTGTTTTAGTTGAAAGTAGCTCCACAATTCTTATAAGAGTGTTGTATTGTTTAAATGGGATGTACGCTTGTCAAAGAAGTGAATATATTACATAAGTATATATGTATACATATTTTCCGTTAAATTGTATGAATTTTATATAAAAGTATCAGTAACACTTTCATCAAAATTACTGAGTAATACATGTTTACAAGACATGTAATAATCACATAAATATCTTATCAACATCTATGTGAAAAATTGATGAAAGAAGGGTCAATGTATCTCTTTTTTACCTTCTTGGCTCTGATTATAAGTAAGAGGGATATATGTCTTCATATATATATATATATATATATATATATCAATATTTTTTACATAAACTGATATTTTATATTGGTAAATTCTTTTTATGATTTTGGATTTTAAATTAGAAAGTGATGGCTCTGATTTTAGCTATATATATATATTACAACATATAACTAGACATGTAAAAAAATCATACAAATATTCAGTTAAATATTTAGGGTCATTCCATTTTGGTATCAGAGTTGTGCCGACATAAAACACAGACTACAATTGTTATAAACTAACATTGGATGGTAGGATAAATTCCATTGAACTTGTTTGATTGATTGCATAGGTGTGTTTGGTTGCAAGTAAAATAAAATATAGGAAAAATACACTTACACATGAAAAGAAAATTGATCTAATTTTAGTCCGTTGTCACTTAAGAAACAAGGAAGGAAGAGCAAGAGCACCATCCATGGTAAATATGCAAGAATTGGTAAATGCTTTAAGAGAAGGTATATGGCATAGGCAGAAAATCCTCACGAAGATCTCTCAAAATTGCTAAAGACTTATACTAATCTAGGAGGCAAAAGCTTTGGAGGAATAGAAAGTGTGATGGAAATTCAACTTTGTCTTAGAACTTTGGATAGGATTTTCGGAAAAATGCAACTAAATAATCCAAGAAAGAGGCAAGTAGCTTCAAGACAATTGAAGGGAGCAGTTTTGAGTTGGTGGGAGGTAATCATAGCTGGGAGAGCTGAAAATGACATTACATGGAATCAATTCAAGGAGCTAATTGAAGCCAGATTTGTGCCTGCATCTGCTAAAACAACATTGCGTGTAGAATGAAGCTTAGGCAAGGGAACTTAAGTGTTACTGAACACACTCAGAAATTTGAGGGGTTATCTAAGTATAAAGATATGTTAATAACTGATGAAGCTTCCAAAAATGGCAGATATATTAAAGGGTTGAATCCCAGCTTGAGTAGTGCTATGTTACCTTATATTGATAAGACATTTGATCAAGTCATAGACTTAACTTTGAGCTTTGAGAAGCATGACAAAGAAAGGGAGAAATATAAAAATTTCAAGAGTAATAATAACAAGAAGGGCAAAGGAAGGTATCACCCCTATGACAAGAAGAAGAAGGACATTGGAAATAAGAAGACCAGTGATGTTAAATCAGGTGAAATCAAGATGAAAATAGCGTGTCATCACTGTGGTTCGGAAGGGCATATTAAGCAAATGTCCAGAACTAAAGGGAGGAGTTTTCAAGTGCTACAATTATGGAAAAGAAGGCCATTTGGAGAAGAATTGTCTTGAGAATAAGCAACAAGGAAAGGTGGAAACTCTAGAGACAAAAGGAAAATATGTAGTGGTATCTAATGCTGAAAACATGGGACAAGTTGAAGGTACATTATTTATTTGCCAAATGCCTATACCAGTAGTATTTGACACATGAACAACCCATTCTTTGATTTCTCATGACATAGTTAAGATGTTAAAATTAAATTGCATCTTGGTAGAAAAACCCTTACTCATTTGAAGCCCCCTTGGAAGTTCTTGTGTCTTGGATATGATATGTGTGGACATAGAGTTAATTATATGGGAAAATGTTTTTATTTCTGATTTATATGTTTTGAATTACCTAGATATAGGTATTATATTGGGTGTGGATTGGTTAAAACAACATAAAGCTATAATTAATTTAGAAACATCCACCATTTCATTCCAAAATAGTAGGAAACAAAGAGTTGTTGTTCTTTGTGAATCTGCAAAGGAAAGGAGATCATTTAATTTATATGAGCTAAGGGGTGAAACTTCTGAATTTTCCATTGAGAAAATACCCATGAGTATTTGGGGAAGTTAAGGGTATCCCACACCATAGGCCAGTGGAATTTCAAATTAATTTGATTCCAGGAGCAAGTCAAGTGAATAAGAAACCCCCAAGAATGAGGCCAAGTGAGAAAATATAACTAAAGAAGCAGTTAGAGGAGTTAGAAGAAAAAGGATTTATTAGGCCAAGTAACTCTTGCGGGATGCACCAGTAGTGTTTGTGAAGAAGCATAATGGTTTTCTAAGGTTATGCATAGATTATGGTGAATTAAACAAGTTAACTATTAAGAATAAATATCCTTTACCAAGAATTGATGATCTTTTTGATCAATTAGCTGGATCAAAAATATTTTCCTGGCTTGACTTAGCCTCTAGTTTTCATCAAATGAAGGTGGAAGAGTCTAGTAATAAGTACACAACATTTAACACCAGATATGGGTTGTATGAATTCTTGGTTATCCCCTTTGGATTAACTAATGCACCTTCATATTTTGTTGATTTAATGAATAGAACATTTTGAGATTTTCTGGATAAATTTGTATTGATATTTATAGATGATATGTTGATTTATTCAAAAACAGTGGAAGAGCACAAAATCCATTTGCATTTAGTTTTAAACGGATTGAGACAAAATGGTTGAAAGAAAATTTTTCTAAATGCACATTTTGGAGAGAAGAAGTAAGTTTTTGTGGACATGTTATTTCTCCTAAAGGCATTTAAGTGAATCCAATAAGGTAGTGGAAATACAAACTTGGAAAAGACCTAAAACCGTGAGTGAAATAAGGTCACTCATAGGGATGGCTGGATAATATAGGATGACCATTATAGATTTTTCTAAGATTTCAATACCACTCATTAATTTAACCAGAAAAGATCAGGCTTATGTTTAGAAATAAAAATGTGAAAAAGCTTTTGAAGAATTAAAGGAGGCATTGGTAAATGCTCCCATTTTAAAAACACCTGAGGGAAATGATGATTTGGTAGTGTACATATATGCATGTGGATATGGTTTAGGGGCAGTATTGATGCAACAAGGTCAAGTAGTGGCATATGCATCAAGACAACAACAACCCCATGAAATTAGATATGCAACACATGATTTGGAATTAGTTGCAGTTGTGTATGCTTTGAAACTTTGGTGTCATTATTTATTAGGAGCTAAATTTGAGCTCTACACTGATCATAAGTCCTTGAGATATTTATTTTCACAAAAAGATTTAAACATAAAACAACATAGATGGGTTGAATTTATGAATTCTTATGATTTTGGTATACTTTACACGTCGGGAAAAGAAAATGAGGTAGTTGGTGCTTTGAGTAGACAACATGCTAAAATAAGCTTATTAATGATAGAAGAGTTCAAGGATTTAATGTTGCTTACTGACTTGGAAATAAATAGAAATAGTGACATGCACAAAGAGGGGCATGATGCACAAGAAAATGTGGGGAAGCTAAGCCTGATAACTTTACAATCTGACTTAGTTACGAAAGTGGGGAGTATGCAGAATAAAGACCCTAGTATATCTGAAAAGAAAATTCTTTTCGGAAAAAGGAGAAAAAGTGTTAAATTTACACATTGATAAAAATGGGTATGTAAGAAATAAGAATAGAATCTGGGTACCTGAAAACTCAGAATTAAAGGTAGAAATATTGAATGATTATCATAAAAGTAAATACTCCCTACACCCAGCAAATATAAAGATGTACCAAAATCTTAAAGGGATTATTGGTGGAGAGGAATGAAAGGTGATGTCGCAAAATTTTGGCAAAGTGTATGGCCTGCCAACAAGTAAAGGCAGAGATACAAAAGCCATCGTGGTTATTTCAACCATTGAGTATGCCTTAGTGAAAATAGGAGTACATTTCCATGGATTTTGTGGATGGTTTACCAAGATCAAAGAGAGGAAATACAAGCATATGGGCAGTGGTTGATAGTTTGACTAAGGTAGCTAATTTTTTCCAGTAAAGTCAGAAAGAAATGCACCAAAACTAGCTCAAGTATTTATGATAGAGATAGTAAGGTTGCATGGTATACCCAGGACTATAGAGAGTGATAGAGACACAATCTTCACATCCAAGTTCTGGAGAAGTTTTCAAGAATCTATAGGGAGTGAGCTTTGCTTGAGCATTGCTTACCATCCTCAATTTCATGGGCAAACAAAAGTAGTTAACAAAGTGTTAGAGGATTTGTTAAGAGCATGCATGCTAGACTTTGGGGGTAACTGGGATGATCACCTCCATTTGGATGAATTTACATATAATAACAGTTATCAAAGCACCATAGGAATAGCATCATTTGAAGCTTTATATGGCAAGCCATGTTTATCTCCTGTATGCTAAGTTGAAACTGGAGAAAGAGCAATCTTAGGACCAGAGTATATAATAGAAACTACTCAGAAATTGCATTGATTAGAAAAAGAATGGCAGCTGCACAAGACAAGTAGAAGAAATATACAGATAGAAAAAGGAAACAAGTTGAATATCAGGTTGGAGACTTTGTTTTCATCAAAATTTCACTAATGAGAAAGGTGTTGAGGTTTGGAAAACAAGGCAAATTAATACCAAGGTATGCTGCATCCTATAAAGTTTTGGAAGGATGGGCCCTTTCGCATACAAATTAGAATTACCAGAAGCTATGCAAGGGATACACAATGTTTTTCATGTATCACAGTTGAGGAGATGGGTTAATGACAAGAATGACATTCTAGAAACACCATCTCAGGTACAAGTGAAATCAGGCCTATTTTATGAAAAACAACTAGTGGGGATTTTGGCTAAGGAAGTAAAGGTGTTAAGGAACAAGACATTAAAGCTTGTGAAAGTGCAGTGGAGTCTTGATTCAAATGATTGCACATGGGAATTAGAAGTCAAAGTTTTGGTGAATTATCCTAAGCTGTTTGCAAATTTAAGAGGTATTCCTTTTATATTTTGAAATTATCTCATAAGTATGTGTTTTATGTTTTCTATGCTCAAATTAATTGTTTGAATGAATGTGTTGTATCAGAGTTGCGATGTCTGAGTTAACTGATGATTTTAATCAAATATATAGAAAATTGTGAGGACACAATTCCTAAAAGGAGGGGTATCTGCAATGACCCAAAGATTTTAGTGAAAAACAATTTAATTTTTATTAAAAATGTTTTGCCAAATTTAGATGGAATTAGTGAGGTTTTGGTCTGTATGCATGTGTGTGTGCACATGTGCACAACAGGGTGCACAAGGCAGATCCATGAATTCCAGGAAAGAAAAACAATGTGGCTTAAATACGTGTGTGTATATATAAGTATTCTGTTAAAAATTATTAAACTGAGCAATCTGGTTAAAAGAATTTGAGATAGTATATATACATGTATGTGGTAATAACGTGTTATGCAAATTTAAAGGTGTGTATAGGAAGATTTAGTAAAAGAGCTTATTTTATGTAAGTCACCATTTTGTCATGACTTGATATGTGGAGGCAAAGTACTTTAAGTCTTTCTTTTATTTCTGAAAAGCAATTCAGATTTTTGTCTAGCAACTTTGTACCCCGAGCACTACAAAGAAAATGAGGCAAAAATAATGTGTACAATATTCACACAAATAGTATGATCTAGTGAGGGAAAAACCGACTTTAGGTAACACAAAATCCAAGGATTTGAGACAATATAAGTAGAGGGCATACGGGTATAATTTGGTTTTCATAAAACTGAGAGAAACATACACATATGATATTTGAATACAAGGGAGCAAGGCTTGGGGAATAAGGCAAGATTCTCTGGTTTTTAGCAAAAAGAAGAAGATTTTGGTGAGCAATATTACTTATAACGACTGGCATTAAGTCCTAAAAATAAAGAGGCAGCCAATATTTTCTATATCAATTGTATTTTTGGATTTAAACCTCTGATCAGTCTTATATATGGATGTTTTTATATAAATATAGCTTGATTTTATAACATGTGTTTTGGTCCTTTGCTTGAATCTACGCAAGCTATTATGATTTGTTGATAAACTGTTTTGAAATCTCAAACCAGTCATGCAAATGATATTGATAAATGGCAAGTCTTCACAAAAAAGAAATATGGGATGTGATATACTTATGTATAGGTGTTGAGGCTCTATTGACTAATGATCAAGAGCGTAATAGAATTTTCTATGTGATGATCTCTTGTCAAATGTTAAAAGCTATATCTCGGCTATTGAAACTCATTTGAGAACAGTTTATCCATAGTGGCATAAACCACTAAAAATACCCCAGAAAAGCCATATGTCAATATCAGATGCAAAAAGCTCTCTCTCTCTCTCTCTATATATATATATATATATATATATATATATATATATATATATTGAAACACCCCACCTCCATTAAGGTCACTCACAAAGGGAATGCCTTAACTTTGGTGGAGCAATTTAGGTAAAATATGCAGATAAATTACAAGACAGATAAATAAAGCAGCGGAAAATAAAGTCATTTTATAAATAATATGGTTCAGTCAAGCTTTTACAACAGTTGTCTCAATCATGCTTAAAAGTAATACATAGAACTTCTGTCTTGATCTAAAAACTTCCAAATATAAAAGAAGCATAAAAATAACAATGGTATTCCCCAATAAAGCATGAACCAGCCATAGCAGTGGAAGAGAGAGTCCAAAGCAATACATCGACTATCTTCGAGCTTGGAAGGAAAACTGAGCTATGTGGTAACATTTCCTCCCTGTGAACCTTAGGGGGGACAGAAGAAAAGAGGCAAAACAAAACTAGGTCAGACATAAGTCTGGTAAGTCCAGTGGCTTTCAGCATATAAACAGGAAAAAGCATCATGACATGAATAAATTGAATATAAGACAATACCGTGAGAACACGGATACCATAGGATAAGCATAAGGTATGATAAGGCAAGATAAATTGAATGCGCTTCTACCCTTTCCCTGCTTCGCTACTACTTTGTTATTCTGATTTCTATATCTATCTCTGCACCACCTAACTAGTGTCCCAACTAGTAATCTGTATAAAATGATAATATGATAACGTGATCCCAATCCCCGCAATTGTGGTAGCCTTCAGGTGTACATCTATCATGAGGATTCCACCTCAATCTGCCTAATTGCCATAAACATGTTAGATGTACCCTTACTACCCTATCGATCGGCTCCCTACTTGTATTAATGTTCCATGTGTCTGTGTCAACGACCCTCTCTTGCATGTAGATACCCTGTGCTGGTCCCCCATAAGGTGTATCAATCCTTATGATAGCAACCCGACATGATTCAAGATGCACAGTGTATAACTACTGGTACTCAGTGCCTGCTTTTTCCCACTCCGGAGTACGTGCACGCCCGTAAACCGTTGGAACCTACACTGACGTACCCCTTGCCGCTGTTTTGACCGCTTAAAATCAGCCCAGTAATCGTGCTCCACCCTGCCTAGTTTCAGGGTACCATGATACATCTATGTGGGTTACTGCTGAAATGGGTCCCCATTACTAGGGTTTCCTGCTGGTTAATTTTGTGGGCCTATATATACAAATATTACCCACCTACACGAGATGTACTTAACCCTCCCACTGATTCTAGCATGTTTTCTTAACGGTTAAGTTTGTAGGCCTATATGTACTAATATTACCCACCTACACGAGATGTACTTAACCCTCCCATCGATTCAAGCATGTTTATTTAACGGTTAAGTTTATGGGCCTATATGTACTAATATTACCCACCAACCCGATATGTACTTAACCCTCCCGCACATTATGTCATATTGGTTAAGTGTTGTCCATTCATGTTAACTTAACCCACCCATTCATCGTGTCATGTTGGTTAAGTGTTTCTTATTAATTTAACCCCGTTCGTTCATTTGGTTAAGTGTTTTCTTGTTAACTTAACCCTACGTGTTCATCATGTTGTATTGGTTAAGTGTCACCATTCAATTCAAGTTGACTTAACCCACCTACTTGTCATGTTACTTTGGTTAAGGGTTGCTTCCTTGTGTCAACTTAACCCTACCACAAATCAAGTTATATTGGTTAAGTGTTGCCTTCTTGTTTTAACTTAACCTTACCACAAATCAAGTTATATTGGTTAAGTGTTTACCTCTTGTTTTAACTTAACCTTACCACAAATCAAGTTATATTGGTTAAGTGTTGCCCTCTTGTTTTAACGTAACCTTACCACAAATCAAGTTATATTGGTCAAGTGTTTCTTATTACTTAACCCTACCCATTCATCATGTTATATTGGTTAAGTGTTTCCTATTAACTTAACCCTAGTTATATTGGTTAAGTGTTCCTATGAACTTAACCCTAGTCATACATATTGTTCATTAGCATTAATTGATTTATTAATGCACCAACCTCTCACATTAGATATGTGTTGTTTCGGTTACTGGATGTGCCGGGTGGTTCCGGGCAGTTTTACACCACAACTCAATCTAACCTCGGGTTTTTCTTTGGCATGATGCACCAACCTCTCACATTAGATAGGTGTTGTTGTGGCTACTGGATGTGCCAGGCGGTTCCGGGCAGTTTTACACCACAACTCAATCTAACCTCCGGTTAGGCATATTCATCTTTTCACTAATTTACATATTTACAGATTATATGTAAATTATTCACAATTGTTGTCAAATTTCAGATTATGCCACATTTTCCATAAATGTCCAAGTCTAGATTTATATGCTAATTATCCCAACCAGTCAAATTCCAATTCTCAAGTTATGCCCAACAAAGCTAATTGCAAGTTATGGCCCCCAAATTCAATTTCGAGTTATTACTCAGATTAGGCTACATCTAATCTTCCCAAGTTTGTACTAATAGTCATGCCCCAATACCCCAAGTTCGCAACAAAGACAAATTATGTCCCAAATCATAAGCTACAAAATTATATTCCACCATTACCAAATAGACTATTCCCCATTACCCCCGCATTCGAATCGCACGCATAATAAGTTTCAGTCTAGATTCGAGGTTAATCTAGATTCATAAAATAAAGGGGACGAAAGAGGAACATAAACGAGAGTAGGCATTAAAATGGTAGATCTGTCAAATATTTTGGACCTAAGAGGATTACAGATCTGTTGGAGTTGGGGTATAAAAAAGATAGATCTGAAACATACTGACAGAAATAACCTCATAGACATATAGATCTGATATAAATAACATCATGAACCTAAAAGGATTATATATCAGATGTCCAACAAAGACAGGCATGATAGAATAATAACTTCCTAGGCATGTAAATCATTGATTCAATAGAAATATAGGAATTAATCTAAAAGATTTGTCTTATCATCAGGCATGGACTTAGATCCATTTCATTATATGCCAAAATCACTATTAGGTGTTTAAATATGAAAATAACTTGAACTTACATGTTTACAATTCAATTTACGCCCCAAATCCTAAGTTATATGTCCAATATACTTTATGCCTCAAATCTCAAGTCATATGTCCAATACTTTATGCCTCAAATCTCAAGTCATATGTCAAATACTTCATGCCTCAAATCTCAAGTCATATGTTCGATACACTTTATGTTTTGAATACAACATGTGTTATGTCCTCAAATCAGTTACAACCCAATTATACACAATTTAATACTTTTCCCAAATTTTAGCGATGTCATGTCCAAATCATATTTTATGCCCGATTTTATTTCCAACGTACGTTCACCTCTTATGAGATCTGGATCAGGCTCGCAGTAGCCTGGCTATAAAACAAAAAGGGAAGAAGGAAAGAAGAGACAAAGAATGGACATAATATTATCAATGAGATAGATCCAAAGGATATAGAAAGACATATAGAAATAGGCATAATCTCAGATCCAGATTTATTACAATGTCAGAATCACAATTAACTTTTATTTCTGAAAGTAACGTGAACTTACAAATTACAGAATTGTCTTGAATTCTGGGATCTGTATTCTGAAACTAAATAGCTCTCCCTTGAAGTAGACTATTTGTTCTTCTAATTTAGATTTGATTTGATTCTTAGAAAATAGTTGTTGAAGTCGTTGAATTAGCCTTTGAATCCCTACTTGAATTCTAAACTTGATTTCTACGAAGAGCTTGAGCAGCATAACCTCATCTTTGATTTATTTTGATATGAATAAGGGTAGAGTATAGGTGTAATGAAGTTGTGTAGAGAAAACTGTAGCCTTAGGGGTGTTTATATAGCATAGGGGTCAACGAATCTGGTTAGAACGGGCGTCCAAATGCAGAAAAATGAATCTGTCCTCGGATCTGGTAATAGGGGGGAGGTCGACCCCCTGGTCGACCCGTGTGACCCAGGTCGACCCGTGTGACCCAGGTCGACCCGCTGGTCGACCTGGGTCCTGGGCGGGAAATTTCCCGCCCAGCCCGGGTGTGTGATTTGAATTTCGAATTTCAAACCTGAGCTGTTTTATTTAAATCTCAGAAACTTCTGAAGGTCATAACTTCTTCATACGGAGTCCAATTTACACAAACTCGGACTCTATCTTAAGCAGAATTCTGAGACGAACGCAATGGCGTAACTCATTTCCCTTAATTCTTCTCTTAAAATTAAGTATACTTTAATTTGTTACTTTAATGTTCACAGAAAATATGGGGTGTTACATATATAAACCTACATAAATAGATATAAACACTTATCTTATGAAAATCCCAAATGTTTGATTTCCTAACTGATTGTATGATTGGTTGATTGTATTTACTGGTTGGATGATTGTTTTATCCGCTTATATAACTTTGATTATTGTCAGTATGTAGCATCATGAGAGGAATTATAACTAAGATATTGTACCATACTCAGTTTAGTGGATGCTAGAAAATATATGAAAAAAACTTAGTAATTAAACTATGGGATTTATGGTCAAGAAGGCTGCTGAATGGCTTGCACTTGAGCTATAGGTTTGATGCATGGCCTATTTTGGTCCTGAGCTCTTTGTATAATGGTGTGAATTAAATCATTACAGTGTTTCCCAATGATTCATATATGCAAATGAGACCAGAGTTTAACTAACTAGAACATGATAGGAAATGGTAGAAAGGAACTTGAGTTTTCCGAGAAATTTTCTATAGCAATATGATAATATTGTGTCTATGATTCATGATTTAGATCAGGTGGGCTTTACCATGTTTATGTATGGTAGAAATGGTTTATATGCATTTGCATGAATTCCATCTGTAAGTATGTATTAATTTAAGAAAACAGTGTATGTGCACTTGCACAATATGATTGGTCATGCACACTAGATATTCACATTTCAAGACAGAAATTGCGTATAAAATTGACCTCAATTTTATTACTCAAGTTTTGATTTGAGATGCTCATACCAGACACATTAGTCTGATCGTGTTTTGCTCATGGCATATGGGGTGTCTCATTTTATAATGAGGCAACCTCTATTGCTTTTTCAGGTAATGAAGGAGCTAAGCAGTTTGAATTAGAAGTATGGCTTATTTTCATGGAAATTGGCATGCTTAAGTTTAGAAAAATAAGATCTTCTGAAGTGTTTGAATCTGCATGAATTCCTAAGGACTATTTTGTTAATCAGTTATGTAATAAAATATTATTATGGATGATTATTTAAACTATGTTTATGTAATTAGCATGGTTAAGTTTATTATACTAGCAGTTGTCGGGATTCAATTTGTATTCTCTATGATCATTTTTGGCAAATTGTAGCTGGGGAAATTATATTTTGAATTATAGATAGTTTACTAATATCATGTATTACTCAATACAGAGTCATTAAAACAAGGTTAAGTGTGTTTGTATGCATCCTTAAATGTTTAGATTATTGGTGCATTTATTGGTTCAAATCTCACTTCAAAATAAGGCACATATGAACTATTGGCTTAGCATAAACCCAAGTAGGCTAGCCAGAGTTTCAAGATTGCACAAGCACTAGAGATCCATAGATTCAAGCATGTAAATAACTCTGTTTTAGTTGAAAGTAGTACACACTTCTTATAATAATATTGTATTGTTTAAATGGGATGTAAGCTTATCAAAGAAGTGAATATATTACATAAGTATATATGTATACATATTTCCAATAAAATTGTATGAAGTTTTATCTATAAGTATCAATTTAATTTATTGTTCCAGTAACACTTTCATCAAAATTACTAAGTAATACATGTTTACAAGACATGTAATAATCACATAAATATCCTATCAACATCCGTGTGATAAATTGATCAAAGAAGGGTCAATGTATCTCTTTCTTACCTTCTAGGCTCTGATTATAAGTAAGAGGGATATATATATATATATATATTAATATCTTTTTATATAATCTGATATTTTTATATTAATAAATTCTTTTTATGATTCCGGATTTTAAATTAGAAAGTGATGGATCTGATTTTAGCTATATATATGTGTGTTTAAATTTTAACATATAATTGGACATGTAAAATCATACGAATATTCAGTCAAATATCCAGGGTCATTCCATTTTGATATCAGAGCTACGTTGACATAAAACATAGACTATAATTGCTACAAACTAACATCGAATGGTAGGATAAATTGCTTTGAACTTGTATGATTGATTGCATAGGTGTGTTTGGTTGCATGTAAAATAAAATATAGGAAAAAAACACTTACACTTGAAAAGAAAATTAATCTAATTTTAGTCTATTGTTACTTAAGAAACATGGCTGGAAGTGCAAGATAACCACCCATGGTAAATATGAAAGAATTGGTAAATGTTTAAGAGAAGGTATATGGCATAGGCTAGAAAATCCTCATGAAGAGCTTTCAAAATTGCTAAAGACTTATACCAGTCTAGGAGGCAAAAGCTTTGAAGGAACAGAAAGTGTGGTGGAAATTCGAGTTTGGCTTAGAACTTTGGATAGGATTTTGGAGACATGCAGCTAGAAGATCCAAGAAAGAGGAAAGTAGATTCAAGACAACTGAAGGGAGCAGCTTTGAGTTAGTGGCTGAAGGGAGCAACTTTGAGTTGGTGGGAGGTAATCATAGCTGGGAGAGCTGAAAATGACATTACACGGAATCAATTCAAGGAGCTAATTGAAGCTAGATTTGTGCCTACATCTGCTAAAACAACATTGCTTGAAAAATTTATAAAGCTTAGGCAAGGGAACTTAAGTGTTATTGAATACACTCGGAAATTTGAGGGATTATCTAAGTATGGAGCTATGTTAATAGTTGATGAAGCTTCTAAAAATGGCAGATATATTAAAGGGTTGAATCCCAACTTGAGTAGAGCTATGTTACCTTATATTGATAAGACATTTGATCAAGTCACAGACTTAACTTTGATCTTGGAGCGGCAAGACAAAGAAAGGGAGAAATACAAAAATTTCAAGAATAATAATAACAAGAAGGGCAAAGGAAGGTATCACCCCTATGACAAGAAGTACGAGGACAGTGGAAATAAGAAGAATAGTGATGCTAAATCGGGTGAAACCAAGAAGAAAATAGTGTGTCATCACTGTGGTAAGGAAGGACATATTAAGCCAAAATGTCCAGAAAGGGAGGAGCTTTCAAGTGCTACAATTGTGGAAAAGAAGGCGATTTGGAGAAGAACTGTCCTTAGAATAAGTAGCAAGAAAAAGTGGCAACTCCGGAGACAAAAGGCAAATCTATAGTGGAATCTAATGTTGAAAACACTGGACAAGTTGAAGGTACATTATTTATTTGCCAAATGCCTATACCAGTAGTATTTGACACAGCTGCAACCCATTCTCTGATTTCTCATGACATAGTTATGATGTTAAAAGTAAATTGCGTCTTTGTAGGAAAACCCTTACTCATTAGAAGTCCCCTAGGAAGTTCTTTTGTCTTGTATATGATATGTGTGGATGCAGAGTTAATTATAAGGGGATTGTTTTTATTTCTGATTTATATGTTTTGAATTACCTAGAAATAGGTAATATATTGGGTGTGGATTGGTTAAAACAACATAAAGCTATAATTGATTTAGAAACATCCACCATTTCATTCCAAAATAGTAGGAAACAAAGAGTTGTTGTTCTTTGTGAATCTGCAAAGGAAAGGAGATCATTCTATTTATATGAGCTAAGGGGTGAAACTTATGAATTTTCCATTGAGAAAAATACCCATATTGAATGAGTATTTGGATGTATTTGGGGAAGTTAAGGGTATCCCACACCATAGGCTAGTGGAATTTCAAATTAATTTGATTCCAGGAGCAAGTCGAGTGATTAAGAAACCCACAAGAATAGGAACAAGTGAGCTAATAGAACTAAAGAAGCAGGTAGAGGAGTTAGAAGAAAAAGGCTTTATTAGGCCAAGTAACTCTTGCTGGCGTGCACCAGTGGTGCTTGTGAAGAAGCATGATGGTTCTCTACGGTTATGCATAGATTATAGAGAATTAAACAAGTTAAACATTAAGAATAAATATCCTTTACCAAGAATTGATGATCTTTTTGATCAATTAGCTGGATCAAAAATATTTTCCAGGCTTAACTTAGCCTTTAGTCTTCATCAAATGAAGGTGCAAGAGTCTAATAATAAGTACACAACATTTAACACCAGATATGGGTTGTATGAATTCTTGGTTATGCCCTTTGGATTAACTAATGTACCCTCATATTTTGTTGATTTAATGAATAGAACATTTAGAGATTTTCTGGATAAATTTGTACTGATATTTATAGATGATATTTTGATTTATTCCAGTGGAAGAGCACAAAAACCATTTGCTTTTGGTTTTAAACAGATTGATACAAAATGGTTTAGAAGAAAAATTTTCTAAGTGCACATTTTGGAGAGAAGAAGTAATTTTCATGGACATGTTATTTCTGCTAAAGGCATTTCAGTGAATCCAAGTAAAGTAGTGGCAATACAAACTTGGAAAAGACCTAAAACAGTGAGTAAAGTAAGGTCATTCATGGGGATGGTCGGATACTATAGGAGGTTCAATATAGATTTTTCTAAGATTTCAATACCACTCACCAATTTAACTAGACAAGATCAGGCTTCTGTTTGGATAGAAAAATGTTTAAAAGCTTTTGAAGATTTAAAGTAGGCTTTAGTAAATGCTCCCATTTTAAAAGTACCTGAGGGAAAATATGATTTGGTAGTGTACACAGATGCATGTGGATATGGTTTAGGAGCAGTATTGATGCAATAAGGTCAAGTAGTGGCATATGCATCAATATAACTGAAACCCCATGAAATTAGGTATGCAACACATGATTTGGAATTAGCTGCAGTTGTGTATGCTTTGAAACTATGGAGACATTATTTCTTAGGAGCTAAATTTTAGCTCTACACAGATCACAAGTCCTTGAGATATTTATTTTCACAAAAAGATTTAAACATGAGACAAAATAAATGGGTTATATTCTGGCTTCTTACGATTTTGATATACTTTACACGCCGGGAAAAGCAAAAAAGGCAGCTGATGCTTTGAGTGCACAACATGCTAAAATAAGCTTATTAATGATAGATGAGTTCAAGGATTTAATGTTGCTTACTGACTTGAAAATAAAGAGAAATAGTGACATGCACATAGAGGGGCATGATGCACAAGAAAATATGGGGAAGCTAAGCCTGATAACTTTATAATCTGACTTAGTTATGAAAGTGGGGAGTATGCAGAAAAAAGACCCCAGTATATCCGAAAAGAAAATTCTTTGGGAAAAAGGAGAAAAAGTGTTAAATTTACACATTGATAAAAATGGGTATGTAAGAAATTAGAATAGAATCTAGGTACCTAAAAACTCATAATTAAAGGAGGAAACACTGAATGAGTATCATAGAAGTAAATACTCTCTACACCCGAGTCATACAAAGATGTACCATAATCTTAAAAGGGATTATTGGTGGAGAGGAAAAAAAGGTGATGTGGTAAAATGTATGGTCTGCCAACAAGTAAAGGCAGAGACACAAAATCCTTCAGGGTTATTTCAACCATTGAGTATACCTCAGTGGAAATGGGAGGACATTTCCATGGATTTTGTGGATGGTTTACCAAGATCAAAGAGAGGAAATACAAGCATTTGGGTAGTGGTTGATAGGCTGACTAAGGTAGCTCATTTCATTCCAGTAAAGTCAGAAAGAAATGCACCAAAACTAGCTCAAGTATTTGTGAGAGAGATAGTAAGGTTGGATGGTATACCAAAGAATATTGTGAGTGATAGAGACACAATCTTCACATCCAAGTTCTGGAGAAGTTTTCAAGAAGCTATAGGGAGTGAGATTTGCTTGAGTACTGCTTACCATCCTCAATCTTATGGGCAAACAGAAGTAGGTAACATAGTGTTATAGGATTTGTTAAGAGCATGCATCCTAGAGTTTGGGGGTAACTGGGAAGATTACCTCCATTTGGCTCAATTTACATATAATAACAGTTAACAAAGCACCATAGGAATGACACCAATTGAATCTTTATATGGCAAGCCATTTTTATCTCATGTATGCTGGGTTGAAACTGGAGAAAGAGCAATCTTAGGACCAGAGTATATAAAAGAAACTACTAAGAAAATTGCATTGATTAGAAAAAGAATGGCAGCTGCACAAGACAGGCAGAAGAAATATGCAGATTGAAAAAGGAAACAAGTTGAATATCAGGTAGGAGTCATTGCTTTCATCAAAATTTCACCAATGAGAAAGGTGTTGAGGTTTGGAAAACAAGGCGAATTAATATCAAGATATGTTTGACCCTATAAAGTTCTGGATAGGATTGGCACTTTGGCATGCAAATTAGAATTTCCTAAAGATATGCAAGGGATACAAAATGTTTTTCATGTATCACAGTTGAGGAGATGGGTTCATGACAAGAATGGCATTCCGGAAGAACCATCTCAGGTTCAAGTGAAATCGGACCTAGTTTATGAAAAAGAACCAGTGGGGATTTTGGCTGAGGAAGTAAAGAAGTTAAGGAACAAGACATTAAAGCTTGTGAAAGTGCAGTGGAGTCTTGATTCAAATGATTGCACATGGGAGTTAGAAGTCAAAGTTTGGGTGAATTATCCTAAGTTGTTTGCAAATTTAAGAGGTATTCCCTTTTAATTTTGAAATTATCCCATAAGTATGTGTTTTATGTTTGCTAAGCTCAAATTAATTATTTGAATGAATGTGTTTGATCAGAGTTGTGATCTCTGAGTTAAGAGGGGTATCTGCAATGACCCAAAGCTTTTAGTGAAAACCATTTTAATTTTTGTTAAAAATGTTTTGCCAAATTTAGAAGAAATTAGTGAGGTTCTGGTCTGTGTGCATGTGTGTGTGTGTGTGGATGTGCATATGTGTACAACAGGGTCATGCACAAGGCAGATCCATGAATTACAAGAAGAAAAAATATGTCTTGAATATGTGTGTATATATAAGTATTCTATTAAAAATTATAAAACTGAGAAATCTGGTTAAAAGAATCTGAGATAGTATGTATACATGTATGTGGTAATAATGTGTTATGCAAGTTTAAAGGTGTGTATAGGCAGATTTAGTAAAAGAGCTTATTTTGTGTAAGTCCCCATTTTGTCATGACTTGATATATGGAGGGAAAGTGCTTTAAATCTTTCTTTTATTTCTAAAAAGCAATTCAGATTTTTGTCTAGCAACTTTGTACCCCGAGCACTACAAAGAAAATGAGGCAAAAATAATGTGTATAATATTCACACAAATAGTATGATCTAGTGAGGGCAAAACTGACTTTAGGTAACACAAAACCTAGGAATTGAGACAAAATAAGTAGGGTCATACGAGTATAATTTGGTTTTCTGAAAACTAAGATAAAAAATACACATATGATATTTGAATACAAGGGAGCAAGGCTTGGGGAATAAGGCAAGATTCTCTGGTTTTTAACTAAGAAGAAGATTTTTGTGAGCAATCTCACTCATAACTACTGGCGTTAAGTCTTAGAAATAAAGAGGAAGCCAATATTTTCTACATCCAATGTATTTTTGGATTTAATCCTCTGATCAGTCTTATATATGGATGTTTTTATATAAATATTGCTTGATTTGGTCCTGAGATCTTTGTGTAATGGTGTGAATTAGATCATTACAGTAGTCCCTGTGATTCATATATGAAGACAAGACCAGATTTTAACTAATCATAACCTGATAGGAAATGGTAGAAAGGAACATGAGTTTTCCTGGAAATTTTCTATGGAAATTTGATAATATTGTATCTATGATTCATCATTTTGATTGGTTGGTTTTACCATGTTTATGCATGGTAGTTAGTCTTGCACACTAGAAATTCACTATTCAAAACAGAGATTCCTTTTAAAATTTACCTTAGTTTTATTACTCAAGTTTTGATTTGAGATGCTCATACCAGACACATTAGGCTGATCGTGTTTTGTTCATGGCATATGGGGTGTCTCATTTTATAATGAGGCAGCCTCTATTTCTTTTTCAGGTAATGAAGGAGCTAAGTAGTTTGGATTAGAAGTATGGCTTGTTTCCACGGAAATTGGCATGCTTATGTTTAGAAAAATAACAGCTTCTAAAGTGTTTGAATCTGCATGAATTCCTAAGGACTATTTTGTTAATCAGTTTTGTAATGAAATATTATTATAGATGATTATTTAAACTATGTTTATGTAATTAACATGGTTAAGTTTAATATATAACAAGTGTCTGGATTTAAATTGTATTCTCTATGATCATTTTTGGCAAATTATAGCTGGGAAAAATATATTTTGAATTATAGATAGTTTACTAATATCATGTATTAGTCAATCTGGAGTCATTAAAACAAGGTTAAGTGTGTTTTTATGCATCCTTAAATGTTTGGATTATTGGTGCATCGATTGGTTCAAATCTCGCTTCAAAATGAGGCACATATGAACCATTGACTCAGCACAAACCCAAGTGGGCTACCCAGATTTTCATGATTGCACAAGCACTAGAAATCCAGATATTCAAGCATGTAAATAACTCTGTTTTAGTTGAAATTAGCTCCACAATTCTTATAAGAATGTTGTATTGTTTAAATGGGATGTCAGCTTGTCAAAGAAGTGAATATACTACATTAGTATATATATATATATATATATGTTTATATTTCCAGTAAAATTGTATGAAGTTTTATCTGTAAGTGTCAATTTAATTTATTGTTCCAGTAACACTTTCATCAAAATAACTAAGTAATAAATGTTTACAAGACATGTAATAATCACATAAATATCCTATCAACATCTGTGTGGCAAATTGCTTAAAGAAGGGTCAATGTATCTCTTGCTTACCTTCTAGGCGTTGATCATAAATAAGAGGGATATATATCTTCATATATACATATCAATATCTTTTTATACAAACTAAATTTTTTACATTGGTAAATTCTTTTTATGATTCTGGATTTTAAATTAGAAAGTGATGGCTCTGATTTTAGCAATATATATTTATATTTTACAACGTATAACTATACATGTCAAAAAAACCATACAAATATTCAGTTAAATATTCAGGGTCATTCCATCATCAGAGTGAATAGAAATACCTGATTTTTACTTACTTGAAGACGTTGTCCAGTAATCTTGTTAGCGCGGGATCCATCATCCTATGTTATGATTCAGCCTCCCCTATTTCCACCATTAATACCAAGGTCCGCATTTCTGTATGCCCTAACTCCGGGTATTGTAGCAGCGATCGTGTCGTAATTTGGATGTGGGCCGCCTCAAAGTGGTCCAATCGTGGAGTTGGTGGTCTGAGACAGCCCGACGAAATTGGTAGGCTTTGCAACCATCCCTTCATCCCCTAAAGTAGCAGGTAAATCCCACCGTGGCTCCCATCGGATCCCTTAGTAACCTTGTTTTACGGCCAGCCTCTAGGGCGATCAACCAACCCTCAAAAGGGACATGTAGGGGTAAGAGCCCACTATTCGCCACCAAACCACAAGGCGAGAACCCCCTATCATGCGTACCCAGCCCCTTAGAGCCAACGACAAGGACTGGTGTGAGAACTAAAACAGTTATTTAAAACTTTACTTTTAAAATAAGGTAAATTGAGGGACCACGCCGTATAACACGGAATGGGTTTACCCCCAAGAATACTAGTGCCTAAAACAAACAACGCAATGCTAAATAAAAAAAATGAAGCTATTATAAGACTTAGGTCCCATCACACAATGAACGCAGTCGAGGATAGAGTTTTACCTTATAATAGCCGAATATGCTTGGTACGTTTTAAAACAAATCTTTTATTATTACTATAAGGGAAGAAATAAATTTCAAATATAAATGTATCAATCATAGACCGCATGAGTACCCCATCCCACTATGTCGCCATATATAGTATATAATTAAAACCACAAAATGTTGTATTGGAAGTTTCGATTTCCATACTGGTGGCTCCTGATCCGAAAGATCTATCGCGTAGTGCAATTCCCAACGGTTTACGTTCCAGGAAACAAGTTACCGCAACTTACGTCCAAGCATTGGAAAACACCGATAACTCTATCCATTTGGGAATCGGTGGGTGTGCCCTATCCCTACTGGTGTGGGGCGACCACATCCAGTATCACCTCGGTCGATCGAATCCATGACAACCAGTAGGATGTTTTTCCTCATCTCTAAAGCATACTGATCTAACCATCAGTTTGCCACCATACCGGTGTGTGAGGCTCGCGAATTAACGCTACACAAAGTCGTGCTATTTAAAGCTGTGCTTTGATCATCATCCATGAAACTTTGCTTTTCAACAAAAGTTTGGATCACTGCATCTCAGCATGTCACACTGTCAATCCATACCGTACCACCGATTTCTGCCAATATATAACCTCTAAGCTCCTACGTCTCAGAGAAGGGTGTTAAGCAAGAGATTAAATTCTCCACCACCAAATAGATATATATTTAGCAGAGATCAACGGATACAGTATAAAGGAATACATTGTCAGATATACCATCCATTTACAAGTTCGCTCTAGGTCTAAATAAAACCGGAGGCACCATATTCCTCGTCCCGTATGTCCATTATAGGAGAGAGGCCCTCGCATATGCGAACAATCAACAAGTACATCCAGACGGCTACCACGGTAGCCCCTTCAAGGTTACTACTCCAATCATGGGCATCAGTAGCAACCCATCAATTCGATGTGAAAATCGTCGGTCTTGCACCGTCTTCAATCTCTTCGACTTTTCGTCGTATCAATTATTCAGAATGGGTTAAACCCGGTCTTTTTGAATAACTCGCGTATCTTATAATAAAGTGTTAGAACAACACATCGTACGACTCATTCCAATTCAGAATATTCTTTTATTCAAATATTCTTTTCACAATTTAAAGTAAATTAAGTTTTTCCAAACTAGTCGGGATTAGAGAACCTTACCGAAGTAATCATTTGTTTTATTTCCCAATCCCAACCTATTCATCCCATGGAGCAAAACTGGTAATACTCCATATCTAACACCACGGTGTTATCGGTAAAAATTAGTTACCATTTCACATTCAAATCTAATTAAAGATTTAACTATCGCTTGGAGCAAAACTGGTGATACACCATTCTCGATCATTTTCTTGAATTGATAATTTTAATTATCACATTCACTTTTCAATCTAGTTAAATATTCATTAAAACTCCACTTAGTTTTAATCTTCCCAAAAATCAATATTAATGATTATTTAACTTTGGGAAAATCAAACATGCCGCATTGACAATCTACACCGTACCATTGATTTCTGCTGATATATAACCTCTAAGCTCGTACGTCTTAGAGAAGGGTGTTAAGCAAGAGAATAAATTCTCCACCACCAAACAAATATATATATATATATATATATTTAGCAGAGATCAACGAATATAGTATCGAAATACAATGTTAGACATGTAATCCTGTCTTTAACTGGGTTAAAGAACCAATGTCATTTAAAACACGGTTCACGATAAACCCAAAATCACATTCCATTAGCCATGGAATCTTCACGGAAATAGATCAATATATCATCGATATCAATTTCTGTATCTGACTTATAATACAAATGGAATAACGACAAAGCCTTTTAAATTCCATATGTATTAACAGTCTTCCTCCGCAGAAACTCACTTCGATTATTACCAAATCGAATTCCATTCAATTCCAATTTAATATATTAAATTGGAAATATTTACTTTGGAAAATTCCATAAATCTTAATTAAATGATTATAAATTCCAAATCATATTCTTCATTGTTAATTGCGTTAAAGAACAAGTGTTATTTAAAACACCGTTCACGATAAACCCAAAAATCCAATTCTTTTATTCAATTCCAATTAAATATTAATTAATTGGAAAACTTCACTAAATCTTAATTTAAAGATTTATTCTTTTCTCAATTGGGTTTAAGAATAGTGTTATTAAAGACATCGTTCACGACAAACCCAAAATCCAATTTCAGTCCAATTAAATATTAATTAATTGATAAAATTTCACAAAATCTTAATTAAAAGATTTATTCTTTTCTCAACTGGGTTTAAGAACAGTGTTATTAAAGACACTGTTCATGACAAACCCAAAATCCAATTTGATATCAAATACAAGGTTCTGAACAGAAATTATATCGGCTTATATCCAATATCAAATTCTAAAACCAACCAATATCGTATTGGGAATAACGATATATATATCTTCCAATTTCCTCAACAATATCAATATAATCACGGAATCCAATATCGAAATACTCCGAAGATTATTTCCACTCAAATCCATTCCAATTTATTCTTTGGAAATTTCTGGTTATTTTAAAACCACTTTCAAATCCAATTTATTTATTTAAAAATAATTGGATTATTATTCTAGTTAATAACTAGTTCATTTTGATAAAAATATATTTTTATCTTTTAAAAACTGGAATTTTTCATTCAAAATCTTTTCAAATCAGTTATTATGATTTTACATAATTTTTTCATATTTTTAATAATTTTATTATCGCCCGTACAGTCGGTTTCCAATTCAGGCCATTATAATATATATTTATATGTTTCATCGATTTCTATTTAAAACGAATTTTATAAATCATTTTAAATTCGTTTTAAAAACGATTTCCACTTCCATTTCAATTTTAAATCAAAATTGAATATTCCGTTATTAATTCGTTTTAAATTTATTTCAAATCGATTTCAATTCTATTTCAATTCTAAATCAAAATTGAATATTCCTTTATAAATTCCTTTATAAATTCATTTCAAATTGATTTCAATTCCATTTCAATTTTAAATCAAAACTGAATATTTCATTTATAAATTCGTTTATAAATTCATTTCAAATCGATTTCAATTCTATTTCAATTTTAAATCAAATTTGAATATTCCTTATCATTATAATATTAAAATTATAATATTTTCAAAATATCAGATTTTGAAATCACTTTTCAATATTCATTATAAAATGAATAAAATCGACAAAATTCCCGTTCGTGTTAAAATGGCATTTAACTACTTAACACGGCTTCACATTTCAATATTTTCTGAATATTTTTTTAAAATATTCATTAATTTTGAACTGGAATCAAACTCAATCAATTACCATTTAATTTCAGTCATATGGATTTCAACATCACATGTAAACAACAATAACGATAAACAATCATTAAAAATCCATACAACATCCAGATTGCATTTTACAACTGTATAAGCATTAAAATAAATAAATAACGCTTATACAGCTCGTCAACCCATCGATTGACATACCACTAATTATTGGAATCAGTGTATGTCAAATATTATCCCAATATCTGTGTGGGGTTTTCAACCAACAAATACTGTTTATTATCTGTGAAGTTGGACGATGTGTAAAAATTATCGTCCCAATCAATATCAGATAAATAAGTGTACATAAACAACCCGTCTGGTTTGTAAATGAATATTTATTTTATTTTCACTTCATGATAATTTATATATATATATATATATATATATATATTATGTAACTAATTTTTATATACAACAATATCAATACATGACAATCCAATCACAATCCAAACAAACAATAAACTGGTCTATACAAAAAAAATAGTGTCGAGGGCTTCTAAGCCTCGTCTGCATCCTAGTATATATTAACTGTAATATAATTTAATGTGATAGAAATCTCATAGTTGTTTCCACTCCTCCAGTTATTTTATTTCTGAATTTCTGAATTGTTCAAATTTGAAATTGCTTGAAATTCTGATTTGCTCCAAATTGCTTTTAGTCTGTTCCATGTTGTAGATCTTGTCGAGACGGTTCCAACGTGCCCGGATTTGCCCAATTCCGTGCTCGTACGAAAAAGATATGATAATTTTTACATTTCATTACAAAATTTTGTCAACTAAATAATTTATTAATTACATCATTGGGTTAATTACCCCAATTCAATCCTTCTTCCATCGTGATATTCTTCAGGGCGTTGCTCTTCAAAATACCTCAACCCTAGGGCTTCAAATCGCCACTCCCCTACTTGACTGGCCAATGATCTGACAAGCACATGCCATAGAGCCTGACGTAGCCTCTCTGCACCAAGAACCCCGGCGATCTCGAGATTCCCAAGGCACCGTAAAACTGACGCGAACGAAGCTATTTCGGGGCAGGAATTGTCACCCCATGCAACATGTAATTCGATCATGACCATACGAATTAAAAGAGCTTGGGATCCTCATCGATTTGTTCTCTGAATCCAGGAATTAATTCGCAACCATTAAGAAGAGATTAAGGGATTTATTTCGTGCATTTTCGGTCGTTATTTTGAAATGGCGGCGTCTCAGAACGATGAAAGAGGAAATAGGGTTTTGACCGGATTGACTTGTGCATTTATATTAATTTTATAATATTTTAATTCACAAATTTACTTGTTTAATGTCATGAACTCCAAATTAAATTCAAAGACTGTCGCCCTTAGCTAAATACCCTCATTCCAGACACAATGGAATATGTTTCATAAGCCAGTTCTATTGTTTCCATCAGTTTTTCTTTAAATTAAAATATAAATCAATATATATTTAATTTAAATGCACATTTTAATTTATCCGGGCCATATACTAACTCCAAAAATTCAAGAAAAATAAATGTAGCTATGTTTTGACGATACGGTCCTAACAAAACTAATTTCGTCATAGTTGGAGACCGTTTGAAAAATGGCAATTTTCTGGTCGATCTAATTTGACTAAAATTGATAAAATACGTTTTCTTATGCCATGCTCACATATTAATTCAAAAAATTATGAAAATTGGAATATAACAATAATTTGACATTCTGGATCCAACAAAAGTGGTTTCGTCGAAAACGGAGGTCATTTGCAAAATGGCTTTTTATTATATTATATTAAATTCCATAGCGACTATTTCAAATTTTAAACTGGACATAACATTTTATTTCCGCTATGAAATCTGGATTTTTCACATTCGTTGGAAAGATATTTTTAAACAGATTCAAATATTTCTTGTTTTACTGAAATCCAATTTATTTTTAAATCTTATATTTCGATTTGAAATTTAAAATTGAATTTTCAAACTATCGCACTATTTCTAGTTCGTTTTATAATTAAAATAAATTTATCCGTTCTAACTTCGATTAAAATATATTTTTAGTCGTTATTATTTAAAATAAATCATTTTAAATATTCAAAATTCATTGAAATAGCTAAAATAAAAAATTTAAATTGGTTCTGAAACTCCGAATTGTTACATTCTCCCCAACTTAAAATATTTTCATCCTTGAAAAGAAACGGAGCTGAAAGTTGTTTAACTAACCAATTCAACTTTCATTCTGGATTTCATTCTTCAACTTTTCAGTTTTTAGGAATTTTGAAATTTTTCAAAAATTTGGAAACACCCTAAATTTTCGAAAAATTTCGCCATAACCTCCTTTGTACGAGGAGATATTTAAAACCGCAACTTGCCTCACAGGGCCCTCACCAATCCAAAAGAAAAGGAAAAAGCCAAGCGGCTAGCCAATCGGCTCATAAAATCACCAAAACCCAATAAATAGTGAACATGTACCTATTTGTCGGACATACAATTTTATTCCTCTTCTTAGCTTCCATACTATGACCTGTTCATTATATACACATGTACATATATGCAATTCTAATAATTTTTCAATTCAGTTCAATTTTTGGTGCTAAATTCGACTTAGTTCAACATTTTTCTTACATTAGTTATATTATACAATACCGACATATTTTTAAAACAAAAGGCATACTTACGTTCATACAAGCATCATACATATACATACATATATCCAAAATACCAGTTCATTACATTAAAACCCAACTTTCTAGGAAGTCATGCCTCCTTGCATAATTTCCAACGTAGATAGCTCCTTTCCTTTGGATTTCTTATCACCCTTCTTTAACGGGCAATCTCGGGATAGATGCCCTACTTCTTTGCATCAAAAGCATTTCTTTTCCTTTCCTAGCTAGATTTTTGGGGGTTTTCTTTACATTTGGACACTTATGCATAAAATGTCCCGTCTTGTTGCATTTGAAATAGACTATGTCTGCTCTTATCTCGGGATAGATGCCCAACTTCTTTGCATCAAAAGCATTTCTTTTCCTTTCCTAGGTAGAATTTTGGGGGTTTTCTTTACATTTGGACACTTATGCATAAAATGTCCCGTCTTGTTGCATTTGAAATAGACTATGTCCGCTCTTATCTGTTTCTCTTTCTTCTTCATTTTCTCAGGACACACAATTGCATAATGGCCTTCTTTTTTGCATTTACGACAATAAACAACCTTGTGTGTTCCTAAGTTCAACTCTCTTTCTGCTTTCTGGTGAGCTCTCCTTGCTTGTTTCAGAGTCATCCAGAATTCAGTATGAGATAAGCCACAGTTGTCCATATCCTATATAATATTTTGAGGATTTTATCAAGAGAGTTTGCATTATTTTTCACTTAACAATTATCCTGATTATACTTTATTTATCATTCCAGTATTTTATTAGTTGAATCAATAATCAAACATCATAGCCAGCAATCAATTTGTTGATTAAATTTTCAAATGTATACTTATATATATATATATTCAAAAATTATATTTTCAGTGTGTCAAGTCACAAACAGTAAATTTTAGCAAAGTTTTGGTTCTCACACTAGTCGATTGGAAATTATATAGATATTCACTTTCGAAACTCGAACATAGACTCTAATGATGAGGCCTCATCATCAGAATCATCCTCGGGCGACTAGAGTGTGATTCTATATCTATCAAGTATATTCGAGACTTCAAATACGCGTATATTCAAAACCTTCATATACTCGATAGTCCAAATTCAATATAAAACAAAATAGTCAAATACGTATAATTGATATAAATTTTCAAATCTAATTTGATTTTTTTCTAAAAATAATTCTCTTCTAACTCATTCTAGGATACTACTGATCCTATCTTTAACGAGTAATTCTTATTGGATATTACTAATCCAATCTCTGATGGATTCTTTTGTTCGGTTCTAATGTTCTTGTTCTCGAGCTCTGTAAACCAAAGCTCTGATACCACGATGAGATAGCACGATGAAATTCGGTAGGCTTTGCAACCATCCCTTCATCCCCCAAAGCAGCAGGTAAAACCCACCGTGGCTCCCAACGGATCCCCCAGTCACCTTGTTTTACAGCCAGCCTCTTGACCAATCAACCAACCCTCAAAAGGGACATGTAGGGGTAAGAGCCCATTGTTCGCCACCAAACCACATGGCGAGAACCCCCTATCATGCATACCCAGCCCCTCAAAGCCAACGACAAGGAGTGGTGTGAGAACTAAAACAGTTATTTAAAACTTTACTTTTAATATAAGGTAAATCAAGGGACCATGCCGTATAACACGGAACGGGTTTACCCACAAGAATACCAGTACCTAAAACAAAAAGCGCAATGCTAAATAAAGAAAAATGAAACTATTATAAGACTCAGGTCCCATCACACAATGAACGCAGTCGAGGATAGAGTTTTACCTTATATTAGCCAAATATGCATGGTACGTTTTAAAACAAATCTTTTATTATTACTATAAGTGAAGAAATCAACTTCAAATATAAATGTATCAATCATAGACGGCATGAGCGCCCCATCCCACTATGTCGCCATATATAGTATATAATTAAAACTGCAAAATGTCGTACTGGAAGTTTGGATTTCCATACTGGTGGCTCCTGATCCGAAAGATTTATCGCGTAGTGCAATTCCCAACGGTTTACGTCGCAGGCATGCGAAAACACCATAAGGCACATCCGCACTATCCAGGAAACAAGTTACCGTGGCTTACGTCCAAGCATTGGAAAACACCGCTAACTCTATCCATCTGGGAATCGGGGGTGTGCCGTATCCCTATTGGTGTGGGGCGACCACACCCAGTATCAACTCGGTCGACCGAATCCATGACAACCCGTAGGATGTCTATCCTCATCTCTAAAGCATACTGATCTAACCATCAGTTTTCCACCATACCGGCATGTGAGGCTCGCGAATTAACGCTACAAAAAGTTGTGCTGTTTAAAGCTGTGCTTTGATCATCATCCACCAAACTTTGCTTTTAAACAAAAGTTTGGATCACTGCATCTCAGCATGTCACACTGTCAATCCATACCGTACCACTGATTTCTGCCAATATATAACCTCTAAGCTCGTACATCTCAGAGAAGGGTGTTAAGCAAGAGAATAAATTCTCCACCACCAAACAGATATATATTTAGCAGAGATCAACGAATACAGTATAAAGGAATAATTTGTCGGACATACCATCCATTTACAAGTTTGTTCTAGGTCTGAACGAAACCGGAGGCACCTTATTCCTTGTCCCGTATGTCCAATACAGGAGAGAGGCCCTCGCATATCCGAACAATCAACAAGTACGTCCGGACGACTACCACTGTAGCCCTTCAAGGTAGCTACTGCAATCATGGGCATCAGTAGCAACCCATCCATTCGATGTGAAGATCGTCGGTCTTGCACCGTCTTCAATCTCTTTGACTTTTCGTCGTATCAATTATTTATAATGGGTTAAACCCGGTCTTCCCGAATAACTCGCGTATCTTATAATCAAGTGTTATAACAACACATCATACGACTCATTCCAGTTCAGAATATTCTTTTATTTAAATATTCTTTTCACAATCTAACCCAAATTAAGGTTTTCCAAACTAGTCGGGATTAGCGAACCTTACCGAAGTAATCATTTGTTTTATTTCCCAATCCCAAACTATTCATCCCATGGTGCAAAACTGGTAATAGTCCATATCTAACACCACGGTGTTATCGGTAAAAATTACTTACCATTTCACGTTCAAATCTAATTAAAGATTCAACTATCGCTTGGAGCAAAACTGGTGATACTCTATTCTCGATCATTTTCTTGAATTGATAATTTAAATTATCACATTCACTTTTCAATCTAATTAAAGGTTCATTAAAACTCCACTTAGTTTTAATCTTCCCAAAAATCAATATTAATGATTATTTAACGTTGGGAAAATCAAACATGCCGCATCGACAATCTACACCGTGCCATTGATTTCTACCGTTATATAACCTCTAAGCTCGTACGTCTTAGAGAAAGGTGTTAAGAAAGAGAATAAATTCTCCACCACCAAACAGATATATATTCAGCAGAGATCAACGAATACATTATCGAAATACAATGTTAGACATGTAATCCTGTTTTAGCTGGGTTAAAGAACCAATGTCATTTAAAATACGGTTCACGATAAACCCAAAATCACATTCCATTAGCCATGGAATCTTCACGGAAACGGAGCAATATATAATCGATATCAATTTCCGTGTTCGACTAATAATATAAATGGAATAACGACAAAGCCTTTTAAATTCCATATGTATTAACAGTCTTCCTCCATAAAAACTCACTTCGATTATTACCAAATCGAATTCCATTCAATTACAATTTAATATATTAAATTGGAAATCTTTACTTTGGAAAATTCCATAAATCTTAATTAAAAAGTTATAAATTCCAAATCTTATTCTTCACTGTTAATTGGGTTAAAGAACAAGTGTTATTTAAAACACCGTTCAAGATAAACCCAAAAATCCAATTCTTTTATTCAATTCCAATTAAATATTAATTAATTGGAAAACTTCACTAAATCTTAATTTAAAGATTTATTCTTTTCTCAACTGGGTTTAAGAATAGTGTTATTAAGGACTCCGTTCACGACAAACCCAAAATCCAATTAAATATTAATTAATTGATAAAATTTCACAAAATCTTAATTAAAAGATTTATTCTTTTCTCAACTGTGTTTAAGAACAGTGTTATTAAAGACACTGTTCATGACAAACCCAAAATCCAATTTGATATCAAATACAAGGCTCTGAATAGAAATTATATCGGTTTATATCCAATATCAAATTCGGAAACCAACCAATATCGTATTAGGAATAATGATATATATATATCTTCCAAATTCCTCAACAATATCTGTATAATCATGGAATCCAATATCAAAATACTCCGAAGATTATTTCCACTCAAATCCATTCCAATTTATTCTTTGGAAATTTCTGGTTATTTTAAAACCATTTTCAAATCCAATTAATTTATTTAAAAATAATTGGATTATTATTCTAGTTAATAACTAGTTCATTTTGATAAAATTGTATTTTTATATTTTCAAAACTGAAAATTTTCATCCAAAATCTTTCCAAATCATTTATTATGATTTTACATAATTTTTCCATATTTTTAATAATTTTTCCAAATCATTTATTATGATTATTATTCTAGTTAATAACTAGTCCATTATAATATATATTTATATGTTTCATTGATTTCTATTTAAAACGAATTTTATAAATCGTTTTAAATTCGTTTTATAAACAATTTCCACTTCCATTTTAATTTTAAATCAAAATTGAATATTCCATTACAAATTCGTTTTAAATTCATTTCAAATCGATTTCAATTCCATTTCAATTTTAAATCAAAATTGAATATTCCTTTATAAATTTGGTTTATAAATTCATTTCAAATCGATTTCAATCTCATTTCAATTTTAAATCAAAATTGAATATTTCATTTATAAATTCGTTTATAAATTCATTTCAAATCGATTTCAATTCCAATTCAATTTTAAATCAAATTTGAATATTCCTTGTCATTATAATATTAAAATGATAATATTTTCAAAATATCAGATTTTGAAATCACTTTTCGATATTTATTATGAAATGAATAAAATCGACAAAATTCCCGTTCATGCTAAAATGGCGTTTAACTACTTAACACGGCTTCACGTTTCAATATTATATGAATATTATTTTAAAATATTCGTTAATTCTAAACTGGAATCAGACTCAATCAATTACCATATAATTTCAGTTATATGTATTTCAACATCACATGTAAACAACAATAATGATAAACAATCATTAAAATTCCATACAACATGCAGAGTGCATTTTACAACTGTATAAGCATTAAAATAAATAAATAAATAAATAACACTTATACAGCCCGTCAACCCATCGATTGATATACCACTAATTATTGGGATCAGTGTATGTCAAATATTATCCCAATACCCGTGTGGGGTTTTCAAATAACAAATACTGTTTATTATTTGTGCAGTTGGGCGATATGTAAAAATTATCATCCCAATCAATATCAGATAAATAAGTGTACATAAACAAACCGTCCGGTTTGTAAATAAATATTTATTTTATTTTCATTTCATGATAATTTATATGTATATTTTGTATAACTAATTTTTATATACAACAATATCAATACATGACAATCCAATCACAATCCAAACAAACAATCAACTGGTCTGTACAAAAAAATAGTGTCGGGGGCTTCTAAGTCCCATCTGCATCCTAGTATATATTAACTGTAATATAATTTGAGTGTGAGAGAAATCTAACAGTCGTTTCCACTCCTCCAGTTCTTTTATTTCTGAATTGTTCGGAGTTAAATTTGCTTGAAATTCTAATTTGCTCCAGATCACTTCTAGTCACTTGCATGTTGTAGATCTTGTCGAGACGGTTCCAACGAGCCCGGGTTTTCCCAATTCTGTGCTCATATGAAAAAGATATGATAATTTTTACATTTCATTACAAAATTTTATCAACTAAATAATTAAATAATTTATTAATTACATCATGGGGTTAATTAGCCCAGGTTAATCCTTCTTCCATCGTGATATTCTTCAGGCCGTTGCTCTTCGAAATACCTCTACCCCTAGGGCTTCAAATCGCCACTCCCCTACTTGACCGACCAATGGTCTACAAGCCCATGCCGTAGAGCCTGACGTCGCCTCTCTTCACCAAGAACCCTGGTGAACTCGAGATTCCCAAGGCACAACTGACGCGATCGAAGCTATTTCAGGGCAGGAATTCTCACCCCATGCAATATGTAATTCGATCATGACCATATGAACTGAAAGAGCTTGGGATCCTCATCAATTTGTGCTTTGAATCCACGAATTAACTCGCAACCATTAAGAAGAAATTAAGGGATTTATTTCGTGCATTTTCGATCATTATTTTGGAAAAGAGGCGGCTCAAAACGATGAAAGGGGAGATAGGGCTTTGACCGGATTGACTTGTGTATTTATATTAATTTTATAATATTATTTAATAATATTTTAATTCACAAATTTACTTGTTTAATGTCACGAACTCCAAATTAAATTCAACGACTGTCGCCTTAGTTAAATACCCCCATTTCGAACACAATGGAATATGTTTCATAAGACAGTTCTATCGTTTCGATCAGTTTTTCTTTAAATTAAAAAATAAATCAATATATATTTAATTTAAATGCATATTTTAATTTATCAAGGCCATATATTGACTCCAAAAATTCCATAAAAATAAATCTAGCTATGTTTTGATGATACGATCCTAACAAAACTAATTTCATCAAATTTGGAGACCGTTTGAAAAATGGCCATTTTCTGGTCGATCCAATTTGACTAAAATTGATAAAATATTTTTTCTTTTTCCATGCTCACATATTAATTCCAAAAATTATGAAAATTGGAATATAACAATAATTTGACATTCCGGATCCTGAAAAAGTGGTTTCGTCGAAAACGGAGGTCGTTTGCAAAATGGCTATTTATTATATTGAATTCCATAGCGACTATTTCAAATTTTAAACTGAACATAACTTTTTATTCCCGCTATGAAATCTGGATTTTTCACATTCCTTGGAAAGATATTTTTAAACAGATTCAAATATTTCTTGTTTTACTGAAATCCGATTTATTTTGAATCCTGTACTTTCATTTGAAATTTAAAATCAAATTTTCAAACTACCGCGCCATTTCTAGTTCGTTTTATAATTAAAATAAATTTCTTCGTTCTAACTTTGATTAAAATAATTTTTTTAGTCATTATTATTTAAAATAAATCATTTTAAATATTCAAAATTCATTAAAATAGGTAAAATAAAATTTTTAAATTGGTTCTGAAAATCCGGGTCATTACATGGTCTGAGGGATCTGGACCGCCTCAAAGTGGTATAATCATGGAATTGACCTTCAACATATCTTTGTGGAAAACAAAAGGGGCTTGCCGATCCTCTGGATGTCTCATCTAGATCTGGAAGAATAATTGTGCATTTTTGTCGGTAAATGGAACTATATGAGAAATATTTCAGGAAGAAATTGCGAAGTAATCGTGGGATAGCATCATGGATTGTAAATTGGTCGTGAGAACGATTTTTTTAGTGGATTAGCGGGTAATCTAAAAGAGTTATGTTTTGTCGTTTGTTTGTGGATGATTTCTAACCTTTGATGTATTTTCGAAGAACAAATCTCAACCTTTCTTTGTATTTTGTTTATGTGCCAATGGTTTTTATTATATAGATAATATTGACCGTAGAAGTGCATCAACCATTGATAAGTTCTACAGTTGTCAAAAGCATTCCAATCCAATTATCCAAAGAATAACTGAGTTGTGTCAAAACCATTTTACTCAGCAGAAAATTTAAAGCTTTGCAGATCCATAAGATCTTTGGCAAACAAAGAATTAGGGCTTACATCAATTTCTACAATAAAAAAATTAGGCTTATTTCATCCTTTCTGTTTTGATCTCCACTTCCGTCTCTGCCTCTATATATATAATCAATGTTCTTTATGAGCGAGCCTCCTCTTAAGTTTCCAATCTCAAGCAACAAAGCAGGTTCACGTTGCTCATGACGTATTTGGATCTTAAAACATCTAGAGGCAATGCGGTCTTTTTGCTAATAAAAGAAAGGAGTCCACTTCTTAATTAAATAACTTACCTAAATCCTTTGTATAGAAGCTTATTGTATCCAAAAGCATTATAGATTTTTTTTTTCTACATTTAACAATTTAAGAGAAATGATTAACATTGTTTTTTTATAGTATTTTTAGTTTTTATTTTTAGGTTGCGATGTTTGTTTTTTCTGTTGGTAAAATTTTCTTTTCTATTATTTATCAATAATATATAGTTGATTTATTAGATCCTAATTCCGAACGATAATTAGATCTGATCATATATAGCAGCTAAATCAGAAACTTGCGGAGTATATGCACAATCATAATACTTTTCCTTCGTCATCTGGTGCTTCCGGAGGCGACAAAGATGATGCTTGACGTATGTATTTTTTTTATGTTCATCAGTGCACGATGGATACATTGACTTGGAGATGATAAAGATTTTGTTTTGATGTTATATATATTGGTACGGAGTGGGTGATAATGATAGTTTGGATATATTTTAATGGTTCGTATTTGGGTTGTAGACATGTAATGTTGATGTGTTGGTTTTTAAGATCTTTCGATGGATTGTTTTGTTTATATTGACGTTTATTTGATTTAGTTAGTGGTTTATATTGTTATTGATATATATATATATATATATAAATATGTGTGTGTGTGTGAAATTGATTGGATTTAGATTGAAAATGGGTTGGATTGGAAATGGGGTGGCTGGTAGGTAATAGGCTTGTTGTTATAAAATAAATCATCCAGTTTTTCCAACGGCTACAAACGGTTTCTAACGGCTTATAGATCGTTGGTTTGAAACTGTTTCCAACGGCTATACACCAGTTGAAGCCGTTGGACTTCGTTAACATTATTCCAAAGGCTTCAAATGATCGCCAACGACTCTCAGTCGTTGGAATAGCCGTATTCTCTTATAGTGTTTGTTTTGACCACTAATTGGTCTGAACTCGAAATATTGCGACCCATATATTTTTGTTCATGTAACGAACAATCTAAAATCAATTGGGACTAGTCACAAGTCCTGATTGATCATTTGTAGAAATCCTAATTTTGAACCATCAATTGAATAATTAAAGATCAATATTTAAATAAATTATTTAAATATTCGATCATAAAAATATGGGTCGTTACATTAGTTGCTTGATGAATTATAGACAAAGATTTATTGGTGAAACGTAAGTTATGATTTGCTGTTTACCAAAGAATTGATTGAGTTGAAGTTTTAAGTTGTGAAGCTTTGTAATTACGCTTGGTTCGATTGATACTTGTATATATCATTCATGTTTGTTTGAGCTAGTCGTCTTGATATTTGATGTTGGTGATATGAAAGCCTCAAGTTGCCCTAAATCTGTGACAGCCCGCCCCATACCAGTCGGCATTTCCTCCGAAAGTGCGTTGTACACATGCCCGACTAGCACGGAACGGTCGCCAAAGAAAGGAAAGAAGAGAATGAACTAATTGAAAACCTGTAGAATGTCTCACATCGCATGGGATAAAATATAATAACAACATACTTGACATAAAACAGGCGAGACAGTGCATAAGCTGAAAAGTAAAACCAACATCAACATCATCATCAGAGCAGCGGAAATCCAAATACAGCTTATTACAACTTCCCAAATTACTGTCTCCAAACAAAAGAAAGAAAGGTACACCACTAATGCCCAAAGTAGTGACCGCGGTAACATAGAGAGGATGTCTATATATATGTATCATACGTGGAAGCCACCTGCTCGTCTCGGTACAGCTACTCGTGCATACCACCTAACATGTCTCTAGTCTGCTCGTGAGAGCACCTAGAGTAATAAGAAGAGACATAAAACTCTAGGTCAGACAAAAAGTCTGGTATGAGCGATAAGCAGCTAAACAGAACAATAACAGGTATACTAAACCATACCTGAACCTGGACCTGCAACCAAAGAGTTAGCACTGCATACCGTACAATACTCTAAGGTGCCACAAAACAAATGGTGTAAAGATACGGGGGTGGGGTGTGTATGTCATAATGAAGGCAAACAAGTCAAGCATAGCAACCATCCTCACATCTCTCACTCAGTGCGTAAAGCATACGATGTCCACCACTATCAATCACTAGACCAATTGAAGTAGTGACGGAGTTCGACTTGTACAACTACTGCTACTACCAAGCTCACCCCATGGAGTCATGACCAAACCTTTACAAATGAGCCCACTTCATTGGTCTATAGCTCTTTAGTCGTACCTAGGCCACTGTGGCCCTGAATCCGTTCACGTACCCCTTACACATAGTGATCCAAAGTTATAGACATCGACAACTCCTTAGCACACGTCCCGCAGCAAAGCCCAACTCATGAAGTCGACTCGTTGGTTCCCAACTAGATCCTGAGTACAAACTTCCTATTTGGACTACCTTTGCATCTAGGGTTTTGGTCTCCTCCTTCTTCCCCGGATCGGTCTTCATTTCTTCACTTCAATTTGCTTCAGGTCGTGGTCATCAGCTCCTCGGTTCGGATCGGAATACCCCATACGGGTCGGGTCGTGCTCCTCCAGCTCGTGACTCATCGTCAGGTCCTACTCGTAATGCAACGCCATCGGTTCGGAGTCCACTAAGAGGCTCGGATCGCGCCCCCCTAGAGTGGTTCGGGTCGGGGTAGCTTCATGCTCACGAGGGCGGATCTGGTCGGGTGGTGTGAGCAGCTCACGTGGAAGGCGGTTCGGATCGGAGGACTTCAGGTCGTGGCCCAGCATCGATTCGTGATCCTCCTTGGCCATTGGTTCCTTAGCTCCTGAAGCAGTTCGTGAGTGACATCGGTTCGGATCGGAGCTCCTTCTCACCAGCGGGTCGGATCGTGGAGCTTCCAGGCGAGCGGGTCGGATCATGTTCCCCCCTCGATCCGATCCGGCTCGGGCAATTTCCTGCACTTCTTTCCAACGACTGTTTTACGCCATTCGACGACGTTTTCGACCAATCTAACACTTCTAGACAATCACAAATCATACAATACAGTCATAGCAACATGTACAATCAATCATAAACACCAAAACAACAACTATAGCATGTAAAATGGATCAAACATAGCCAAAACCCCATATTTTCCCTTAAGCATGTTTAAGCAAAACTGATCATAGGATTAACAAAAATTAACCAAATCAACCCAAATTTCTAACAGAGGTATAAAACAATATTTCAGAATTTATAAATATTTTTCCAGAATTTATTAATGTATAAATTCGCAAATTATCACTAATCACCCTAATTAACTGTAATTAGTGTCAAAACAATGCTAATCACTCACCTTGGCCACAAATAAAACTCAGATCTGAAATAAATCTCTGTTTGCCACGAATACTGATGTCTAACAGTAGCTCTAACCTTGCTTTGGTGCTATTCCTCCTTAATTTGATGTAGTTTAAGCCAAAATTTGATTAAGAAGTGATTAGAGGTGTATTTAGATGTTTGAGGCCATTGTTAGGTTGAAGAGAGGGTTTGTGGCGGCTGGAAAATGAGTGAAAACCCGAAATCCTAACCCTAGCAGCCCTTAAATACCTCTAATTCCGAAATCCCTCATTGGGCCTAATTGTTAATCACCCGGTTAAGCCCAATTAAGCTATTTTCACTATCTGAAACTTGTTTCAGCCATATCTCCCAAACGGTAAGTCCGTTTGGCTAAAGTGACCACTCTACGGAATTTTAAACCATCATCCGGAGCCAATGGAAGTGGTATCAGGTCAAAACTCCTTTCCAATCAAAAGTTATGGCCAAAACAGTATCGGCTAGGGGCAAAACGGTCATTTAAAAATCGGCAAAAATCATGAACATGGGAAATGACCCCAATAGTCGTCTCCTAAAGTTACATGACCATATGACTTCGTATGTAAAAGAAATAAATATTCTATGATCCTTCGATGCGTAGAATGCGGGTCGTTACACTCTCCCCCCACCCCCCCCCCCCCCCTTAAGAAATTTCGTCCCCGAAATTCCTTAACCCAAAACATACAAAGGATCCCGCATGCCTACCAGCCACAAACAACAATCAAACATGTAAAACAAACAAACAAGCCTATCCTAGCATGCGGAAAGACTAAATCGAAGTTAAAATCTTACCAGGCGAAGAGTTCTGGATATGTCTTCCTAATGCTCTCCTCTGTCTCCCAAGTACAGTCATTCTCATTCTCGCCCCACTGGACTTTGACTAGATTCACCGCTTTCCTTCGAAGTTGCTTCGTATCGTTCCCAACAATACGCATAGGCTTGCGGTTTCCAACCGCCTCGGGTTCAACCTCGATATCATCCAACTGATCAGGTGGAATGGAATAGTCACATTTGGGTCGTGTACGAACTTCCTTAACTGGGAAACATGAAATACGTTGTGAACTCCTGCTATCTTCTCTGGTAATTCAACTTTATATGCCAAATTCCCAATTTGCTCAAGAACTGAGAATGGACCAACAAATCTTGGTGCTAACTTGCCTCTCCTGCCAAATCGTATCACGCTCTTCAACGGAGAAATCTTGACAAACACCAAGTCGCCAATGGAGAACTTTAATTCTCTTCTCCTCTTATCAGCATAACTCTTCTGCCCATCTTGGGCAGCCTTCATTCGTTGTTGGATAATCTTAATCTTAGTTGAAGTTTCTCTTATCGCATCGGGTCCAAGTACAAACTTCTCACCGGTTTCTACCCAACATGATGGTGAGTTGCACGGTCTTCTGTACAAAGCTTCAAATGGATCCATACCAATACTAGATTGTTAACTATTATTATATGCAAACTCTACTAGATGCAGATGGTCATCCCATGATCCACCAAAATCCAATACACAGGCTCTCAATAGGTCTTCTAATATACGATTCACCCTCTCTGTTTGACCATTGGTTTGAGGATGATACGCGGTACTGAGATGTAATTCTGATCCTAACGCCTCTTGTAAGCTCTTCCAAAATCCACAAGTGAACAACGGATCTCGGTCACTCACAATGCCTTTGGGTATTCCATGAAATCTCACTACCCACTTTACATATAGTTCAGCTAACTTAGCTGCTGTCCTGTTTGACTTGACGGGTAAAAACCTTGCACTCTTAGTCAATCGGTCCACAATCACCCAAATGCTATCATAGCCCGACCTAGTCCTTGGTAACCCATCAATGAAATCCATTGACACTTGTTCCCATTTCCATTCTGGAATTTCTAATGGTTGCAACAAACCACTAGGCTTCTTTTGCTCAGCTTTTACTAGCTGGCAATTCATGCATTTGGATATAAATTTCCCAACGTCTCTTTTCATCCCTTCCCAGTAGTAGGTCCGCTTCATGTCTCGGTACATCTTGTTACCACCGGGGTGTATAGTCAGTTTTGAGTGATGACATTCTCTAAGCACTTCATCTCTCAATCCATTGACATTGGGTACAACTAGTCTTCCATTCTTCCTAAGCCATCCATCTCGATCAAGCCCATACTTGTTCATTTCTCCATTGATTCCCATCTCTAACTTTGAGATGATTTCCAATAGGTTAGGATCGTTCCTTTGACTGGAACCAATCCGCTCAATCAAAGTGGGTCTGATCGTCAAACTTGCTAACATTTCTGGATCCAATTCGCACTTTGGTCTGAAATCATACCCAGCGATGTACTCCAGTTGCTTCCATTCTAGAAACGTAGCCCCAAACTGGCATGTCTTCTACTTAATGCATCAGCTACCGCATTGCCCTTTCCTGGTGTGTATGTGATATCGAAATCATAGGAAGCTAAGAATTCTAACCATCTTTGCTATCGGAGATTTAGATCCTTCTGAGAGAAAAGATACTTTAACGATTTATGATTGGTAAACAACTCGAATCTTTCTCCCAAGAGATAATGTCTCCACATCTTCAACGCGAATACGATCGCAGCCAATTCCAAGTCATGGGTAGGGTATATTTTCTCATGCGGTTTCAGTTGCCGACTTGCATAAGCTACAACCCTACCTCCTTGCATCAATACAGCACCTAGTCCGGTACCACATGCATCCGTATATACCGTCATCTCTTGCATCCGTATATACCGTCATCTCTTCGTTCCCCTTAGGAATGACTAACACTGGTGCACATGTCAACTTTTCCTTTAGGCTCTTGAATGCATTCTCGCACCTTTCGTCCCAGACGAAGGCTTGATTCTTCTTGGTCAACTTAGTCAACGGTGCTGCTATCTTGGAGAAGTCTTGGATAAACTTACGATAATATCCAGCTAACCCCAAGAAACTTCTTATGTCCGTTGCATTCTTGAGCATAGACCAATCTTGTACTGTAGCCACCTTCGCAGGATCCACGGCAATACCATTCTCTAAAACAACATGGCCCAAGAATCTCACTTCCCTCCTCCAGAAGTGACACTTAGAAAACTTTGCCTTCAACTGGTGTTTTCTCAACACCTCCATCACTATCCTCAAATGTTCCTTGTGTTCTTCCTCTGTCCTCAAATAGACCAAAATATCATCCACGAACACAAGGAAAAACTTATTCAACTGATCTCTGAATACCCTATTCATAAGATCCATAAAGTATGTTGGGGCATTGGTCAGCCCGAATGGCATGACCAACCACTCATAAAATCCAGATGGCGTCCGAAATGCCGTTTTAGCTATACTATCAGGTTCCACTCTATGCTGATGAAAACCTGTCGCGAGATCCAACTGAGAGAATACTCTCGCGCCACTCAACTGATCAAACAAATCATCTATCCGCGGTAGAGGATACTTGTTCTTCCTCGTCACTTTATTCAACTCGCGGTAGTCTACACACAAACGAAGGGAACCATCTGCCTTGGTAGCAAACACAACTGGTACTCCCCATTCAGAAACACTCCTTCTGATAAATCCCTTCTTCAAAAGATCGCTAACTTGCACCCTGAGCTCTCGCTGCTCCCTTGGTGCCATACGACGAAGTGGCATCACTATAGGTCTGGCATCTTTCACTAAATCAACACGGAACTCAATCTCTCGGTGTGGTGGAAGCCCGGTCACTTCCTCGAAAACGTCTGGATACTGGCCAACCACAGGCAAACCTGACAACTCACTATGCGGGATGTCAAGGGAATTTAGAAAACTAGCCATTACCCCGTCACTAGGTAGACCACCAAACACTACCCTCTGCCCATCATCCGCTCTAGCTGTCACCAAAAAGCCCTCATAGACTGCCACCATCCCGTATCTTTGGAGCCAATCGACTCCCAAAATAATGCCAAACCCAGTAAAGCCCAAAACAAAGCAATCACAAACAAACATGCATCCATGACTCGATAAGACCACATTGCGACAAATCATGTTAAGGTTAGTCGAACCACCAATCGGGTTCGTTACTACTAAAGGTCTATCGACAATCTCGGGCTCCAATCCCAACCTACTACCAGGTCACTAGATATGAAAGAACTGGAAGCTCCGGTATCAAACAAAAATCTAACAGGAACATCATAAATAGAAAGCATACCTTGAATGACGACATTCTTTCCCTTCTCCACCGCAGTTGGGGCATTCGACGAAGAAGGAATAGCATTAAGGGCATATGCTTTCACCATCTGCTTTTCTTTAGGGGAGTTGCGGACACTTGTCCTTGTGATGTCCCACTTGGCCATAGTTGAAGCACTTCCTATCCGCTGGCTTAGCCCGACAATTACTAGCATAATGGCCCTTCTTACCACAGCTGAAGCACTCAACATCTTTCTTATTCTTTTTCTTCTGGTCATCCTTGGTCTGATTCTGCTTTCTCTTATTCTGAGAACCATTCTTGCCTCCACTGCTTGCTTGCGGCTTTAGCTCCTCTACAGATGCGACCTCAGTCTTCGACTTAGGGTAAAGACTCTCTGACCTCAATGCTTTCCCCATAATCGATTCAAACGTCTCATCGATGTGGTTAATAAGCTTTTCCCCCAAGTAGTGATCCAAATCTGTTATAAACTTCTCATTCTTCTTCTCGGGAGTGTCAATGAGGGATAACCCATATTTCGACAAAGTATCGAATTCAGCAATATAGTCCGAGACAGCTCTGCCATTTTGCTTAAGCTCCAAGAAATTCTTAAACAACACTGACTTGTGAGTAGTTGGGATGAACTTATCGCTAAAGCAAGCCTTAAACTGATCCTTAGTTATATGATCCTCGGGAGTAGCTGCCTTTATAGCATTCCACCAATTCATTGCCCGTCCTTGCAGCTGACGGGATGCTAGCCTTCTCTTCATCGCATCCTCGATACCCAAGTCTTCGAAGATAAGCTCGCAGCTATCCAACCAATCCTGAACATCCGTAGCCGATTCTGTTCCGTGGAACGGCTTCCCACCAAGACTAGTATAATCCTTATTCAGCTTAGCGAAATCGGCCCTAGGCGCCTGCACTATTGGACCACCACCATTACCAGCATTGGAAGCTTCCCTCTGAACATCTCTAAGCATCTCTCTCATGAGGTCAGTAAACTTCGTCCTCATATCAGCAGCATTCCCATTATTGGCCCCTCTACCGGTACCCTTTACGTATTGGCTCATCATTCAATTTGTAAAGAGAAAACGATTAACCATCCTCTTTGTGGTGTTAGAGCAGTGCGACTTCATCCTTAGATATATTAATAGTGTATATATATATATAGCTTTTGAAAACCGAAATAATCACAAATACGCGCTCTCATATACTATCTCTCCCTGATGACTTCCCTATGTTAACTACGCAACCTAGAGCTCTGATACCAAGTGTGACGGCCCGCCCCAGACCAGTCGGCATTTCCTCCGAAAGTGCGTTGTACACATGCCCGACTAGCACGGAACGGTCACCAAAGAAAGGAAAGAAGAGAATGAACTAATCGAAAACCTGTAGAATGTCTCATAGTGCATGGGATAAAATATAATAACAACATACTTGACATAAAACAGGCGAGACAGTGCATAAGCTGAAAACTAAAACCAACATCAACATCATCATAAGAGCAGTGGAAATCCAAATACAGCTTATTAAAACTTTCCAAATTACTGTCTCTAAACAAAAGAAAGAAAGGTACACCGCTAATGCCCAAAGTAGTGACCGCAGCAACACAGGGAGAATATCTATATATATGTATCATACGTGGAAGCCTCCTGCTCGTCTTCGGTACAGCTGCTCGTGCATACCACCTAACATGTCTCTAGTCTGCTCGTGAGAGCACCCAGAGTAATAAGAAGAGACATAAAACTCTGGGTCGGACAAAAAGTCTGGTATGAGCGATAAGCAGCTAAACAGAACAATAACAGGTATACTAAACCATACCTGAACCTGGACCTGCAGCCAAAGAGTTAGCACTGCATACCGTACAATACTCTAAGGTGCCACAAAACAAATGGTGTAAAGATACGGGGGTGGGGTGTGTATGTCATAGTGAAGGCAAACAAGTCAAGCATAGCAACCATCCTCACATCTCTCACTCAGTGTGTAAAGCATACGATGTCCACCACTGTCAATCACTAGACCCATCGAAGTAGTGATGGAGTTCGACTTGTACAACTACTGCTACTACCAAGCTCACCCCATGGAGTCATGACCAAACCTTTACAAATGACCTCACTTCATTGGTCTGTAGCTCTTTAGTCGTACCTAGGCCACTGTGGCCCTGAATCTGTTCACGTACCCCTTGCACATAGTGATCCAAAGTTATAGACATCGACAACTCCTTAGCACACGTCCCATAACAAAGCCCAACTCATGAAGTCGACTCGTTGGTTCCAACTGGATCCTGAGTACAAACTTCCTATTTGGACTACCTTTGCATCTCGGGTTTTGGTCTCCTCCTTCTTCCCCGGATCAGTCTTCATTTCTTCACTTCACTTTGCTTCAGGTCGTGGTCATCAGCTCCTCGGTTCGGATCGGAATACCCCATACGGGTCGGGTCGTGCTCCTCCAGCTCGTGACTCATCGTAAGGTCCAACTCGTGATGCAACGCCATCAGTTCGGAGTCCACTAAGCGGCTCGGATCGCGCCCCACCTAGAGTGGTTCGGGTCGGGGTAGCTTCATGCTCACGAGGGCGGATCGGTTCGGGTGGTGTGAGCAGGTCACGTGGAAGGCGGTTCGGATCGGAGGACTTCAGGTCGTAGCCCAGCATCGGTTCGTGATCCTCCTTGGCCATTGGTTCCTTAGCTCCTGAAGCAGGTCGTGAGTGACATTGGTTCGGATCGGAGCTCCTTCTCACTAGTGGGTCGGATCGTGGAGCTTCCAGGCGAGCGGGTCGGATCGTGCTCCCCCCCTTCGTTCCGATCCGGTTCGGGCAATTTCCTGCACTTCTTTCCAGTGACTGTTTTACGCCATTCGACGGCATTTTCGACCAATCTAACACTTCTAGACAATCACAAACCATACCATACAGTCATAGCAACATGTACAATCAATCATAAACACCAAAACAACAACTATAGCATGTAAAATGGATCAAACATAGCCAAAACCCCATATTTTCCCTTAAGCATGTTTAGGCAAAACTGATCATAGGATTAACAAAACTTAACCAAATCAACCCAAATTTCTAACAGAGGTATAAAACAATATTTTAGAATTTATAAATATTTTTCTAGAATTTATTAATGTACAAATTCGCTAATTATCACTAATCACCCTAATTAATTGTAATTAGTGTCAAAACAATGCTAATCACTCACCTTGGCCACAAATAAAACTCAAATCTGAAATAAATCTCTATTTGGCACGAATAATGATGTCTAACAGCAGCTCGAACCTTACTTTGGTGTTATTCCTCCTTAATTTGATGTAGTTTAAGCAAAACTTGATTAAGAAGTGATTAGAGGTTTATTTAGATGTTGGAGGTCATTGTTAGGTTGAAGAGAGGGTTTGTGGCGGCTGGAAAATGAGTGAAAACCCGAAATCCTAACCCTAGCAGCCCTTAAATACCTCTAATCCCGAAATCCCCCATTGGGCTTAGCTGTTAATCACCCGGTTAAGCCCAATTAAGCCGTTTTTCACTATCTGAAACTTGTTTCAGCCATATCTCCCAAAGGGTAAGTCCGTTTGGTTAATGTGACCACTCTACGGAATTGTAAACCATTATCCGGAGCCAATGGAAGATGTTTCAGGTCAAAACTCCTTTCCAATCAAAAGTTATGGCCAAAACAGTATCGGCTAGGGGAAAAACGGTCATTTAAAAATCGGCAAAAATCATGAACATGGGAAATGACCCCAATAGTCGTCTCCCAAAGTTACATGACCATACGACTTCGTTTGTGAAAGAAATAAATATTCTACGATCCTTCGATGCGTAGAATGCGGGTCGTTACAAAATCTGTGCAACACCTTGGTCTAGTTGATGAGCAAGATAACTGTCACTCTTTGCTAAAGGTGATTTTGAGACCACATATTTGCTTGGATGAACTGACCCATAAGGAGGTAATGATTTTCTTGATCGAATTATGTGGTTTATGCCATTGAAAGAAAATAATTTTTCTTTGATTCTGATGTAGAGAATTGAGTTGTAATCTAATGATTTTTATGAATGGAAGAGCATTGTATATATAGGCATTGAAAGAGTGTATTTGTGGAAATATATAATAAAAGATGAGATGTAATGCGAAGTATAGAATTTGTGTAAAAATTTTTTTTTCCAAAAAAGAAGATATCAATTAAATTAGGCGAAACAAAATCCAATGTTATTTCCAATGAATATTGCTTTATTATGAATGAATCTCTTCTTTACTAATCTTGTGTTTGCTTCACTTTAGGTATATATGCAACTTCAGATCATGTATGAATATAATTTCTTTTATTGAAAGATCTTTTGCTTCCTATTGCATCATATATATTTTCAAAAACCTATAAAACAAATGCTAAACAAAGATGTTAAATAAATATATATTTATTAGTATAAAAAGGAAGTTAAATGCCGACACTGTTTTCCTTTTATGATAATAATAAATACATATTATTTTCAAAAATAGAAATAAATGTATTTAAAATGTAATATTCGTGAATACAAACATATGAAAATAAAAAAATTGTTCTTCTATGATTTTTAAAACTCGAGCGTACTCAAATGAAAAATCATGTATAAAAATATATTTGTTATCATCAAACAAGTCATATACTCCACAATATTGACTGATCATGCTAGTTTTCACTTTATAAAAGCATGTAGTTTTAAAGCAAAAAGAGGATGAGTTTAACTCTTAATGAAATATATAATCTATGTAAAGTGGAGTACCTGACTACAAGAATACTTTTGATAAATTTACTTAAATCAATATAGAAATGTGGTCGTTTCATATTGAATTTTAGGTAGGATTTCTAGAGCATTCGCTAAACAAAGGTAGATGTGCATAACTCTAGACCGCACCCTAGAAATATTGTGTATGGTTTGATGTTAAAAACAAAGTTCAGTACTGCAAATAACTTTACTATATTTTGGACCTTACTCACTATGCAAAGCTTCAAATTAAAAGTACATTTATTTACATACAATCTTATAAATTTAGAAATTACTTGTAACACCCCGAAAATTCTATAACTGTGAAATTCATGAATTAAAGTATAATCAAATTCAAATCAAAGAACTAAGGGAAACGGGATACGCCATTGCGTTCGTCTCGGAAAAATACGCGAAATAGAGTCCGAGTTTTCGAAAAACGGAGTCCGTATGGAGAAGATATGGCCTTCGGAAGTTTTGAATCAAATTTAAAATTCAAACAGAATAAAATAATTAAAAATCGGGCCCAATGGGCCAGGGCGAATAAACACCCGCCTAGGCCACCCAGGTCGACTGGGCTGTCGACCTGGGCTACCCATGTCGACAGGGCTGTCGACAGCCCTGTCGACAGGGGTGTCGACCTGGTCGAGCCCAGTCAACCTGGCTGGCCAGGTCTGTGTTTGGTCGAATTTCTGTGGTCTGCTTTGTCATTAGGGCTAGGTGGCGGGTTCTAATTGGTCTCTCTATCTAATGAATGGCTACGATCTAACCTAGCAACATCAAGGGTCCTAATCAGTTCCTAACCTCTATATAAACAACCCTAGACTAAACCCTAATCTATTCATTCAAAATTAAGAACATAGCCGCCATGTTGCTGAGGAACGACTAAGAGTAGCCGCCAACTAGAGAGAGGGTTAGGGAGAAAGTTCTAAAGCCTAAAGCAATTCAAGCAACCTAAAGCCAATCAATTCAACAAAGGAATCATATCTCTTAATTAGAGAATTCGCCGCAACCATTGTAAGTAGAGTATTACTTTGGTATGAATAAACAACTGTATTGATTTGTATGCTTGAATTGGGATAATAAAGTTATTCATATTTGTGCGTTCTTATCAATTTGAAATGTTATATACGTTTGGATATTTATGAATTATGTTATTCATGTTATAAAGAACTACATGCGGTAGTTCTATGCAAGTATACGTTTGGAATATTGCGCAAATTATGTAATCTATGAAGCTACATGTATGTAGTTGATTGAAATCCATGCAAGTTTGGGGCTTTTGTTATTATGTCATCATGATGTATATTTATTTTTGTGCATAAATCATTTTGCAAGTAATTGAAACAAGTTTGGTTACTATAGTTCATATGAAACTATTTTGACACCATAATCCATGTATTAAGTCATGCTTTTGCAAAACTTATGAATATGGCTAGGCTGTGAATGATATTTGGCATAATTGAAATCTATGATTAAGTCTATCTTGTTTAAAAGAATTATATGATGACATATGTTAGACATGGCTAGGTTAGACTCAAAAATCCCTTTTTGCAAGTTTAAGGCAAACACCATGTTTAGGAATATTTATGCATAAGTATATTTATGCCATGGTTATGTGAACAAATTTAACTATACTTATGCCATGCTTATGTTTGATATTATGCCATGCTTATGTTTGACATTATGCCATGCTTATGCTAGAAATATTTATGCCATGCTTATGTTTGACATTATGCCATGCTTATGCTAGAAATATTTATGCCATGCTTATGTTTGACATTATGCCATGCTTATGCTAGAAATATTTATGCCATGCTTATGTTTGACATTATGCATAAATAAGAATATAGGTTCATGTTGCAGTTAAACCTATGCAAGTTCACATGCCTTGACTTATGTCACCTATGTTACCACTATGCAAGTACACCAGTTTCTATTATGTATTTCCAACGTCATATGCAAGTTCATGCGCTCATTTTCCCCTCTTTGTGTATGTAATCACGCTTTAAGCCTCCCCTTCTCGCATGGCTAAATTGGGCTTTAAAAGGCTAAGCCCAATATATATAAACGGACGTGTAAAACGGGGGAAAATAACGTTGGGTTAAAATTAATTAATGAATGAAAATATAAAATAGAAGGGCCCAAATTCAGGTATGAGTTGGGCCCATGATTGGTGTAACCTTTACACCATTGACTTAATAATGGGCCGCAAATATTTACATAAATAAAGAAGAATGACAAGATATGTAAATATAGAAAATACGATGTGTTTAACCCGAGGTTGGATTGAGTTGTGATGTAAACTTGCCCGGAACCGCCCGGCTGTCCAGTAGTCACAACAATACCTATCCAATGTGGGAGGTTAAACATGGAGCCCAGCAAGGACCCGAGGTTAGACTGAGTTGTGGCGTAAGACTGCCCGGAACCAACCGGCAACAGGCAGCCACAACAATACCTGTCTAATGTGAGAGGTCAGGGCCTTAATAAGATAATTAAGGCTGAGTCGGGATTGCTAGGATTAAGTAAACTAAAGACTTAATCAAAATGGAACATGCTAAACTAAACGGACTGGTGGGGGTTAGGTTAGAAAACACTTAACCAACTTAGCATGTTGGCTAGAGATAGAAAACCTAGTATCGGGGGACCCTTTTCAGCAGTAACCCTAAAAGGTGTATCAGGATATCCTGAAACTAGGCAGGGTGGGGCACGATTACTGGGCTGATTGTAAGAGGTCAAATCGACGGCGGTGGTGTAGCAGTGTAGGTTCTAACGGAGTGCGGGCGTGCACACACTCCGGTGCAGAAAAATAAGGCACTGGGCACCAGTAGCATACCTGTGCACTCTAAGGTTGTGTCGGGTTGCCACTATGGGACTTGATACACCCCATGGTGGGACCAGCATAGGTAACTACAGACATCGGGGGCCGTAAGACACATGTAACTTTGCGAGTAGGAGCCGATCATCATTGAATGGATCACATCACCCTGATTATGGGGTGCAAATTGGAAACTAGTTTATATGGGTTCAGAGATTAACATGGGGTACGATAGTATATTCGACCCTAGACAACTTAACCAAGTTATGGTGTTTGCCCACTTCTTGTTATACTTATCATACCCAGTTCTTTATTCATAGACAAAATAGTACTAGACTTACTCAGGCTTTATGTCTGACTCTACTTTTCTTTCGTCTTCTTTCTTCTGTTCCCCCCCCCCCCCCCAGGTCCTCAGGGAGGGAACACAGCAGCTTGACCAACCTCAACATCCAGCTTGAAGAAGAGAAATGTATTGCTTGGACTTTCCTGTTTTGAACTATGGCTTTGGACAATCCACTATGGGGCTTCTGCAGTTTATCTATGTTTTATTTATGCTTCTTTAAAAATAATGTACTCAAGACAGATTATGAAAGTGTTATGTTATGTTTTGGAAAGGATGTTGTTGTAACACGTATTTGACTTTATGAAATAAAAGTTTGTTGTTCTTCCGCTGTTTACAAATATGTGTTCTTATATATGTCTTGTATATCTGTGACTTGTACTTATAAACCTCCACCAAAATTAGGGCATTCCCTTTGAGAGTGACCCTAACGGAGGTGGGGTGTTTCACTTGGTATCAGAGCATAGGTTTACCAGATAAGATAAAAAGTTTTGAAAAAAATTATTTTCAAAAAGGAAATTTAAAGAAGCATTTTTAAAAGAAAAGTATTATTTTATTTTTAAAAGGCAAAGTCCACTCCCCAAAGCCATAGGTACTATCTCTTATCCTTCATTTTGAATCTATCCTTTTTGTTTCAGCATGTCCCAAGAACTTAACTTGCCTGAAGGGGTGCCAATACCTGGTTGGTTTAGACGGTTCTTAGAAGCAAGGGCCACTCAGCCAGGTCCTACCGTTCCTCCTCCCCCAGCTGAAGGAAATCATCCAGCTGCAGCAGCACCTTTTCCTCCACCTCCTCCTCGGGGAAACACTTTTGCTAAGATATGTAAAGATTTTAAATCTATGGGAGGAAGGGATTTCCATGGAACTGAGTCCTTCGTAGCAGCTAGGAATTGGCTGAAAGAAACGGAGGACCTATTCATCATCTTTGAGGTAGAGGATAGACAAAAAGTACAACTGGCGGTGTGGCTATTGAAGGGCGAGGCTTCCTACTGGTGGGAAGTCACTAATGCTGAAAGACCAGTGGAGACATGGGAGGACTTTAGGGCAAGGTTTGAGACCAAATTTCTCTCAGATGCGGAAAGAAGTTTGCAGTTGGAAAAATTCTTATTTCTTAAGCAAGGGGACAAGACAGTCAGGGAGTATGTGAATCAGTTTGATGAGCTGGCTAGGTTTGGGCTTGACCTAGTCAACACCCCGCACAAGAAGGCTCTCCGTTTCGTCAAAGGGTTAAATGAGCCATTACACAGTTTGGCCATGACCCATATACCCATGGGAGCCACGTATGAAAGGTTGGTGCAAATGGCATTGCTGAATGAAGAGGATAAGGGCAAGAAGGAGACAAAGGCAGAAAGCTCTCAAGGGAAGAAAGAGGGTTTGCAGCCTAAGAAGACAGACTTTAAGAAGGGCGGAAAAGGCAACAAAGAGAAGAGGAAGTGTAATTTCTGTGGCAAAGTGGGGCACTTAGTAAAGGACTGCCGGAAAAAGAAGGCCAAGGAGAATGGTGGGTGCTTTTCGTGCGGTCAGACAGGCCACAGGGCTAAGGACTGCCCAAGGAAACGAGGACAGGGGCAGGGCGCTGGATCCACCCCAGGGGCACAGGTTCATGTGCTGGAAGCGCCACCTCTGCAACAGCGAGGTACAAACACTTCTGTAGAAAGTGTAGTTTATCTTTACGATCACCCCGTTCGCACTTTATTTGATTCTGGCGCATCACACTCCTTTATCTCGTCTGCTTTAGTAGAATCTCTGCACCTAAGAACTAGTATGGTAGAGGACCCCTTAATTGTTTCAAACCCAATTGGGGGCCCAGCTCATTTGTCTATGATCTGTCTGGATTTGAAAATTTCTATTCTAAGTGTTGAATTTCAATGTAGTGCCTTTGTTTTGGGCTTTTCGGGGTATGGTTTGATTTTGGGTATGGATTGGCTATCCAGTAATGGGGCCATCCTTGATTGTGAGAAAAGGGTTGTTAGGCTCCTAACCCAGCTTGGTAATACTTTGGAAATTTCTTGTAATCCCTCGTATGCGGTTATGCTTAGTTATCTTGAATCGCTAGATGCCTCTGTTGAAAACTTGCAATCAGTTAGAGTGGTCCGGGAATATCCGGATGTCTTCGAAGAGGTGAAGGGCTTGCCTCCGAAGCGGGAAATAGACTTTCGCATATATCTTGTAGATAATGCAAAGCCCGTTGCGTTGCCCGTTAGACATATGGCTCCACGAGAAAGGAAAGAGCTCAGTAAACAGATTAAAGAGCTTCTAGAAAAGGGGTTCATTAGGAGGAGCATTTCAGAATGGGGCGCTCCAGTAGTGTTCGCCACTAAGGCGGAAAGTTCATTTCGCTTATGAATGGGTTGTGGAATACCTTCTAGTAAGTTAACAAGATCCAAGATTCACTAGTGAATTTTGGAGAGCTTGCATGGGACCATGAGTACGCAGTTAGGCTTGAGCCAAGTATATTAGAAGTAGAGTAAGTGAAAGTGGAACGAGAGGCAACAGTGGAAAAGGTTCCAACTCATATTTTGGAAACAAGAATTAAGAAGCTACGAAATTGTGAAGTTAAAGACGGACAAAGCATAATGGAGTTAAGCTCAAGGAAATGCGACTTAGAAGATCGAAGACTAGATTCGTGCATCATATCTCTTCTTAAGAGTATATCCTTGGTCCCTCTCTTCCTGTAGAGCTTACTTGCATGCTATCTTTTGTGTTTATCCTCTCGGTCCCATTCTCAATCCAATTTCTGTCGCAAACCCCATAGGGAGTATGACTCATCTGTTAGTAACACATGTTGGGGCTTGAGGGTGTTCGTTGGATTGACCAAACTTTTTGGGTTTTATAGGATACGGGTTGGTCTTAGGAAGGGACTCCCTTGTGACCTAAAAGGAGTCCATCATGCTTAATTTCCTAGAATCATATATGGTGGTTGGGTTGAGTAATTCTTTGGGTGTCAGTCTGATGTTGATTTCGGTCTTCGGGGCTGATGCTTAGAGAGTTTTTCTCCTAATCAATATATATGTGGCATAGATTTCCAGTTTTGACATTGCCTAATGGGCACAAAGTTTTTACTTGCTTCTATCATTCGACTATACCTTTAGGCAGGACCATTTCCTATCATTGAGAAAATTTGGAAAATGACCTATAGATTAGAGCTACCCGAAAAAAATTGGCCGGAGTTCACAACGTTTTTCACGTTTCACATCTCCGAAAATGTCTACATGAGTCTGCTGAAGTGATAGAGCCAAATATCCTAGAAGAAGCTGAAGTGGAACGCGAAGCAACCATAAGGAAAGTTCCAACCCGCATACTAGGAACGGAAGTGAAGAAGCTACGCAACCGCGAAGTCAAACTCGTCAAAGTTCAGTGGAGCGACGCCGAGGGAGACGCGACTTGGGAAACTGAAGCTAGAATACGCACTGCCTACCCTTTTCTGTTCGAGGGTACATCCTTGATCTTTCTTTTTCCTTAAGTTGCGCTTTTATCTATCTTTTTAGGTATATTTCCTCGACCTTATCTTTTAGGTAGAATCTTTTTGGATGGAAACATGTAATTGAAACATGTTATGGATGATGGTTGCAAATGGTTGCAAGTGATTGCTAGTGGTTGCTCGTGGTTGCATATACACACACAATCTAGGTTTTAGATCGGCTCAGTCACTTCATACTGCATATGCATATATGTTTGCGTTCCTATGTGGTTGAATTTTTATGTGTTGTCATGTGGATGTTGCATCTGTATTGAATGATTGTGCACTCATGTAGAATCAAGAATAGGAAAATTTGCATACATAATGGATTCATGGCACTTACATAATTCGCATTAAGGAGGTCAACTGAATCAGTAGACCGCCTGATTTTGCATTAGATAAGTTCATGTATACACACACACTTTGCATATGATCATGAAGCATTAGAAGTCTTTTAAGGACAATGGATGCTCGTGTTTGATGGATGAGTAGATGGATGTTTGGATGTTAGGATATACATTCCTCCTAACTTGAAGATTTCGGGGATGAAATCCTTTTAAGTGGGGGAGAATGTAACACCCCGAAAATTCTATAACTGTGAAATTCATGAATTAAAGTATAATCAAATTCAAATCAAAGAACTAAGGGAAAAGGGATACGCCATTGCGTTCGTCTCGGAAAAATACGCGAAATAGAGTCCGAGTTTTCGAAAAACGGAGTCCGTATGGAGAAGATATGGCCTTCGGAAGTTTTGAATCAAATTTAAAATTCAAACAGAATAAAATAATTAAAAATCGGGCCCAATGGGCCAGGGCGAATAAACACCCGCCTAGGCCACCCAGGTCGACTGGGCTGTCGACCTGGGCTACCCATGTCGACAGGGCTGTCGACAGCCCTGTCGACAGGGGTGTCGACCTGGTCGAGCCCAGTCAACCTGGCTGGCCAGGTCTGTGTTTGGTCGAATTTCTGTGGTCTGCTTTGTCATTAGGGCTAGGTGGCGGGTTCTAATTGGTCTCTCTATCTAATGAATGACTACGATCTAACCTAGCAACATCAAGGGTCCTAATCAGTTCCTAACCTCTATATAAACAACCCTAGACTAAACCCTAATCTATTCATTCAAAATTAAGAACATAGCCGCCATGTTGCTGAGGAACGACTAAGAGTAGCCGCCAACTAGAGAGAGGGTTAGGGAGAAAGTTCTAAAGCCTAAAGCAATTCAAGCAACCTAAAGCCAATCAATTCAACAAAGGAATCATATCTCTTAATTAGAGAATTCGCCGCAACCATTGTAAGTAGAGTATTACTTTGGTATGAATAAACAACTGTATTGATTTGTATGCTTGAATTGGGATAATAAAGTTATTCATATTTGTGCGTTCTTATCAATTTGAAATGTTATATACGTTTGGATATTTATGAATTATGTTATTCATGTTATAAAGAACTACATGCGGTAGTTCTATGCAAGTATACGTTTGGAATATTGCGCAAATTATGTAATCTATGAAGCTACATGTATGTAGTTGATTGAAATCCATGCAAGTTTGGGGCTTTTGTTATTATGTCATCATGATGTATATTTATTTTTGTGCATAAATCATTTTGCAAGTAATTGAAACAAGTTTGGTTACTATAGTTCATATGAAACTATTTTGACACCATAATCCATGTATTAAGTCATGCTTTTGCAAAACTTATGAATATGGCTAGGCTATGAATGATATTTGGCATAATTGAAATCTATGATTAAGTCTATCTTGTTTAAAAGAATTATATGATGACATATGTTAGACATGGCTAGGTTAGACTCAAAAATCCCTTTTTGCAAGTTTAAGGCAAACACCATGTTTAGGAATATTTATGCATAAGTATATTTATGCCATGGTTATGTGAACAAATTTAACTATACTTATGTCATGCTTATGTTTGATATTATGCCATGCTTATGTTTGACATTATGCCATGCTTATGCTAGAAATATTTATGCCATGCTTATGTTTGACATTATGCCATGCTTATGCTAGAAATATTTATGCCATGCTTATGTTTGACATTATGCCATGCTTATGCTAGAAATATTTATGCCATGCTTATGTTTGACATTATGCATAAATAAGAATATAGGTTCATGTTGCAGTTAAACCTATGCAAGTTCACATGCCTTGACTTATGTCACCTATGTTACCACTATGCAAGTACACCAGTTTCTATTATGTATTTCCAACGTCATATGCAAGTTCATGCGCTCATTTTCCCCTCTTTGTGTATGTAATCACGCTTTAAGCCTCCCCTTCTCGCATGGCTAAATTGGGCTTTAAAAGGCTAAGCCCAATATATATAAACGGACGTGTAAAACGGGGGAAAATAACGTTGGGTTAAAATTAATTAATGAATGAAAATATAAAATAGAAGGGCCCAAATTCAGGTATGAGTTGGGCCCATGATTAGTGTAACCTTTACACCATTGACTTAATAATGGGCCGCAAATATTTACATAAATAAAGAAGAATGACAAGATATGTAAATATAGAAAATACGATGTGTTTAACCCGAGGTTGGATTGAGTTGTGATGTAAACCTGCCCGGAACCGCCCGGCTGTCCAGTAGTCACAACAATACCTATCCAGTGTGGGAGGTTAAACATGGAGCCCAGCAAGGACCCGAGGTTAGACTGAGTTGTGGCGTAAGACTGCCCGGAACCAACCGGCAACAGGCAGCCACAACAATACCTGTCTAATGTGAGAGGTCAGGGCCTTAATAAGATAATTAAGGCTGAGTCAGGATTGCTAGGATTAAGTAAACTAAAGACTTAATCAAAATGGAACATGCTAAACTAAACGGACTGGTGGGGGTTAGGTTAGAAAACACTTAACCAACTTAGCATGTTGGCTAGAGATAGAAAACCTAGTATCGGGGGACCCTTTTCAGCAGTAACCCTAAAAGGTGTATCAGGATATCCTGAAACTAGGCAGGGTGGGGCACGATTACTGGGCTGATTGTAAGAGGTCAAATCGACGGCGGTGGTGTAGCAGTGTAGGTTCTAACGGAGTGCGGGCGTGCACACACTCCGGCGCAGAAAAATAAGGCACTGGGCACCAGTAGCATACCTGTGCACTCTAAGGTTGTGTCGGGTTGCCACTATGGGACTTGATACACCCCATGGTGGGACCAGCATAGGTAACTACAGACATCGGGGGCCGTAAGACACATGTAACTTTGCGAGTAGGAGCCGATCATCATTGAATGGATCACATCACCCTGATTATGGGGTGCAAATTGGAAACTAGTTTATATGGGTTCAGAGATTAACATGGGGTACGATAGTATATTCGACCCTAGACAACTTAACCAAGTTATGGTGTTTGCCCACTTCTTGTTATACTTATCATACCCAGTTCTTTATTCATAGACAAAATAGTACTAGACTTACTCAGGCTTTATGTCTGACTCTACTTTTCTTTCGTCTTCTTTCTTCCGTTTCCCCCCCAGGTCCTCAGGGAGGGAACACAACAGCTTGACCAACCTCAACATCCAGCTTGAAGAAGAGAAATGTATTGCTTGGACTTTCCTGTTTTGAACTATGGCTTTGGACAATCCACTATGGGGCTTCTGCAGTTTATCTATGTTTTATTTATGCTTCTTTAAAAATAATGTACTCAAGACAGATTATGAAAGTGTTATGTTATGTTTTGGAAAGGATGTTGTTGTAACACGTATTTGACTTTATGAAATAAAAGTTTGTTGTTCTTCCGCTGTTTACAAATATGTGTTCTTATATCTGTCTTGTATATCTGTGACTTGTACTTATAAACCTCCACCAAAATTAGGGCATTCCCTTTGAGAGTGACCCTAACGGAGGTGGGGTGTTTCATTACTCTAGAGCTTTTTTTTCAAGCAGATGATTGTTGGAAAAAAGTTGTTTTTTTGTAAAGTGAATGTTAAAAATATTGAGAGGAGTATTTGGATCGACTAGACTCGACCCGTCCCGACCCGAATCAGACTGGGTCGTGCTTAGCTTGGCTTGGCCAATGCAGCGTAGACCTCTTTATACTTTGCAGTATATTTTAAACCGGTTAAGATCCGTTATTTTCAGCTATAATTTCTTTCTCATACCCTAGTCCTTTTTATTTTTTCGAACTTATTTCTATGTAAATATATTTTTCGATATAGAAATAGAAAAACAATTTTGAAATGGTGTTCTCTTCATATTCTTCCTTAGAAATCAAAGCAATAGTATTTTTGTTTTTGGGTGTTATTCGATCAATAATCATTATGCAAGAGATTGCTGATATTACAAGACCATTTTATCCTAGAGGCGACGTTGCATATCTTTGATCGCCTTACATAGTTTTGGCATAAACTGTGAAATATCTTAGAGAAAGTGACATAGTCTACGATTCAGCCACAAATTCTACTTTTGATTCAGATCGAGACATGAAAAGAACATGTGGAGGGTAAGGTTGACTTTACTGCATATTTGGGTACAACCTGTGCAGTCATGTCGTGGTGTAGTAGAAGAGTTTGTTATTGTTTTTGGGTCTAATGTTGAAAAACCCTATAAGAGATTATCGGGGTAAATAAACGATTTCTAGAAGTAAAGGTGATTTTTTTGCTATTTTCGATAATCTAGTCAAAGGAGACATCGGCTATAGGCAAAATAAATGAAGATATTCATATGGAGGAAGGGAGATTGGACGATGTCTATATATATATTTATATTTATATATATATATATATATATATATATATATGGAAAAGTCTAAAGAGACACAAAATTTTGACATAAATGGTGACGCAATTGATTTGGACCATTGGATCGCCCCATGAATTACACCTCTCCATATAAAGACAAAAGGATCCAATGGTTGAGGCTTTGTGTCTTTCTCTTTGTGTCTAATTTTGTGTTTAAATAGCCGGCCCCTATATATATATATATGTGTGTGTGTGTGTGTGTGTGTGTGTGTGTATGTATGTATGATTTGGGTATAACTAAACGGGCAAGCAATTTTAGATGTAGGAAATTTGAGGACTAAAATGGCTTAGTTCTAATGTTTTAACCATGGGTAAAAGGCCGTTTTAACCATAGGTAATAACTATAATGTTTTAAAAACGGATCTCATGTTCCAGCCACGGAATCAAGTAGAATTAGCCATGTAAACTAAATAAGCCATGGTTGTGAGTCGTTTAGTTTTCAATTGAATAAACCTTTTTTTTTGGGCCTTTTGTAGCGTGCTTGGATTGCTAAACCATTGCTCAGATTAGGTCTAAAGTGATATATTTAGCAGTGACATAGCTGAGCGTGAATTGATCTAAGATACTGGTATTATACTAAGTGGTCGTTTAGACATTCTATACTCTATGTGGTTTTTGTAGATTGAAATGGTTTATCTTTTACGCATCAGACCATGCATGCAATTAGGAGTTTTTCGCACCTGGATGTAAACCTTGTTACTTCAGATTAGTCGGTCAACTCACCGTTCTTGAAGACAAATGAACGAAGTTATTATTACTGCTTATATACAATGCACAAGACCAGATAACTCAAGCACTAGTTGACTAATCACTTATATACACAACATTAATAAGCTAAAGGAGGTAGCTTTCTTGTCTTCAAATAATACCGAAACTTTAGCTCAGCTTCTAAAATTTACTTCTGCTTTCTTGCTTCACGAATATCCGAAACTTCACAGCTCATTAACGAATAATGTGGGATTAATAGTATGTAATTGGTCGAAGGAGCCACAACAACCAAAGCTGCCACCACCACAAAGACCACCACAACGGCCACCACCACCTTCTCCCATTACTACCACAAAACAGATGCACAACACAAACAATGAACGCAGCCATGGATAGCATTAATGTACCTTCACTTAACATCACCATATAACCATGATTGTCTTTACAGTACGAGGAACAGTGCATGGTTCTCCCAGTATTCCCACTATTTAGTTCTCCTTCTTATCTCGTTTGGTTAATTTCTCTGCATTAAATGTTACAATCCCTTCAACTTCTGATATATTTCCATTTATAAGTTTGCCAAATGGAAAACTATTAATTGTTACTGATTAACTTATGTGCAACTTCGTGACAAATGCTTGGCATGTTGCAGTTGAAAAGTCGCTATGCAATTTTGTTATTAAAGAACGACTTTCCATTAATATAATACATGTTTTTTTCCTTTTTTTAAGCATTCATATTTTACTTTGATTTCTGAACTATGATCAGATCAGCATATGTCACTGCATTACGCAGCTCTAGGGTTCTGTGAGGTTTTTATATAAGAATATTTCTGTTACAAGTACCCAGTTGGAAAAGAAAAGGAAAAAAAAGAAAAACTTCACACTAACTTTACCCTCGTGTTCATGATTAAGTATATACAAAAATAATAGAATATGTGTTAGAATATCTACCGTAGAAGCGCATCAACCATTGACAAGTTCTATAGTTGTCAAAAGCATACAAATCCAATTATCCAAAGAATGAATGAGTTGTGTCAAAACCATTTAACCCAGCAGAAAATTTAGAGTTTTGCATATCCATAAGATATTTGGCAAACAAAGAATTAGGGCTTAAATTAATTTGTACCATAAAAAAATTAGGCTTATTTCATCCTTTCTGTTTTGATCTCCACTTCCGTCTCCGCCTCTATACCTTTAATCGATGTTCTTTATGGACGAGTGTAATAACCAAATTTTTATATAATTAATTTATGGATTAATTAATTAAGGAAGAAAATTCAAAAGTGCGCAAGAAAATGTAGAAAAGCATTAATTCAAAGAAATGCATGTGACAAATTAAAGGTAAGAAGATTAACATATTAGTACGTGCGTTAAATAAGGAGATTTGACGCAATAATGCATACGGTAAAAGTATTAAATAAATAGATGCATATATGTACATATATGCAATTATGTTATAAAGATACAAAGTTAAAAATGTGTGAGTACAGAAGGAATCAATACATGCAATAAATTGATTGCAACAAAAGAAAGAAAAACATTAATTTGTAGATATGTTTAATATGACATTGATTAGAAAACAAGTAATTTATCATTTATGCTCGATTGATTGTCATTAATGTTTATTTGATGATAATTTAGGAAATCATGTAAATAATCTTAATTTGTATGAATACATGCTAATTTGTCACTTATGTCAATTATCATTAAAGAAAATATGATAATTTGTCACTTATGTTAATTGACAATAAAAAAAAGAGCACATAAAAAAAAAATATATAGAATATATATATACATATATATATATATGACGTGTACGCATCATGTGGCGCACGTGGCACATTTTTGTTGGTCAAAGATTGTTTTTTTGAACGTGGCCTTCTCAGATTGGCCTGGTGACGAATTCTGAGGTATTAAGGCTTATGTGTCGTGCTGTGATTGGTTGAGTGACACATCTCTTTGGTTTGGATGGCGCTGATTACTCCTAGACTGATCTAAAGGCTATAATTAATCATACACTCTTATAATCACATCTAACCTAAACCCTAAATCAAAACAAAAATCATTCTCAAGCCGCCAAGCTGCTGCAACATAGACTGAGCAAGCTTCTCTTATTCAACGAATTAAAGTTTAGGATGGTGGAAAAAGGATTCTACGCTTAATTTATTCTCTTCTTTAATCCATTCATAGTGAGTACAGCTTCTTTAACAAGATAATTGTTGAACGTAATTGTGATGGGTTTATAAGTTGGACTATATGAATATGACTAATTACATATACTTGATTAAGTCCATTTTATGATGTTAATTCATGTGTCTAATTGTGTATGCTCGATAAGATTCATTTTATGATGTTGTTGTATGCGAGTTTGTATGCAAATCATATGCAAGTTTATACGTAAATCATGTGATATTAGTCTACATGTCTAATTACATATGCAAGTTTGTATGCAAATCATATGCAAGTTTATGTGAAAATCATATTCAAACATGCAAGTTCCTATTTATATGTTTAGATCTATGCAAGTCATATTTTATATGATTAGATCCTTGCCAGTTTATATGTTTATGCAAATTCATATTTTATATGTCTATTGCTTATGCAAGTCATTGATTATGCAAATTTATGTCAATGTAAATTATGATCATGCAAATTTATGATCCATGCTAGTCTATTTTCATATGTTAAATTAGATCTAATTTGCTATGCATGTTCATATGTTAACTTAGATCTAATTTGTTATGCAAGTCCATATGTTAATTTAGATCTAATTTGTTATGCAAGTTCATATGTTAATTTAGATCTAATTTTTTATGCAAGTCCATATGTTAATTTAGATCTAATTTGTTATGCAAGTTCATATGTTAATTTAGATCTATTTTGTTATGCAAGTTCATAAATGGGATCTTTGTTTAATGCTAGTTATGTTCATAATTGGATCTATATTGTTTTATGCCAGTTTGGATGTTATACATCTCTTTCTTTCCTTTTTTCTTATGAGTTAGGCTAATTGCGAGCCTAACGTATTATATGACTCATACGAACGATTGACATTAGGAAACAGTTGGGAAACATTAAATATTGGACATTATGTAATTGGCATTAAATGGGTTGTAATCATATAATTAATTTTGGGCATATCTAGTAAATGTGGCATAACTTGAATTGACCACACTTATTGGTAATTTACATACAAATCTAGACTTGGACATAAATGGTAAATATGTAAATTGGTTAAAAGATGAATGTGCCTAACCCGAGATTAGATTGAGTTGCGGTGTAAGACTGCCCGGAACCGCCCGGCACATCCAATGATCGCAACAACACAGATCTAATGTGAGAGATTAGCGCATTAAGCCCAAAACCCGAGGTTAGAATGAGTTTGCGGTAGAAGTCTGCCCGAAACCGCCCGGCACATCCAGCAACCGCAAACAACAGTTCTAATGTGAGAGGTTGGTGCATTAATAAATTAATTAATGCCAATGAATAGAAATGCTTTGAACGGAAGGGTTAAGTAACATATGAATAGGCGACACTTAACCAATATAACATGTTAATTAGACAAGTGGGTGGGGTTAAGTAAATTGAGAGCACTTAACCAATACAACATGTTAATTAGAAAAGTGGATGGAGTTAAGTAAATTGCGAACACTTAACCAATACAACATGTTAATTAGACAAGTGGGTGGGGTTAAGTAAATTGAGAACACTTAACCAATACAACATGTTAATTAGACAAGTGGGTGGGGTTAAGTAAATTTAAAACATTTAACCAATATAACATGATGAATGAACAGGGTTAAGTTAATAAGAAACACTTAACCAATACAACATGATGTGTGGGTGGGTTAAGTTAACATGAATGGACAACACTTAACCAATATTACATGAACAAAGGGGATAGGGTTAAGGCAAGCTTAACCAATAATACATATTGACTTGGTAAGTAGGAGGGTTAAGTAACCTTGGGTAGGTGGGTAATATTAGTGTATATAGGCCCACAAACTTAACCGTTAAATAAACATGTTTGAATCAGTGGGAGAGTTAAGTACATCTCATGTAGGTGGTTAATATTTGCATATATAGGCCCACAAATTTAACCAGTAGGAAACCCTAGTAACGGGGACTCATTTCAGCAGTAACCCACATAGATGTATCATGGTACCCTGAACTAAGCAGGGTGGGGCATGATTACTGGGCTGATCATAAGGTCAAAATAGCGGCGGGTGGTGCGGTAGTGTAGGTTCCGGCGGAGTATGGGCGTGCACGTGCTCCGGAGTGGAAAACGTAGGCACTGAGCATCAGTAGTATACATTGTGCATCTTGAATTGTGTCGGGTTGTCATCATAGGGATTGATACACCCTATGGTGGGACCAGCACAGATATCTACATACAAGTGGAACCGAATGACACAAGTAAACAAGCGGGGCCGAATGACACAAGTAATAAATACATGCGAGTTAGGGAGCCGATCGATTAAGCGATAAGGGGGTAGTGTGGGGACATCTAGTATTTAGTATGGGCAAGTAAGATTGTATGGGGTGAACACCTCTTACTAGATGTTACGCCTGAGGACTACCAATTACAAGATGGGGATCAACTTTCAGTATGGAACTAGTAACGGTGCGGTGAAATTAGCATTGGTGCAGTGTGGTAATTATCCTTTAGTGATTAGAAGCGCGATCAACGTTTATCTTATTCATCCGGCTTACCTTGTCATGCATATTTATGTATAGTCATTTCTTACTTTCCTGTTTATGTTCTTATCCTGTTACTTTAATGATTATATTGTTAAAGTCACCGGACTCACCAGACTTATGTCTAACCTAGTTTGTTTTCGCCTCTTTTCTTCCGTCCCCCCCCCCCCTTAGGTTTTTAGGGAGGAAATACTCAAGCTTTGTTCGGATATCCCTTCTTCCAGCTTGAAGTTGAAAGACGAACTGCTTGGCTTTGATTCAGCTTATCTATGGCGTTTTCTGTTGGGGATTGTAGTTTTAATATTAAGTACTCTGAAGGTTTTGTAAAAGACTGATATTATGTACTTGGTTTTGGTATTTGGAAATGTAATCAAACTTATTTCTGTTTCCGTTGCAATAAAGTTATAAAAAATTTCAAGTACTACTTTCTCTGTCTTGTAATATTCCGTTCTGTTTACTTATAATAACGAAACTTAATGCATTCCCTTTGTGATTGACATTAACTGACGTGGGGTGTTACACTTGGTATCAGAGCTGAAGGTTACTAGATTAGATAAAAGTTTTTGAAAACTATTTTCAAAAACGTTTTAAAAGGAAATATTTTGAAAAATGAAAGTTTATTTTGAAAAACATAATCCCCAAAAGCCATATATCTTTCTTCCGATTCTTTGTTTTGAGTTCCTTCCTCTTTCCCTTTTGAATCTCTTCCTCCGCGTATAGATGCTTTTCCTAAGATGTGTAAGGACTTCCGTGCGGAAAACCGCTTCATGGGACTGATACGTTTGTCGAGGCTAGAAGTAGGCTCAACGAAGTGAAGGATTTGTTGGTACCTTTGAGATAGACGATGGGAGGAAGGTTCAACCAGTTGCTTGGTTAATGAAGGATGAAGCTTAATTTCGGTGGGAGGTCACGAATGGAGAACGTGCAGGGGAGACATGGATAGGACACAGGATAAGAAAGTGGATCCAAAGAAAGGCGAGAAGGATAACAAGGGCCAAGAGAAAAAGGAAGTACCACAATTGTAAAATACCCGGCCACTTAAAGAAAGACGTTAGAAAGAAGAAGAAGAAGACTAGTTGTTATCATTACGGAGAGACAGGACATCTTATCAGGATTGTCCAAAGAGGCAAAGGTAAGGATAAAGTACAGGATCTTCGGAAGGGCAGGTTGTGTTCTCGTGTTTAGTATATTGGAAAGAGATAGGAAGTTTTGGTTGAACATTTGATTTCTTTTTCCTAGAACTCTTTTCGACTTTTGCGCTTCACACTCGTTTGTATCTGCTTCGATAGTTGAAACACTGCACCTAAATACTAGTCTAGTTATGGATCCCATTGTAGTCTCAAATCCTATTGGTGGTTCGGCTCACTTATCTATGGTTTGTCGGGATTTGAGAGTGTCTATCTTGGGCGTTGGGCTTGAATGCAACGCCTTCATTCTTGGTTTCACGGGCTATAGCTTGATTCTAGGAATGGATTGGCTAGCTAGGCATGGTGTCATCCTAGACTGTGAAAAGAGGGTAGTTAGACTGTTGACTCGTTGTGGAAAGACTCTTGATATTTCCTGTGACCCTAGGGGTTCAGTGATCCTTAGCTACCTAGAATCTCTTGACGCATTCATCGATGATTTGAAATTTGTTCGTGTGGTCCGTGAGTTTGATGATGTCTTTGATGAAGTTCGGGGTTTACCCCCGAGGCGCGAAATAGACTTTGCGTATCACGAGACGAGAGCTTGAGGAAGACAATCCTTGAAGAAGCGTTTACATGATACCACGGAAGTAGTGGAGCCGAGCATACTTAGGGAAGTGGAAGTGGAGCAAGATGCCACGATTAGACGAGCTCTTACATGCATCCTTGGATCGGAGGTTAAGAAGTTACACAACCGAGAGGTCAAGCGGTTAAAGTCCAATGGGGAGATGATCAAGGAGACGCGACTTGGGAGACGGAAGACAAGATGCGTACGTTGTACCCTTTCCTTTTGAAGGGTATATTCTTAACTTCTCCTTTTTCTATCACTATGTTTATACTTGTTCTATCGTTCAGTATGTACTCTCAATTACATCTTCGATCTTTACGTAGGAAAATCCTATGGTTGTAAACATGTGTTTGAGACATGTTATGTTGGTGGATGCAAGTGTTTGCTAGTTGTTACTCGTGGATGCATTTACACACACATTAGGCACTAGATCGGCTCAATCACTTTCATATTGCATATGAATAAGTGTGCATAATTAATTTGAGGGATGTATATTGAATGTGTTATCATATGGATGTTGCATTTGAATGAATGATTGTGCACGCATGTAAAAATGATATGTATCATTAGGATTTTTTGGCATAGATAATGGACGCGTGACACTATCATGAATTGCATTAAGGAGGTCGACTGAGTCAGTAGACCGCCTGATTTTGCAATAGAGTAGGAATATATACACACACTTTTGCATATGTTCATTAAAGCATTAAAAATCTTTTAAGGACAATGGATGTCTGTGATTGATGGATGAGTAGATGGATGATGGATGGTAGGAAGGTAACATTCTTCTTAACTTGGAGATTTCGGGGACGAAATCCTTTAAGGAAGGGAGAATGTAATAACCCAAATTTTTATATAATTAATTTATGGATTAATTAATTAAGGAAGAAAATTCAAAAGTGCGCAAGAAAATGTAGAAAAGCATTATTGTAAAGAAATGCATGTGACAAATTAAAGGTAAGCATATTAACATATTAGTACGTGCGTTAAATAAGGAGATTTAACGCAATAAAAAAAGTATTAAATAAATAGATGCATATATGTACATATGTGCAATATGTTATAAAGATAAAAATTTAAAAATATGTTAGTACAGAAGGAATCAATACGTGCAATAAATTGATTGCAATAAAAGAAAGAAAAACATTGATTTGTAGATATGTTTAATATGACATTGATTAGAAAACAAGTAATTTTTCATTTATGTTCGATTGATTATCATTTATGTTTATTTGATGATAATTTAGGAAACCATGTAATTAATCTTAATTTGTATGAATACTTATGCTAATTTTTCACTTATGTCAATTAACATTAAAGATAATATGATAATTTTTCACTTATGTTAATTGACAATAAAAAAGAGCGCATAAAATAATAATAATAATATATAGAAAATATATATATATATATATATATATACATATATATATATATATATATGACGTGTACGCATCATGTGACACACGTGGCGTATTTTTGTTGGTCAAGGATTGTTTTTTTGAACGTGGCCTTCTCTGATTGGCCTAGTGACAAATTCTGAGCTATTAGGGCTTATGTGTCATGCTGTGATTGGCTGGAAGACACATCTCTTTGGTTTGGATGGCTCTGATTACTCCTAGAGTGATCTAAAGGCTAGAATTAATCCTACACTCTTATATAATCACATCTAACCTAAACCCTAAATCAAAACAAAAATCATTTTCAAGCCGCCATGCTGCTGCAACATAGACTGAGCAAGCTTTTCTTATTCAACGAATTAAAGCTTAGGATGGTGGAAAAAGGATTCTATGCTTAATCTATTCTCTTCTTTAATCCGTTCATAGTGAGTACAACTTCTTTAACAAGATAATTGTTGAACGTAATTGTGATGGGTTTATAAGTTGGACTATATGAATATGACTAATTACATATACTTGATTAAGTCCATTTTATGATGGTAATTCATGTATCTAATTGTGTATGCTCGATTAGATTCATTTTATGATGTTGTTGTATGCAAGTTTGTTTGCAAATCATATGCAATTTTATATGTAAATCATGTGATATTAGTCTACATGTCTAATTACATAAGCAAGTTTGTATGCAAATCATATGCAAGTTTATGTGAAAATCATATTCATACATGCAAGTTCCTATTCATATGTTTAGATCTATGCAAGTCATATTTTATATGATTAGATCCATGCCAGTTTACATGTTTACGCAAATTCATATTTTATTTGTCTATTGCTTATGCAAGTCATTGATTATGAAAATTTATGTCAATGTAAATTATGATCATGCAAGTTTATGATCCATGCTAGTCTATTTTCATATGTTAAATTAGATCTAATTTGTTATGCATGTTCATATGTTAATTTAGATATAATTTGTTATGCAAGTCCATATGTTAATTTAGATCTAATTTGTTATGCAAGTTCATATTTTAATTTAGATCGAAATTGTTATGCAAGTACATATGTTAATTTAGATCTAATTTGTTATGCAAGTCCATTTGTTAATTTAGATCTAATTTGTTATGCAAGTCCGTATGTTAATTTAGATCTAATTTGTTGTGCAAGTCCATATGTTAATTTAGATCTAATTTGTTATGCAAGACCATATGTTAATTTAGATCTAGTTTGTTATGGAAGTTCGTATGTTAATTTAGATCTAATTTGTTATGCAAGTTCATATGTTAATTTAGATCTAACTTGTTATGCAAGTTCATATGTTAATTTAGATCTATTTTGTTATGCAAGTTCATAAATGAGATCTTTGTTATATGCTAGTTAAGTTCATAATTGGATCTATATTGTTTTATGCCAGTTTGGATGTTATGCCACTCTTTCTTTCCCTTTTTCTTATGAGTTAGGCTAATTGTGAGCCTAACGTATTATAAGAATCATACGAACGATTGACGTTGGGAAACATTAAATATTGGGCATTATGTAACTGGCATAAAATGGGTTGTAATCATATAATTAATTTTGGGCATATCTAGTAAATATGGAATAACTTGAATTGACCACACTTATGGATAATTTACATATAAATATAGACTTGGACATAAATGGTAAATATGTAAATTGGTTAAAAAATGAACATGCCTAACCCGAGGTTAGATTAAGTTGCAGTGTAAGACTGTCCGGAACCGCCCGGCACATCCAGCGGCCGCAACAACACAGATCTAATGTAAGAGGTTAGCGCATTAAGCCCAAAACGGGAGGTTAGGATGAGTTTGCGGTAGAAGTCTGCCCGGAACTGCCCGGCACATCCAGCAACCGCAAACAACAGTTCTAATGTGAGAGGTTGGTGCATTAATAAATTAATTAATGCCAATGAACAGACATGCTTAGAACGAAAGGGTTAAGTAACATATGAATAGGCGACACTTAACCAATACAACATGTTAATTAGACAAGTGGGTGGGGTTAAGTAAATTGAGAACACTTAACCAATACAACATGTTAATTAGACAAGTGGGTGGGGTTAAGTAAATTTAAAACACTTAACCAATATAACATGATGAATGAACTGGGTTAAGTTAATAAGAAACACTTATCCAATACAACATGATGTGTGGGTGGGTTAAGTTAACATGAATGGACAACACTTAACCAATATTACATGAACAAAGGGGATAGGGTTAAGGCAAGCTTAACCAATAATACATATTGACTTGGTAAGTAGGAGGGTTAAGTAAACCTTGGGTAGGTGGGTAATATTAGTGCATATAGGCCCACTGTAGCGACCTGGGAATTTCGACCCTCGAATCCAGACGTTTATACATCCTACGTCCAAATTCAAGTATCGAAATCTCAGAAAGCTAATAGAAAGAAATAAGAGGATGTGAAATAGAAAGAAAGAAAGTTAAAAATAGAAGAAAGAAGAAGAACAATAATACACAGTCTCACATCGCAGCGGAATAAAATATAATACAGAAATAATCTTTATTGAAAAAAAACTTGAAATATACTTACACTTCATCAGAGTACATCGGCCATTGCATTCATATGGACAGTTATAACAGTCTGTCCTCATTCACAACACACAGCGGAATAATATATACATATACTCCTTCGTCTGGTCTCCTGAAATCTGAACCTTATCCTGAACCTGCACAACTCGGTCTAACCCAACTCGGTCTGACCCGAGCATTACAAACGCACAGGTCAGTCTGGTGGACAAGCGTGAGAAAAACTCATTAAATTATTGGTAGCATCCAACTTGATTTCAACGTTAAAAATCATTTCAAAAGAAAAGGATAATCGTAAGACCAATACACACATAAACACAGACGGTTTTTACCTTACGATAACTCAAAACATTTTTGAAATCAATATCTTGTTGTGATATTACAATAGTGTCTAAATACAAATAAATATAATCTACCAGAACGCTTGCATCTCACGTTCTACATATATAGTATACAATCAAAACCGCGGCGCTTATTGGAGATTGGATTTCCAACTATGACAAGGTATAGAACCGCCTTCTGATAGTGTATCTCTAGAGAGGAACACGCTGGGTTCAACAAGGACGTCTTGCAAACCGGCCCACACATGACCGACCATTCATTTCTCTTGAGTGTATCGAATATATTGTCACATACGGTTGCTAGCAACATAACCGTTCTCGGGAGATACAGAAAATGGAAGAAGTAACAAATATGAATATTCTCTAGATGGTGACAATACACCGTAATGGGGGCGACCCACATAGCCATGCTGCCTACCCGATTTTTGTCATTTCTCAGTTGATGAGGCTTGAGGTCATAATTTATTTATTTGTTTATATATTTTTATTCTTATGGAACATCTGGCCACCATTCACTTTGAATGCCACATCGTCAGATCTGCCAAATCACTAATTGACGTCCACAAAAATACTCTAGTGGTTAAGCTAAAAGAAGTGCCCTTCTCCACCACCAACTATAGTACGTTTGAACAAATCAACGTACGTGACTCTTATGGAAATACTTTGTCAGACATCCGTCCATACAAGTTGCCCTGGGACTGGACAAACCGAAGGTACTCTCCTACCGCATCCTAGGAATCACCATATAGATCAGTAGCGAGAACTCCTTCAATCCGTAAATTCCAACCGCGACAGAACCACAATATATCTCTGGCCGCTAAACCAGAGATTTTAAGTAGTTCTTCCGCTTTATGAAGCTTCACGGTCTTCAATACTCCGTCTCGATCAACATCGGGTACATATTCAACGTTTTTGTATTTGCTAGTCGGAATGGTTTTCGAATATAAATTCGATCCCGGTCTTTCCGTACCAACAATCTCTTTAGGCCAGATTTGATAGTCGGTTATTTAACTATCAAATAAAAACAACCATTCATCCATAAAAGAAAATTTGAATTTATTGATTCAATACTCGCCTCTTTAATTATCATTTGTTAATCAAACTTCATAATTATCACAACCCTTGAAATACATAGTTTTGTTCTTATATTAGTATAAGAATGTTCAAAACCGGTTCATTTCTAAAACACTTTAATCACGTTCTTCTCATCTTGGTCATTAGTCCCTAACCGTACACTAGTAAGAGAATAACTCCCTAAGTACCAACCCCGAAGGCCGAAACCAACATCAGATCGATACTCAGTAAACCATTCATCTTAACTACTCTTCAATCAGTTTCTAATTCCAATAACTTCACTTCTAAATTCCTAAAATAGAATTTCCAATATCAATTACCATTTTAAATGAAATGTTTATCTCAAATTATAACCATTCAAATATTTTACTTATAAATAGCATTTTCAAAACATTGTTACAACCTTTAAAAAATATTTCCTTAACGATTCGATTTGCAAAACATTTGCTAAATATTTATTTCTAAATTGAAATAAGTTTTTTCTTATAACGATATATTTTCATTACCCAACTCAATTCCGTTGACATTTGTAAACCAGGTTTTAACAAGTTTTTAACCCATAAATAAGTTTTACAAACATTTGTATATGTTTAAAACTCCATTCTAGTTTTATTTCACTAAGCTTCATTTATTTCTATTCTAACTTCTATTCAAGATATTTGTATATAACTTTGGCAAATTCTTACTAATAATATTTATTATTTATAACCCGTATATAAAATCCTTTAATATAATCTATATTACATTTTTCAATTTGGTTCATCTCCAATTCAGTCACTTTTAATCATTTTAAAACCCTTTCTAATTTCCTTCAACATTCTTATTTGCAAAATATTCGCTTCGATCCCAATTCACCTCATCCGTGAATAATAACTTTTTATACCAATCCATTCTTGACTAAATTTGTTGATTTGATTCCAACTTGCAAATTTCAAGTTCCAATTCTATTATCATTTCTATTATTAGAGTTATTTTACATAACCTCATTTGTAATTTCCTTCGTAATTCAATATATTTAAAATATTAGCTTCAACCCGCATTTCTATTTTTCTCCCAAATTTACATCTGAATTATGTTTTTTTTAATTCTCGAATGTCCTACTTCTTTACAAACATTGTTACAAAATCTACTTCACATTTCATTAATTAAAAACAATTCTTTCCTTTAAAATCTGTTTCGATCAGTTTTTAAAGAAATATTCTATTTGAAAATAAAATTCCTTTAGAATACTTTTATATATTCTTTTATTCTGTTTTAAAAACCATCTATTGTTTTGCCATTCAAAACCCAAGGTCTAAGGTTAATACACATCCAAGCAGGGTCATATACTATCACAGGTTATCAATCATATCATATAACAACATATATGTGAAGACAATAAATAAATGTTGTGGAATCCAGTTGGATCCCTCCAACCTGTTTTTCCCGCATCCACGTATGTTAGTCAACAAATAATAATACCCATCCTGCTCCAAGGCAGGATATCGCGGTATAAAGGTCATCCACTATATATATTGTGGGGCGTATAGGGAAATCATCCGCTAATGGTACTGCGGGCATCCGCTAATGGTACTGCGGGCATTATCCAATCACCAATCACCAATATTATTATTATATAATATTATCACTTTATATCAATCAATTTATCAGCCAACAAGCAATAAATAAATTTTGGACTTTTAAAAACAGTCCCCAATAATTTAACTGAGTGAGTTTAACTCACCTCGATTTTCCATAGTTGAATATTCCATTTTATTCCAGATCGCCGCAGCTACGAACCGTCTCGAATTGTCTTGAATTAGCTTATTTCTACGATTAATAATTTTATTTAACGATTAATCAATTATTGATTAAATAAACTATTAATGAATAAATAATTTAATTCTTCTATTTATTTAAATTTCGTAAAGAGGTATACCTTACTATCTTTGAATTACTTGCTTTATCCACGAACCTATCTTTAAATAGCTTCAGAATATTGCTCCACTGATATTGACATTTCATCGAATACTTCACAAGCAATTACACCCTCCTTTTTTTATCACTACAGACCCACTGTCGAACGCCCATACCACATCCGAATTCAACTATCCCAGGTCATCTTTGAAATACTTCCCACAAATCATCAGTGTTATACGCCCTTCCATTTTCAAACCCCATTTCTATTGTGTTTGCACCAACCCCACAGAACACAGCCCAAACTCACTACTGCTTCACTGTTGCACTACCCCAATCCACCATAATGCCAAGCATCAATTCCTCCGTTCATTTCCAGACATGCAAAACCAAACACCCACTGCATATCCCTCAACCACTTCAATTTGATAATAGAAAGTTGAACTTCACCAAATTATTCATTGCGTACACCATATTTCCTCATCCAGTTTGAATTACTCCACACAGTCCCATCCTCCAACACCTCCTGTCAAAATTCAAACAATATTGAAACTGTCGAACTTCATAAACAAACTGCATCCTCCACCTTTTAATTCCAGTTTAAACTCAATCTCATTATCACCATTTCAAACCACCTAAAATTATCAGAAAACTCAATCCAATACATACTCAGTTCTTCACCAACGCCACCCTTTTGCATCTCGTTAATCCCTCATCTTATCACCAATACACTTTAACTCCACTTCAATTCATCCCTCCATACAAATCTGAATCCTTCTATTTCACCGCCAAACCCAGTCCATCCCCTTTATGCTCAATATATTTGAACTCTTTATTCGCATACTGTTAAACCCCAAAATACACCAACTAGCACTCCCAAAATCCCACTATCACGCATCCACTTCTTACCAGAAAACGAACTCCAGATCCACAAACCCGTACTCCAATTCAACTCAGACGAACCTCAACTTGCTACAGCGTCGCACCCTCATCAGTCGTCCCATTCGAAATCCTTGCAAACACGAGCACTCCAACGTTGGGCGAGCTTCAGAAAAGTCAATGGATTCAAATCGCGGTGCTCCAGAACGTCTCGAGTCTCAGAATGTGTTGCGGATTCAATTCACAATTTTGGATTTTATTTACTTTTTTTTATATATACTTGGTGGAGCGATTTTGATTCCTTATGAAGAAGGAAACAAAGGCAGTGGATCCGTTTGTTTGTGAATCGGAAGAATCGAACGCAGAAGCTCAATTTATATGAGAGAGATAGAAGGATAAGAAGAACATCCATTTCAAATGGTACACGATTGGAAAGGAGAAGCAGCTAAAATAGGATAGGTTTCAGAATTCCCTCGGTGGGAAGAAATAGGCTTGCAGAAAAGATTTGAAAGGAACAGGACGTTGTGATTTTGAAAAAACGAGGCAGCTATGTTAGATTAGGCTTCAGAATACCTTCACTTGAAAGGAATAGGGGCGTACTTCGTTGGTAATATATATTGTTAGGCTACCCTACTTCAATTTGAACCGCTGTAAATTTGATTAATATATCGCGTTGATTTCGAACTCCGATTTGAACGCAACAAATAGCATTTCTAGGGTTGTACCACTAATCTAAACTCATTGGAACAAGCTTCGAAGTCCTATTTGATTGTATAGAAAAGATATTAAATTAAACCGACAATTTACAATTAAATTATATTCAATTATTCTTATTTAATAAATTAAATAAATAAACTCTATATAAATCTCCAATTTAATTCAAATCAAACATTTAATCATTTTAATCATTCAACGTTAACCGTCAAAAAATACGGGACGTTACACCCACAAACTTAACCGTTAAATAAACATGTTTGAATCAGTAGGAGGGTTAAGTACATCTCGTGTAGGTGGACAATATTTTCATATATAGGCCCACAAACTTAACCAGTAGGAAACCCTATTAACGGGGACCCATTTCAGCAGTAACCCACATAGATGTATCATGGTACACTGAAATAGGCAGGGTGGGGCACGATTACTGGGCTGATTATAAGCGGTCAAAATAGCAGCGGGTGGTGCGGCAGTGTAGGTTCCGGTGGAGTATGGGCGTGCACGTGCTCCGGAGTGGAAAAAGCAGACACTAAGCATCAGTAGTATACACTGTGCATCTTGAATTGTGTCGGGTTTTCATCATAGGGATCGATACACCCTATGGTGGGACCAGCACAGGTATCTACATACAAGCGGAGCCGAATGACACAAGTAAACAAGCGAGGCCAATTGACACAAGTAAACAAGCGGGGCCGAATGACAAAAGTAATCAAGCGGGGTCGAATGACACAGGTAATAAATACATGCGAGTTAGGGAGCCGATCGATTAAGCGATAAGGGGGTAGTGTGGGGACATCTAGTATTTAGTATGGGCAAGTAAGGATTGTATGGGGTGAACACCTCTTGCTAGATATTACGCCTGAGGACTACCAATTACAAGATGGGGATCAACTTTCAGTATGGAATTAGTAACGGTGCGGTGAAATTAGCATTGGTGCAGTGTGGTAATTATCCTTTAGTGATTAGAAGCGCGATCAACGTTTATCTTATTCATCCTGCTTACCTTGTCATGCATATTTATGTATAGTCATTTCTTACTTCCCAGTTTATGTTCTTATCCTATCACTTTAATGATTATATTATTAAAGTCACTGGACTCACCAGACTTATGTCTGACCTAGTTTGTTTTCGCCTCTTTTCTTCCGTTTCCCTCCCTCCCCAGGTTTTTAGGGGAGGAAATATTCAAGCTTAGTTCGGATATCCCTTCTTCCAGCTTGAAGTTGAAAGATGAATTGCTTGGCTTTGATTTAGCTTATCAATGGCATTTTCTGTTGGGGATTACAGTTTTAATATTAAGTACTTTGAAGGTTTTGTACAAGACTGATATTATGTACTTGGTTTTGGTATTTGGAAATGTAATCAAACTTATTTCTGTTTCCACTGCAATAAAGTTATAAAAATTTTCAAGTACTACTTTCTCTATCTTGTAATATTCCATTCTGTTTACTTATAATACTCCATGAAACTCAATGCATTCCCTTTGTGAGTGACATTAACGGACGTGGGGTGTTACAGCGAGCCTCCTCTTAACTTTCCAATCTCAAGCAACAAAGCAGGTTCACATTGCTCACGACGCATTTGGATCTTAAAACATCTAGTGGCAACGCGGTCTTTAATTATGCTTACGAAAGAGGAGAGTCCACTTCTTGATCAAATGGTTCATGTAAATCCTTCGTATAGAAGCTTAATGTATCCACGGCATGCGGTTCAGGTGTGTTCTAGATTTAACAATTTTTAAAGAAATGATTAACATTTATTTTTTTATTTTTTTTGTAGTATAGTTAGTTTTTATTTTTAGGTTGTCACGTTTGTTTTTTCTGTTAGTTTAAAATTTCATTTCTATTATTTATTAACGAGCATAATGGCACACTCTCTGCGTGTGATGATGCACGCACTCCAAGCATGATCGTGGCACGCGATTCATGCATGAATTTTTATTGATCCATTATTCAAGAGTCGACGCATACAAATTAAGTTTTGAAAAGGAAAAGAAAATCAACCGCACATATCCTATATTTATGGGATAATTTTTTGATTTAAATATAAAGCAATTTTGGCACATCACGGTTGGACCCATTATTGAAAAGTCGTTGCGCAATTTTGTTATTAAAGACCCACTTTCCATTAAGTCTATGACACCTAATATAATACATGTTTATTTTAATATATATAGCATTTATAAATTTACTTCAATTTCTAAACTATGATATGATCAGCACATGTCACTGCAATACTAGGTGTCATAGACTTAATATTTATATCGTATGAATGTTAAAAAAATATGAAATGAATTATTTCTTTTATTAATATTTATATTAGCATATGTCATCGCATATTGCAGTCACATATGCTGATCAGATCATAGTTCAGAAATTGAAGTAAATTATGAACTATGAAGCTTCACACCAACAAAGTTCTTAATAAAAGAAATATGAAATGATTTATTCCTTTTGCAATAATTTTGACTACAGAATTACAAATCATTAGATTGATAAAAGAATTACATGCATATGATTAGATATATATACACACACACACACACACATACATACATACATACATACATACATACGTACGTACATGTGTATGCAACTGTGAACACGGGCTTAAAACAAAAGAAACAGCAATGGGCCAAGGCCCATGAGCACACAACCAAGATAAGAAGTGCGGTAGCTAGTATTACTTCACTTTATTTCGTCAAGATATCAGTTGGTTGGTAGTATGTTGGTATGTGGTTGACTTCGATTTTTCCAGCCATTGTCTACTCGCGAACGAAGTACAAGTCAACCTCGACGTGCTTCGTTCACGCATGTCATACAGGATTAGCTGAAAGCGATATCGTACTCAAGTTGTCACATCAGATCTTCGGTTTGCTGGAAATTGTAAACCCTAATTCCTGAAATAGGGACTTTATCCAGGTGACTTCGGCGGTGGTACATGCTATAGATCTATACCCGACCTCGGTTCTTGGACGAGAGATTGTTGGTTGCTTCTTCGAAGACCAAGAGATTGGGTTTGAACCCATGAATATGCAGTAACCTAACGTCAATCTTCAATCGTCAGGGTCTGAAGCCCAATCTACATCACTGTAATCATATATATTAAATTATTTGCTTGTAATTGGTTGTAAAACGTAGTTTTGTGTACCTTTTAAGTAGCGCAATATGCGTCAATGCTCTGATGTAGGGTTTTGCATAAACTAGCAAACCTTATTCACACTAAAACACAACTCTGGTCCTGGTTACAGTCATGTATTGAAGTTCCCCCACTATGCTTCTGTAATTTTTGATGTCATCAATAGCTTCACTGTTATGTTTGGATGGTCTAAGGTTCCTTGTCATAGGCGTGGGCAGAGATTTGGCTTTGTCCATCTTGGCACGACTTAATATCTCTATACGTACTTTTTTGAGATAATATTACTTCAGTTTTTTATTTCTTAATGACTTGAATGCCAAGAAAATAGCTTAGATTTCCTAGATTCTTTATAGAGAATGCTTTGTTTGGGTAATTAAGTATGTCATCAATTTCGGCACATTGTTGCTATTAACCCGGTTATAAACCTGAAAGAAATGTGCGCAAAGTCTAGGTAAAACAAGGTCGTATTGCTCTAGAATAGGGTGAGACTTCGCAGACAAGGCCTAGAGATAGAGTAGAGAAAGCACAAGAAGTCTGGGACAAAAATATTCTCACTACATGGACCGGTACTGGTCCATCTCCTATGGACCAGTACCGTCCATTGTTTTAAGGCGTTTGGGCATGGGACTCGTACCATACTACTTCAAATCCATAATAATCTCACTGAAGAAGTTTAGGGCCAATTAGATCAGTATAGCCAGGGTAAACCATGGATCGAAGTAAAAAGTGTATGTGACGGGACAAAGAAAGTGCAAACACTATCAAACAAAGACCCTAGGTTGCAAACACAACCTAGAAGACTCGTGTAAAACAACTATGAGAATCGAAGTGCAAAATAATTCGTCGACATGGACTGATACCAATCCATGGAAACAATGGATGAACTTGTAATTTTTGTGGTGGCTTTTACGTGTGGTTCCGAGCTCCTCTGCTTGCTGATTTGGCCTAACTCTTCCAAAACGCCTATAAACACACCATATGATCCAACACGAAAGGGGATTCAAGTCCTTGCCTTGCCAAAGTGCTGCTAAAGTCAATCTCCAACTATTCTTTGTCTCCAACAACCATTGATCATTTCCAACGGTAATACTTGATCTTCAGAGATAGCAACCTAAGATCACCTACACTACTAAAAAAGTGGGCATATTCGACACTAATTTGTGTGCGTTGCATGAAAAGTGTGGCGAAAGCTATGCTTTCTTTGATCTTCTACAATAACATTCATATGTTGTTGCATTAGATATGAATGCAGTGTTGCGGTTGGAATTCTTGTGCTGTGACTTGCAACACCAGTTCAAAGTGTTTCTTTACATAAATACATGTTAGGTCAGCGATCCGCGTTATCAATTTAAACAAATAAATAACGTAGATCTTTGATTAATCCAACAGTTCAAACGTATCCCTGCTTCAGTTTAGTGAAAATTTGGCGTGATCTTTTCCCCATTCACGAAATACTTCCCCCCAAAACAAATTTCTCCTATACTCCTCCTTCTGTCCATTTCTCTCTTCATAAAATCCGTCCATGAAGACCTCCGATCGCTACTCTACTGCCGGTACAAACTATAAACCTCCGATTGCTCCTATTTTACAAACTTTACACCTCCGATTTGGATCATTTAGGACAATTACAGGTAGTTAGGTCTTCATCATTTCGGTTTTATTTAGATGATTTCATCTCTAACTTATTTTGGTCTAACATTCAAAGTCTCTGGGGTAGTTGGGGTATACCGGTTACCATAAATTAGGGTTTTTCATACTTGAAGTGTTGTATTTATATGTTTGCATGTGTTGAAATTGTGCAAGTTTTGTATTTTTATGTTTGCCAAACCATTGATGTTTTGGTAAATAATGCTTATTTCGACAGGTGGAAACAAAATTTAGAGGACAAAAGAAATCCAATTTAAATGTTTAAATATCTATTTCTGTTTGTAGTTAAATAAAGCCTATTTATCTTCCTACATCGTATGACTACGAAGATACCCTGGGCATGGGTGATCTACGACTGTCAAACCCATCATCACCAGAAACTCCTATTGATTTTTATATAGAGATGCAAGAAAAGCACTACGATGATTTGCTTGAGAATGAACTAGAGCAAGAAGAACTCTGAAGACAATGGCGAGAAGAAGAACGACGTGAAGAAAGGGTGATGCGACGACATAGTCGTGCTGCCTTGCATCGTCAGCATCAAAACAACCAAGTGGTTAACGAACAGCCAACTGACTCACCAATCATAATGTGTGATTGTGGGCATGCCGCTGTAGAAGATGTTATTTCGATTGGATTCAACATTGGTCGTCATTATTTTAGATGTCGTGCTTATTCCACAGGGCGTACCTTTTGGAAGTGGATTGACCAATAGTTTCCAAGTCGAGCCACTGAGTACGCAAATGAATTACAACATCAACTGACAACGCTGCAAAATCAAGTTATTGGTTTTCAAACTGACGTTAGCAGACTTAACGACCAGCTTCAAGGGCTAAACATTAGAAGAAAAAATTAAATTATTGCATCGTTCATTGTATTAGGTACAATTGTATCGTCTTTGTATCACCTGTATAGTCTTTGTATCTGTACTGTTGCGTTTTGGTGCAGTCATATAATGTTATGAATTTATGTTTAGTATCCTTAGTTGCTTTTTTTATGTATTCTCCTAATAACTCAGTTCCAAAAGTTAGTGATAATTAATTCATATCAAAACAATCGTCTTTATATCATCACACTGGTTATGTATATTTGTAGATTATTAACTTTTTTTGTTTTTATTTCTAATTTAGTCAAACCTTACAGGGTAGCCCTTGTTCGTGTCTTGAAACCCTTAGTGGTATCAAATTTGGTCTTACTAGGTCGTGGTTAGATTGTGGCAATAGATAGTGAGTATTACATATGGATAGGACTTCCGAGATCAAGTCCAGAATATGTAAGCGAGGTAACGGGTTTTCTAAAAAATGCATTTGCCATTTATAAAGTAGGTGATGAGATGAAGTGCCCTTGCAAAAAATGTACAGAACATAATTGGTATTATGAAAATGTCATATATGATCATCTTATTTTTAATGGCCCTTCTCCATTATATACCAGGTGGATTTGTGAAGTTTCACAAACAAAATTAATAGGTGTTGATGACCATATGGATTGCGCAATGGAGATGGATTTTGAGGATAATTTAGATGTGATGTTCAAATGTGCGGGTTACAAATTTGGTCAAAATCCCAAGGACTTTGTAGTAGAACCAAATCTAGAGGTCGATATCGACATGTTAAAGAAGGAAAAAAACCGTTATATCATGGCTGCACTAAATTTTCTCGACTAAGTTTCTTGATCAGGCTTTATCATTTAAAGTGTGCTTATGGAATTAACGAGTCTGCATTTGGGGAATTACTAAAGCTTATAAAAGAAGCCTTTCCCGATGCCCAGGTGCCTTTGTCTTCCTACACTGCAATGAATGTCATTAAGGATTTAGGTCTTGATTACCATAAAATACATGCCTGCGCAAACCATTGCATGTTATATCGGGCAGAGAATAAAGATAAAGAGGCTTGTGACATTTGTGGCTTTTCGAGGTGGGCTGCAAAAGAAAAAGAAGACATCGTTGATAATAATGATCCACCAAAGTCGATTCCCAAAGTGTCGGCAAATGTTATGAGGTACTTTCCTCTAAGACCAAGGTTACAAATGATGTTTATGTGCAAAGAATTTTCCAAACTTATGAGATGGCATCAAGTGGAATGAAAAGAAGATGAAAAACTAAGACATCCGGCTGATGGTGTGGCATGGAAGATGATGGATGCTCGCTATCCTGATTTTTCATCAGAAATCGTAATGTTAGATTGGGTCTAGCATCTGATGTATTTAATCCATATTGTTCAATGAATTCAAGTTATAGTACATGGCCAATTGTGTGGGTAAACTACAATCTTCCACCTTGGTTATGTATGAAACATGAGAATTTGATTCTTTCAACATTAATATCTGGCCTAGATTCTCTAAAGAACAGTATTGACGTATATTTGCAGCCTTTAATTGCGAAATTGAAAGCGTTATGCAATGTTGGCATCGAAACATATGATTCCTTGACTGATGGGAATTTTAATTTACGTGCAAGCGTCTTATGGACCATTAATGATTTTCCGGGATATTCCATGTTTTCAGGCTGGAGCATGAAGGGGAAACTAGCGTGTCCAGTATGCCATTATGAAATTTCTTCAAATTATTTAAAGCATAGCAAAAAAATGTGTTATATGCACCGTAGAAAATTTCTTGATCCGACACATAAGTGGAGGCTGGATAAGAGGAGATTTAATGGCGAAACTGAAATGGGGAGCATTCCAGAAATATTATCAGGAACTGATAGTGAAGAGTTATTGCGGGGGTTCAAAATCGATTTGGGGATAAAACGAAGAAACCTGGTAAAAGTGATGGCCCTTTTAAAAAAAGGTCAATACTGTTTGACTTACCATATTGGTGTCATAATCCCCTTCGACATAACCTGGATGCCATGAACATAGAGAAGAACATATGCGACAAAATATTAGGTGCTTTACTTAATATAGGTTGTATGTTGAAGGATCACCTAAATGCTCGTTTGGATTTACAGGAATTTGGCATAAGGAAGACCCTTCATCCTATTGAATGTGGTGACAGAAAGCATGTTGAAATTAGAGCTGCAATATTTGATATGACAAATAAGGAAAAAGAAATATATTGCTCTATATTGAAGAACGCTAAACTGCCCTACGGTGGTGCCTCGAATATTAGTCGGTACGTGCACATAAAAGAGAGAACGGTTGTGGGATATAAGAGCCATGATGCTCATATCATACTCCACTGTTTATTATAATTTGCCGTGAAGAAAGCGTCAAAACCCGAGGTTGCGTTATCAATGATCATATTTAGTGCATTCCTTAGAGGACTATGGAGCAAGGTTATCGAAGTGGATGATATCAAGAGGCTGCAAAAAGAAATTATCAAGATACTTTGTCATTTTGAAATGATTTTTCCACAGGCTTTTTTCGATATAATGGTACACTTTCCTGTTCATTTATGCAGAGAAATCGAATACGGCGGGCCTGACCATCTTAGATGCATGTACCCAATTGAGCGATATCTAGGAAAGTTGGAATCTTATATGCGAAATAGAAACAGACCGGAAGGTTCGATTGCAGAAGGTTACTTGGCAGAAGCGTGTGCAATCTTCTGTTCAGGATTTTTAAGCGTTGATGGAGGAACAGAAAACACGTCGATTGATTTTGGAAGATGTCCAACATATTTGGAATATCATATTAGAACAAAGAAGAATAAAGATGGGAAGATGTTCAATTTGAAAGATGTAGATTGGAAGGCAACGCATCACTATATTCTGTTCAATTCCTGTAATAAAGAAATTGAGAGTTTAATCGAGTAAGTTTTTAAGTTCCTATATCATTTTCCTTAACTATAAATTAACATCTGCATTTTTTAGTTTTTTGACCTTAATTATTATTTAGGGTTTATCGAGCTTTTGTGGATGGTCTTGCAAATCCAAGAAGATACAAGAGGGAACGAGAACACTTCGAAGAGTTTTTGAATTGGCTTAAAGAAGAGGTTCTGAAAAAGGACAATATTTCAACAGATTTAGAGGTGTTTGCATTAGGTCCTAATTGAGTAGCTAGGAAGTTTACCGGTTATATAGTAAATGGATATAAATTCCACACAAAATTTAGAGATTCTCGATGTACCACACAAAATAGTGGTGTATTTTTGACTGCCAAAACCACCAGCTTTGCAAGTTCGAAAGACCAAAACCCAATAGTTGGTAATTTCAATTACCACGGATTAATCGAAGAAAATTTTGAGCTTGATTATTGGGGAGCTTTCACAGTGGTCCTTTTAAAGTGTTACTGGTACCAAGAGGAAAAAGATTCATATGGTCTTACCCGAGTAAATATTAGCAAGTGCCATAAAACTGATCCTTATGTCCTGTCATCGCAAGTGCAGCAAGTATTTTATGTGGAAGATGCAGTTGAAAAGAATAGTCATTACATTATTAAAAAATTGCTGAGAGTTTGGTGTGATACTGAAAATCAGAATGCAATGGAAGAAGATATGAGCAATACAAATTAACATGATATGGGCATAGGTGGTGAACTAGAACCAAAAGTTGTTGATGGGGGTTCAATTAGGGATGATGTCCCCGTAATACAACTTGAAATAGAACTAGAAGCAGAAGTTCCTAATCCTGTTCCATCTCATTAGGACAAAAAATTCCTCTTTCTTATTGCTTTAATTTGGTCTAATTTATGATGATTTGGCACTTTTTGTTTTAGATGGAAATTATTGTCTTTGATGAATGTATTTAGCACTCTTTTCTCATAATGCAATCTACACTGTACACATATTTTATGAATTAATGTCTTTCGTTACTGTCATCTAAATTGGTTATAGACCAAAATGTCATAGTTGTTGGTTTTTGTCCACTTTAACATGCATGTATCTTGTTCTAATGTATTCGTTTTGTACAGGATGGATGAACATATTAACATCCAACTGGAACAAGGCGAACAGTTTCGAAGGACATGTTACGTCGGTAGAGAATCCTTCACAGTAACAAAATCTGATGTAGACCGCTTTTCTTACAGTATGCATATGGACTTTATTAAATATGCTCTCCATCACACTGAAATAGGAGGAGTCTATATCATCAACAAAGGAACGAGGGGTGGTTGGCAATTGAATGACATGGACGTAATCGATTACGTACAGGGCTGCAAAAAGCAAGGAGAAGTGGTTTTTTACATTAACAACACCATTGACAAAGACAGTGAGTCGTTGATTCAACTACAGCCACATGTAATTATACGACCAAGGAAAAACATAATTCAAGGTATATATGTATATGTAATATAGATCCATTCTTATATATATCTCTGTGTGTGAAGAACTATTAAGAAGGCCATCGTTATTATCTTTACTGTTCCAGGTTCTGCTAAGAAGCCGGTTGAAAAGCGAAAGTATACTACTGCACACAGACTTCAGCAGCAACACAAAATGAGGAAAAACAACCCAACTCAAGTGGGTTCGAATAAACTATCGCCAAAGCCCGCTATGAATAATGATGAAGAAGATGTTACTGTGACGGAAAAAGGAACAGGAGGAAATTAAATATAGAAAATGAAACAGATAATGACGATGATACCCGAGAGAATGAAGCTGATGTTCAGGTATTTTTCAGTTTTCATTTCAGTTTTATTAATCCGCATGAAATCTTGTATTTCAAACTACTTTTTATTAAAATTCTTGTGCATGCATTGTCAAAATAGCAAGATACATCGACTCTTTTGGTTAACTAGCTTAAATTTATCATCGAAGGTCAGTAACAATGCTAATCTGCTTGCAGTTCTCACAACCGTCAGTTTTGACGAAGTATGAACAAGAGCGAATCGCGCGAATGCAAGAAAACGATGTAGTTAGTAGATCACTTGGGGTGCCTTCATTGGTTAGTTGTACGCAACAGGCTACAACACGAAATAAGAAAGATAAAGGTAAAGATGTTGCTGGATGTGTTGAATACATCCCAGAAAATGCTGGTGAAGACGTCACTGATGATTCATTGGATTCGGAGGTATAAAGAAGTTATCTGTTTATTACTTATTGTCTTTTCCTTTAGGAACATAAAAAATCTTGAACTTCGACTTAATTGTAGAGAATCAAAATTGTTAAGTCAATTACTTGGACCGAGAACTCGTTCGCGAACCAATGCAGCCATTGAAATTGAGAAGGAAGCGATGACCTGCACCTCCTCCAAAGAAAGCTGGCTCCAACAAGGATTTGATCATGACACACACTCCCACTCCAAAGAAACTCGGTAACCGGGAGAAATTCGCAGAAACATTAAAGAAATTGACGAAACCTACACCGTCTTTTTCAGGAGCTTTAAAACCTACAACGTCTTGTCCATCCATTTTAAAACCTACATGTAGCAAATTGTTCAAACAATCAACCAATTCATGTGAAGCTGCTGGTTCAGTTGCTGCTTATTTAGCGATGCGTAAACGTCAAAAGCAGAATGTTGAATCGCCTCCAACAATGGAAAATCTTACTGATCGATTAGAGCAGTAATGGATTGCAAAGGAAGATGAAGCAGGTACAGGTACAATATAATGTTTCTTTATCTGTGCACTGCACTGTTGAGTGTGTCTATTTTCTATTCATTTTTTTGAACCTGGTAGATAAAGCACAAGGTCCAAAAAAACCTAGAGGGAAGTCAAAAATGACCAAGGTGCATGCTAGAACCCCTGATGATAAAGTATTCATTGAGCTGAATAAGGATGGTCAGCCAATATCTAATAATATTATAGAGTTGAAATTTTCTTGGGACACTAGCAAAGGATAATGTGTCTCTTACTTACATCAATTGGCATGTTAATCCTGATCAATTAAAGCGACAAATGTTTGAATATGCTCTGGTACAATCTAATTTCCTTAACCATATACAGCTCAACTGACTTCCTAAATGTTTGGTTTTAATTAATTAGTTTGTTTCCTGAATTTTGTGATTGATATATTGTAGGCTAGGTATGTCATTCCTGAAGAAGGACACAAGTGAGTCCTGAACATGCTTAACGACTTTTGGAGGAAATACAAGTCTCGCATCAAAGCAAGGTATTATAAAAAATATTCAACTGATGAGGAAAGGCTTGCAAATAGGCCCAGTGCAATTCCGTTGGAGGATTTTAAAATCTTCTTGGAATACTGGGGGATGAAGCAATTCAGGTACAACTTTAATGATATTCACATTTTTATAATGTTTAGTAGTTCACATTAGCTTGTTTAGTGTTAATCTTTTCTTTAGTAGTTCGCATTATCCTTGTTTAGTGCTTTTTTTTTGGATTTCCAGGCCCTAGCTGATACTAATTCCGCGCATTGTAATTCATTAAATGAGACACATACCATGGGTCCCAAAACTGATGCAATAGCCAAAAAAAAGATAGTATGTGTTTTTTTGAACTTAAGTTATTTTTTTTATTGAGTTGAATTGGCCACATGATAATTCTAATTTGTTATATCATTGAATTATATTTTATATATCATTGTCACAATGTTCATAGGCAGCCGCTAGATCTGTAAATTCTTAACATTGAATGTCGCAAATTGTGTTTGATTTTTGGTAATCCTAATACTTGACAGAGAAAGAAGGACCCAGAAAAAGCCTCCCCATCCGCTGCCTTGGTTTATTTGGAAACATATAAACGAGAACCGGGTAGAAGTCACAAGACTAACACGGATGAACTAAAGGCCAAATACGTGAGTACATATATAATTAGATATTGAAATAGCAGTACTTATGTCAATATAATCGGCACATTGTACGTTTGTTGGAGCTGCTTATTAAATCGAACACATAGTTAGTTTGAAAGAAAACAAATTCTGTTAATAAATTCATTCCTGCCAGTTGCTATTTATATATATTCTTGCCTGGTTTTCATTGTGTAGGCGAAGGTTCAAGCAATGGTGGATGTAGGAAACACTGTTGAGGCAAATGCACTTGTTTCTGGTGGGCAGAGCCACACGCGGAACTGGCTTGTAGGAAGGCGAGGTAAAATGGCTGAAAAGTCTCCAACAACTCCTGGTTCTTCAAACAGTTATGTGCAAGAGCTGACCCAAAAAATAAGGCAAGAACTTGAGGAGGATTTGGAAGAAAAGGTGAACAGAAAAGTTAAAGAGAACGTGTCATGGGTGTTAAAAAAACTAGGTGAAGCCAATCCAGATCTTAATTTAGACGTCGGAGACTTTTGTGTCACCACAACAAGTGATGAAGATGACATTGTTACCCCTGTAACCCCGGCAACTGACTGAAGTATATGGATGGTATGTGTTAGCACTTGTGATATATTCTGTTCTTTTAAATTATGGCACCTATGGTATGTGTTCGTGATGGCACTTGTGGTATGTTTGGATGATGGCACTTGTGGTATGTGTTGGTGATGACACTTTTGAGTTGGTATATATAATTGGTTGGTCTGACTGTGGTTATGAATGTTTTGGGAGGATTTATTATATGAATATTTTGGTATGTATGTATAAATTTGGTGCAATGTTTTGGGTTGAATATATGTAGTGCAGAATTTGTAATTACAGGGTTGTATTACAGCTGCATTTGATTTTTTTCTGGTGTTGCATTTGATTTTTTTACCATTATAGTTGATGTTTTCTGGTGTTGCAGTATAGTATTGTGGTGTCGCATTAGATGGCACTGTGGTGTTGCATTAGATTGATGTGGTGTTGTATTAGACTGTGTTGTGGTGTTGCATTAAGTGTAATATTATTAATTCCACAATGGTACGGCACATGGGGCCACAGCTTATGTGGCGCCACGTTGATAGCTGACGCGGCATGTGACACATGTGCAGCTGACGTGGAGAGATGACATGGCGTGTGACACGTCGGCAACTGACATGGAAAGTCCATGTAGACCCCACTACCATGACCTAGAAGCCGGGCTCTGGCTTCTACTTAAGGCAACGCTGTATGTTGTTGCATTACATGCATATACTATTGAAATAGGGTTATAATGCAACACTTTCTTTCCGTTGTCGTAGATGGGAAAAAGCATTGCATTAGATGGCTAATGCAACGGCCGCGGATGCCACGCCCCCTTGGTGTTGCCTATTTGAAAAAATGGCCCACAACAACGCTTTTTTGATCTAAGGCCACAGAAAAATAGTGTCGAATATGTCCACTTTTGTGGTAATTCTAGGATGATTATAGAGATCTAACGCAATAATTGTAACACCCCGTGTATTCTATAACAGTGAAATTCACAAATTAAAGTATAACTAATTTCAAATCAAAGAATTAAGGGAAACGGGATACGCCATTGCGTTCGTCTCGGAATTCTGCTTGAAATAGAGTCCGAGTTTGCGTAAAACGGACTCCGTATGAAGAAGTTATGGCCTCCGGAAGTTTCAGAATTCAGTTTAAAATTCAAACAGACCAAAACAGCTCAGAAAAACTAATTCAAATTTCAAAATCGGGTCGGAATGGCCAGGGCGGGAAAATTCCCGCCCAAGGCACCCAGGTCGACTTGGCAGTCGACCTAGGGCTAGCCAGGTCGACTGGGCAGTCGACCTGGGTAACCCGTGTCGACTGCCAAGTCGACACGGTGTCGACTGGGGTGTCGACCTGGCCCCTGAGCCAGGTCGAACCCAGCCCACCCTGGCTGGTCTGGTCTGTGTTTGGTCGATTTTCTGAGCCTTGCCTTGTCACTAGGGCTAGGTGTCAGCTCCTGGTTGGTCTCTCCTTTGAACGAACGGCTATTATTAAACCAAGCTCCATCGACGGTCTAAATCAACTCACAAACTCTATAAAAAGGACCTAAGACTAACCCTAATTCACACACACTAAAATGGAGATGAGACCGTCATGCTGCTGAGGAGAGACTAAGGATAGCCGTCAGAAATTGGGAGACAATTAGGAGATAAATCAAAAGCTTAAAGCAACGTCAATCAAATCAAAACAACGCCTACAACAAGGGATAGCATCTCCAAATTCAGAATTCAGATTCCCGAATTGAAGATTCGTCATACGTTGTAAGTAGAGTGCTATTCCGATGTGAATAATTAATTGCGTTTGATTTGTGTAAAATGCGAAATGGAATTGTGGCGATAATAATCTATATTTGTATGTTATTTTGATTCTAAGTGATTTGGGAATGTTATGGTATACGATTGGATATTTGCAAGTATGTGATTTGCGTTGGAAGTTAACAACGAAATGGAATTGTGGCGATAATAATCCATACTTGTATGTTATTTTGATTCTAAACGATTTGGAAATGTTATGGTATACGATTGGATTCATACAAGTATATGATTTATGTTGACAACCATATGTTGTGGTATTTTATTTGGGATTCATGCAAGTATGTGATTCACTATTATGCCAATATGATGTACATACTTTTATAATCACTTTTAGTGTGTAATTGGATACGACTAAGTACTATAGTTTATATGAGTCTATGTTGGAATTAGCAAATCATACTTTTGTATTAAAAACAAAAGTAAGCACCTTTATGAACATGACTAAACTATGTTTGGTATCATGCTTAGTTGAAACATGTTTTAGGCCTAAGTTGTTATCAAAACCATATGGTGATATATATGACACAATTAAGTTAGATTTACATTCCAAATTGCAAGTTTACATGAATAGAATGATTCATGTTTAAGTATTATTTATGCCATGATTACATGAATGGAATGATTCATGTTTAAGTATTATCTATGCCATGATTATATGAATAGAATGATTCATGTTTAAGTATTGTTTATGCCATAATCATATGAATAGAATGATTCATGCTTAAGTATTGTTTATGCCATGATTCATGTTTAAGTATTGTTTATGCCATGATTATATGTTGTTACAATTGCAAGTTCACATGTGCCTACTTTATGTTAATTGAATCGTTATGTTGCAAGTTCATGCGTTCACACTCCCCTTTTTATGTTACCTCATAAACACCATGTTATAAGCCTCCCCTTTTTCATATGGCTAAGTTGGGTTTAAATGTTAAACCCAACATATCTTATATTGTAGCGAACGTGTAAAACGGGGGTAATGACGTTTGGGTTAAAATATAGAACATATGTGTTGGCATGTTTGACGCATGCCAACAACCTTGAAAAAAACAATTAAGTGGCATAAATAAATTTTAACCAATAAAGATAAAGTTGAATAATGGGCCGCAAATATTTACATATAAAAAGAAAAGAGACAAAATATGTAAATGTAGAAAATACGATGTGTTTAACCCGAGGTTGGATTGAGTTGTGATGTAAACCTGCCCGGAACCGCCCGGCTGTCCAGTAGTCACAAAAATACCTATCCAATGTGGGTGGTTAAACATGGAGCCCAGTAAAGACCCGAGGTTAGACTGAGTTGTGGCGTAAGACTGCCCGGACCCAACCGGCAACAGGCAGCCACAACAATACCTGTCTAATGTGAGAGGTCGAGGCTTTAATAAGACAATTAAGGCTGAGTCAGGATTGATAGGATTAAGTAAATTATATTAATACTTAATCAAAATGGAACATGCTAAACTATACAGACTGATTGGGGGTTAGGTTTATTAAACACTTAACCAACTTAGCATGTTGGCTAGAAATAGAAAACATAGTAGCGGGGGACCCTTTTCAGCAGTAACCCTACAAGGTGTATCAGGATACCCTGAACTAGGCAGGGTGGGGCACGATTACTGGGCTGACTGTAAGAGGTCAAATCAACGGCGGTGGTGCAGCAGTGTAGGTTCTAACGGGGTGCGGGCGTGCACACACTCCGGCGCAGAAAAATAAGGCACTGGGCACCAGTAGCATACCTGTGCATTCTAGAATTGTGTCGGGCCGCCACCATGGGACTTGATACACCCCATGGTGGGACCAGCATAGGTAACTACAACATCGGGGGCCGTAAGACACATGTAACTATGCGAGTAGGAGCCGATCATCAGAAAAGGGATCACTTCACCCTGATTATGGGGTGCCTGTTGGGAACTAGTTTATATGGGTACAGAGATTAATATAGGGTACGATAGTATTCGACCCTAGACAACTTAACTTAGTTTATGATGCTTTCCCATTTCCAGTTTATGCTTATCATACCCAGTTCTTTATTCATAGACTGAATAGTCCTAGACTTACTCAGGCTTTATGTCTGACTCTACTTTTCTTTTGCCTTCTTTTCTTTCATCCCCCTCCCCCCAGGTCCACAGGGAGGGAATACCGCAGCTTGACCAGTTTTCGCATCCTGCTTGAAGAGAAAGAATGTATTGCTTGGATCTTTTCCGTTTTGGGCTATGGCTTTGGGCAGCAATTATGGGACTTATGCAGTTTATTTATGTTTTCTTTATGCTTCTTTAATAATGTAATCAAGACAGTAATGAAGATGTTATGTTTTTGGGAGAATTGTGAGACAAGTATGGCATGTTTTTGTGAACACGTATTTCAATGAAATAAAAGATGTTGTTGTTTTCCGCTGTTCAAAAATATGTGTTCTTATATATGTCTTGTATATCTGTGACTTATACTTATAAACCTCCACCAAAATTCGGGCATTCCCTTTTGAGAGTGACCCTAACAGAGGTGGGGTGTTTCACTTGGTATCAGAGCATAGGTTTACCAGATAAGATAAAAAGTTTTGAAAATTTATTTTCAAAAGAAAATTTAAAGAAGCATTTTTAAAAGATAAAATATTATTTTATTTTAAAAAGGCAAAGTCCCCCAAAGCCATAGGTACTATCTCTTATCCTTCATTTTGAATCTATCCTTTTTGTTTCAGCATGTCCGAAGAACTTAACTTGCCAGAGGGTGTACCAATACCTGGTTGGTTTAGACGATTTTTAGAAGCACGGGCCACTCAGCCTGGTCCTACCGTTCCTCCTCCCCCGACTGCAGGAAATCATCCAGCTGCAGCAGCACCTCTTCCTCCACCTCCTCCGCAGGGAAACACTTTTGCTAAGAAATGTAAAGATTTTAAAGCTATGGGAGGAAAGGATTTTCATGGAACTGAGTCCTTCGTGGCAGCTAGAAATTGGCTGAAAGAAACCGAGGACTTATTCGTCATCTTTGAGGTAGAAGATAGGCAGAAGGTACAACTGGTAGTGTGGCTACTAAAAGGTGAGGCTTCCTACTGGTTGGAAGTCACTAATGCAGAAAGACCAGTGGAAACATGGGAGGACTTTAGGGCAAGGTTTGAGGCTAAATTTCTCTCAGACACAGAAAGGAGTTTGCAGTTGGAAAAATTCTTATTTCTTAAGCAAGGGAACAAGACAGTCAAAGAGTATGTTAATCAGTTCGATGAGCTGGCTAGGTTCGGACTGGACCTAGTCAACACCCCGCACAAGAAGGCTCTCCGTTTTGTCAAAGGGTTGAATGAGCCATTACACAGTTTGGCCATGACCCATATACCCATGGGAGCTACATATGAAAGGTTGGTACAGATGGCATTTCTGAACGAAGAGGATAAGGGCAAGAAGGAGACAAAGGCAGAAAGCTCTCAAGGGAAGAAAGAGGGTTTGCAGCCTAAGAAGATAGACTTTAAGAAGGGCAGGAAAGACAACAAAGAGAAGAGGAAGTGTAATTTCTGTGGCAAAGTGGGGCACTTAGTGAAAGATTACCGGAAAAAGAAGGCCAAGATGAATGGCGGGTGCTTTTCTTGCGGTGAGACAGGCCACATGGCAAAGGACTGCCCAAAGAAATGAGGACAGGGGCAGAGGGCTGGATCCACCTCAGGGGCACAGGTTCATGTGCTAGAAGCGCCACCTCTGCAACAGCGAGGTATAAATACTTTTGTAGAAAGTTTAGTTTATCTTTATGATCACCCCGTTCGCACTTTATTTGATTCTGGCGCATCACACTCCTTTATCTCGTCTGCTTTAGTAGAATCTCTGCACCTAGAAACTAGTATGGTAGAGGACCCCTTAGTTGTTTCAAACCCAATTGGGGGCCCAGCTCATTTGTCTATGATCTGTGTGGGATTGAAAATTTCTATTCTAAGCGTAGAATTTAAATGTAGTGCCTTTGTTTTGGGCTTTTCGGGATATGGTTTAATTTTGGGCATGGATTGGCTATCCAGTAATGGGGCCATCCTTGATTGTGAGAAAAGGGTTGTTAGGCTCCTGACCCAGCTCGGTAACACTTTGGAAATTACTTGTAATCCCTCGTATGCGGTTATGCTTAGTCATCTTGAATCGCTAGATGCCTCTGTCGACAATTTGCAATCGGTTAGAGTGGTCCGGGAATATCCGGATGTCTTCGAAGAGGTGAAGGGCTTGCCTCCGAAGCGGGAGATAGACTTCCGCATATATCTTGTAGATAATGCAAAGCCCGTTGCATTGCCCGTTAGACACATGGCTCCACGGGAAAGGAAAGAGCTCAGTAAACAGATTAAAGAGCTTCTAGAGAAGGGGTTCATTAGAAGGAGCATTTCAGAAGGGGGCGCTCCAGTGGTGTTCGCTACAAAGGCGGATGGTTCACTCCGTCTATGTGTTGACTATAGGGAGCTCAACAAGCTAACGAAAAAGAATAGGCACCCTCTCCCCAGAATTGACGATCTGTTTGATCAGCTTGTAGGAGCGTCTGTTTTCTCCCAACTCGATTTAGCGACCGGTTTTCATCAGCTAAGGGTGGCTGAAGATAGTATCGATAAAACGACATTCAGAACCCCAGATGGCTTCTTTGAATGGCTTGTCATGCCTTTCGACTTGACAAACGCACCTGCTTACTTCGTGGACCTGATGAGTAGGGTATTCAGAGATTTCCTCAATAAGTTCGTAGTGGTCTTCGTAGACGATATCCTTATCTTTTCAAAGAGTGAAGAGGAGCATGCTCAGTACTTAAGGGCAATCATGGAAACTCTGCGAGTCCATCAGCTAAAAGCCAAATTCTCCAAATGCCACTTTTGGAGAGAAGAAGTGAGGTTCCTTGGGCACATAGTATCCAAAGAAGGGTTAGCTGTGGACCCTGCTAAGGTAGTAGCGGTACAGGATTGGAAGACACCAAGGAATGCAACTGAGGTCCGAAGTTTTCTATGACTGGCAGGTTTCTATCGAAAGTTCATAAGGGATTTTGCGAAAATCTCAGCTCCGCTCACAAAGTTGACCAAGAAGAATCTAGTGTTCAATTGGGACTTGGATTGCGAGTTTGCTTTCCAGCGACTGAAAAGGGCTCTTACAACAGCCCCAGTTTTAACATTGCCAGATGGAAGCAAGATGTTCACAGTTTATACAGATGCATGTGGGACAGGGCTAGGCGCTGTCTTAATGCAAGAAGGAAGGGTAGTAGCTTATGGCGGAAGGCAGTTGAAAGTGCACGAAAAGAACTACCCGACCCACGATCTTGAGTTAGCCGCCATCGTCTTTGCACTCAAGTCATGGCGACACTATCTCCTAGGTGAGAAGTTTGAACTTTACACTGACCATAAATCGCTGAAATACCTTTTCTCGCAGAAGGACCTTAACTTGAGGCAACAGAGATGGATGGAGTTTCTTGCCTCGTATGATTTCGAGATCTCCTACACTCCGGGCAAAGGCAACGTAGTGGCAGACGCGTTGAGCCGAAAGAAACTGACCCTAAGCCCACTGTTTGTTGAAAGACAAAGCCTAGAGTTTATAGCCAGCTTTGACTTTAGGCCCTCCTCCGATTTTTACCAGGCTTGCTAGCATCTCTCGAAGTACGCTCGACTTTAGTGGACTCAATAGGGACAACACAACGCGAAGACCCTCAGCTTGTGGAGACGATTGATAGACTAATTAGGGGTGAGACTTCAAGTCACCTCAACGGATACTCCATCGACGATAAGGGTTGGCTAAGGCGAGACAGAAGACTATGCGTCCCACAGACAAGGGATTTAGTAAAGAAGGTTCTCGAGGAAGCACACCACTCCAAGATGACGATACATCCGGGCGGGGATAAAATGTACAAGGACATAAAGAGAACTTTCTTTTGGAACGGCATGAAGAAGGACGTGGCATATTTCATTTCTAAGTGTATGATGTGCCAACAGGTTAAGGCGGAACAGAAAAAGCCTGGCGGTCTGCTACATCCTCTAGAGGTCCCGCAGTGGAAGTGGGATAGCATCTCAATGGACTTCATTGATGGGCTGCCTAGGTCTAGGAGAGGCAACACTAGCATTTGGGTAATAGTGGATAGGCTTACTAAAAGCGCCCACTTTTTACCTGTCAAAAGTAAAAGAACTGCCTCATCCCTAGCATCTCTTTACCTTAAGGAAATTGTTCGACTCCATGGAATACCATCCAGCATTATTAGTGACCGAGACCCTATCTTCACAAGTGAGTTTTGGCGGAGTCTGCAAGAAGCGGTAGGCACACAGTTATGCTTAAGCACAGCCTATCATCCCCAAACCGACGGCCAAACAGAAAGGGTGAACAGAGTTTTGGAGGACCTTTTAAGACTGTGCGTCCTAGACTTCGGAGGGACATGGGAAGACCATCTTCCTTTGGTGGAATTTGCCTACAACAACAGCTATCAAGCAACCATCGGAATGGCGCCCTTCGAAGCTTTATATGGAAGAATGTGCCGATCACCCACTTGTTGGTGGGAGTCTACTGATAAGCTCATACTTGGACCAGATATGATCCGAGAGACTTCAGAGAAAGTAGACTTAATACGAAGAAGGATGAAGACGGCCCAAGACAGACAAAAGTCCTATGCCGACAAGAGGAGGACCGACCTTGAATTTGAGGTTGGGGACAGAGTTTTTCTTAAGGTATCTCCGCTAAGGAACGTTGTTCGTTTTGGAACCACAGGAAAGCTAGCACCAAGGTTCGTAGGGCCATTCCCTATCATCGAGAAAATTGGGAAAATGGCCTATAGATTAGAGCTACCCGAAAAATTGGCCGGAGTTCACAACGTCTTTCACGTTTCACATCTCCGAAAATGTCTACATGAGTCTGCTAAAGTGGTAGAGCCAAATATCCTAGAAGAAGCTGAAGTGGAACGCGAAGCAACCGTAAGGAAAGTTCCAACCCACATATTAGGAACGGAAGTGAAGAAGCTACGCAACCGCGAAGTCAAGCTCGTCAAAGTTCAGTGGAGCGACGCCGAAGAAGATGTAACTTGGGAAACTGAAGCTAGAATACGCGCAGCCTACACTTTTCTTTTCGAGGGTACATCTTTGATCTTTCCTTTTTCCTTAAGTTGCGCTTTTATCTATCTTTTTAGGTATATTTCCTCGACCTTATCTTTTAGGTAGAAACCCTTTGGATGAAAACATGTAATTGAAACATGTTATGGATGATGGTTGCAAGTGATTGCTAGTGGTTGCTCGTGGTTGCATATACACACACAATCTAGGTTTTAGATCAGCTCAGTCACTTCATATTGCATATGCATAAATGTATTTATATTCGTATATGGTTGAAATTTAATGTGTTGTCATATGGATGTTGCATTTGTGTGAATGATTGTGCACTCATGTAGAATCATGAATAGGAAAATTTGCATACATAATGGATTCATGGCACTCACATAATTTGCATTAAGGAGGTCAACTGAATCAGTAGACCGCCTGATTTTGCATTAGATAAGTACATGTACACATACTTCGCATATGATCATGAAGCATTAGAAGTCTTTTAAGGACAATGGATGCTCGTGTTTGATGGATGAGTAGATGGATGTTTGGATGTTAGGATTTACATTCTTCCTGAACTTGAAGATTTCGGGGATGAAATCCTTTTAAGTGGGGGAGAATGTAACACCCCGTGTATTCTATAACAGTGAAATTCACAAATTAAAGTAAAAATAATTTCAAATCAAAGAATTAAGGGAAACGGGATACGCCATTGCGTTCGTCTCGGAATTCTGCTTGAAATAGAGTCCGAGTTTGCGTAAAACGGACTCCGTATGAAGAAGTTATGGCCTCCGGAAGTTTCAGAATTCAGTTTAAAATTCAAACAGACCAAAACAGCTCAGAAAAACTAATTCAAATTTCAAAATCGGGCCGGAATGGCCAGGGCAGGAAAATTCCCGCCCAAGGCACCCAGGTCGACTTGGCAGTCGACCTGGGGCTAGCCAGGTCGACTGGGCAGTCGACATGGGTAACCCGTGTCGACTGCCAAGTCGGCACGGTGTTGACTGGGGTGTCGACCTGGCCCCTGAGCCAGGTCGAACCCAGCCCACCCTGGCTGGCCTGGTCTGTGTTTGGTCGATTTTCTGAGCCTTGCCTTGTCACTAGGGCTAGGTGTCAGCTCCTGGTTGGTCTCTCCTTTGAACGAACGGCTATTATTAAACCACGCTCCATCGACGGTCTAAATCAACTCACAAACTCTATAAAAAGGACCTAAGACTAACCCTAATTCACACAAACTAAAATGGAGATGAGACCATCATGCTGCTGAGGAGAGGCTAAGGATAGCCGTCAGAAATTGGGAGACAATTAGGAGATAAATCAAAAGCTTAAAGCAACGTCAATCAAATCAAAACAACGCCTACAACAAGGGATAGCATCTCCAAATTCAGAATTCAGATTCCTGAATTGAAGATTCGTCATACGTTGTAAGTAGAGTGCTATTCCGATGTGAATAATTAATTGCGTTTGATTTGTGTAAAATGCGAAATGGAATTGTGGTGATAATAATCTATATTTGTATGTTATTTTGATTCTAAGCGATTTGGGAATGTTATGGTATATGATTGGATATTTGCAAGTATGTGATTTGCGTTGGAAGTTAACAACGAAATGGAATTGTGGCGATAATAATCCATACTTGTATGTTATTTTGATTCTAAACGATTTGTAAATGTTATGGTATACGATTGGATTCATAAAAGTATATGATTTATGTTGACAACCATATGTTGTGGTATTTTATTTGGGATTCATGCAAGTATGTGATTCACTATTATGCCAATATGATGTACATACTTTTATGATCACTTTTAGTGTGTAATTGGATACGACTAAGTGCTATAGTTTATATGAATCTATGTTGGAATTAGCAAATCATACTTTTGTATTAAAAACAAAAGTAAGCACCTTTATGAACATGGCTAAACTATGTTTGGTATCATGCTTAGTTGAAACATGTTTTAGGCCTAAGTTGTTATCAAAACCATATGGTGATATATGTGACACAATTAAGTTAGATTTACATTCCAAATTGCAAGTTTACATAAATAGAATGATTCATGTTTAAGTATTATTTATGCCATGATTACATGAATGGAATGATTCATGTTTAAGTATTATCTATGCCATGATTATATGAATAGAATGATTCATGTTTAAGTATTGTTTATGCCATAATCATATGAATAGAATGATTCATGCTTAAGTATTGTTTATGCCATGATTCATGTTTAAGTATTGTTTATGCCATGATTATATGTTGTTACAATTGCAAGTCCACATGTGCCTACTTTATGTTAATTGAATCGTTATGTTGCAAGTTCATGCGTTCACACTCCCCTTTTTATGTTACCTCATAAACACCATGTTATAAGCCTCCCCTTTTCCATATGGCTAAGTTGGGTTTAAATGTTAAACCCAACATATCTTATATTGTAGCGAACGTGTAAAACGGGGGTAATGACGTTTGGGTTAAAATGTAGAACATATGTGTTGGCATGTTTGACGCATGCCAACAACCTTGAAAAAAAACAATTAAGTGGCATAAATAAATTTTAACCAATAAAGATAAAGTTAAATAATGGGCCGCAAATATTTACATATAAAAAGAAAAGAGACAAAATATGTAAATGTAGAAAATACGATGTGTTTAACCCGAGGTTGGATTGAGTTGTGATGTAAACCTGCCCGGAACCGCCCGGCTGTCCAGTAGTCACAACAATACCTATCCAATGTGGGTGGTTAAACATAGAGCCCAATAAAGACCCGAGGTTAGACTGAGTTGTGGCGTAAGACTGCCCGGACCCAACCGGCAACAGGCAGCCACAACAATACATGTCTAATGTGAGAGGTCGAGGCTTTAATAAGACAATTAAGGCTGAGTCAGGATTGATAGGATTAAGTAAATTATATTAATACTTAATCAAAATGGAACATGCTAAACTATACAGACTGGTTGGGGGTTAGGTTTATTAAACACTTAACCAACTTAGCATGTTGGCTAGAAATAGAAAACCTAGTAGCGGGGGACCCTTTTCAGCAGTAACCCTACAAGGTGTATCAGGATACCCTGAACTAGGCAGGGTGGGGCACGATTACTGGGCTGACTGTAAGAGGTCAAATCGACGGCGGTGGTGCAGCAGTGTAGGTTCTAACGAGGTGCGGGCGTGCACACACTCCGGCGCAGAAAAATAAGGCACTGGGCACCAGTAGCATACCTGTGCATTCTAGAATTGTGTCGGGCCGCCACCATGGGACTTGATGCACCCCATGGTGGGACCAGCATAGGTAACTACAACATCGGGGGCCGTAAGACACATGTAACTATGCGAGTAGGAGCCGATCATCAGAAAAGGGATCACTTCACCCTGATTATGGGGTGCCTGTTGGGAACTAGTTTATATGGGTACAGAGATTAATATGGGGTACGATAGTATTCGACCCTAGACTACTTAACTTAGTTTATGATGCTTTCCCATTTCCAGTTTATGCTTATCATACCCAGTTCTTTATTCATAGACTGAATAGTCCTAGACTTACTCAGGCTTTATGTCTGACTCTACTTTTCTTTCGCCTTCTTTTCTTTCGTCCCCCCCCCCCCAGGTCCACAGGGAGGGAATACCGCAGCTTGACCAGTTTTCGCATCCAGCTTGAAGAGAAAGAATGTATTGCTTGGATCTTTTCCGTTTTGGGCTATGGCTTTGGGCAGCAATTATGGGACTTATGCAGTTTATTTATGTTTTCTTTATGCTTCTTTAATAATGTAATCAAGACAGTTATGAAGATGTTATGTTTTTGGGAGAATTGTGAGACAAGTATGGCATGTTTTTGTGAACACGTATTTCAATGAAATAAAAGATGTTGTTGTTTTCCGCTGTTCAAAAATATGTGTTCTTATATATGTCTTGTATATCTGTGACTTATACTTATAAACCTCCACCAAAATTAGGGCACTCCCTTTTGAGAGTGACCCTAATGGAGGTGGGGTGTTTCAATAATCAATAGTCCTTGTGATTTCTTGTTAATCTCTACTTTGGAGAACGTTGTAAACATCTATAATTCATTGTATTTGGCTTGGCAAGGATAATACTAAAAGAGTTCAAAGTGGACGTAGGCTTCATCACAAGTTGAACTACTATAAAATTGTGTTTTCCTTCTTTACTCTCTACTTCTTTCCTTTTTACATTTATTTATATATATTGTATTTTTTTTCTCATCGTGGGGTGGTCTTTCCCATTAAACTTATGATATCGCCATTTTTGGAGTTAGCATTTAGTGCTTTCACTGAGAATTGAACACAGGTCCTAGATCTGCGCTTCTACTATAAATCATCAAGATTTACAAGGTAGATCCACGAAAAAGACTGCATTAAGAACTCAAAGTTTATTTGATATTATGGCTCCTCCAAGGAAAAAGACAAGTAAGAGAAAATCAGTGGCAGCAGAAACTTCTGCGAATATAGCTGATGACACTCAAGTTCCCCCCAACAACCAGTAACCCTAGAGTAGCTCAAGTCTAGGAGAAGCATTAACCCAAATAGAACTGGATACCATGGTATAAGGCACGATACGGCGTCTGTATGCTACGAACAGGGCTTTAGTGGAAAAATTAGATGCTTTGCTTACCGTAAGGCAAAAATTGGGAAACGATAGGGTAGAAATTAACTTGGACGAGCATGCACACTCATCTGGCTTCGATCGAAGAAGATGGAATCCAAGAACCGTCGAGAGGATGTATGTTACCAGTGTTTCTCGAACTAGCACAGGAAGGAATAAGGGCGCCTTTCCTAGAAATTTGAATACGAGAAATGATCAAGATTACCAAGTCAACAGTGACAACGATGTGGATAGAATGTCAATTTTGGGTGATAACCATGGTTATAATGTCAACGTTGGAGATACTAATGTTTCCTAGAAATTTGAATATGAGAAATGATCAAGATTACCAAGTCAACAGTGACAACGATGTGGATAGAATATCAGTTTTGGGTGATAACCATGGTTATAATGTCAACGTTGGAGATACTAATGCTAATTTGGAAGATCAAAAACAACATGTGAGTCCATCTTCTCAAAAAATTGTAAGCACCACCATAAGGGCACCCCCACGAATTGGAGGAACAGGTCCCCAACTAGCTAACCCAGGTCGTCTACCAAGTCAGCCACTAGGAAAAGTGACTGGTGTCCACCCCATGGAGCAATGCGATAACGAGGAGTACATCTTCAGGATGATTAAGCAGATTATGAAAGAAAGTATGTCTAGGGAGGATGAAGAGGAAGACTAGGGATTTTCTCCAAATCATACCGTGTCCACAGGGAAAATATTGAAAGCGCAGTATCCCAAGAAGTTCGTTCCCCCAACTATGCCAATGTATAATGGAACAACGGACCCTAACTTATTTATGTTCAAATACGATTTCCCTATGAATGGTGCTCGGGCAATTGATGAGTTGAAATGCCGATATTTTTCGGTGTATTCGGAAGAGGTTGCCTTGCTTTAGTTTACAAAACTTGCACCAAAATCTACTGATAAATTCGAAGACTTGGCTTGCAAGTTTAAGCAACTATTTAGATTGTACACTTCAAATACAAAATATATTATGTCTTTATCTGGATTGACCCAAGAACCTGGAGAACCATTAAAATCCTTTTTAATCGCTTCAATACCGCAGTAACAGAAGTGGGTAATTCTGAGCCTAGGATGGTGTTGATGGCATTAGTGCAGACTATCAATAAAAAAACTAAATTTGGAAAGTGGGTAAAAATGAAGGATCCTAACACACTTGAGAAATTCTATCAAAAGGTCGAGGAGTTTATTAGGTTGGAGGAAACAACTCTAGCAGTTGGGATTGTTGTTGGTAGCTTACAAAATCGAAATGTTGATGATACGAAAGAAATAAACGATACACCAGATGATGGAAAGAAACCGGGAGGTCAAAAGAGAGGAAATAAGAACAAGGGTAAAGTTAAGAAGGATGGAAAATGTCTTTGGTATTTTAGGTCATAGGACTTCACGTAACGAAACACACGAGAATATCTTCCTGGCTACCAACGACCAAGAACGCTTCTCGAAACCGTCTCCCCTAAGAATAACGGACAACCAGAAAAATTATGGAAGATTTTGTTGCTTCCATAACCAACCAGGTTACAACACCAATGAATGCCGACACCTAAAGAATATGATAAAGGATATCATTAGAGAAAATAAATTGCAGTAGTATATCAAGAAGCTTTAGGTAGTAGAGCCGGTCCCCAACCGCCCAAGGGCAGGTCATTCCAACTAACCAACATGACCTAGCAATCAAAATGGCGATTAGAATAATGGAAAGCTAGTCTTTCATACCATTTCGGGAGGGCCCCATCTAGCATGGAAGAGTTGAGGAGAAATGGAGAGATATTTGAGTACCTTGAAGTACACGCCAAAGGATGAAAGTTGCCACATCTTAGAAGATATGAGTCTAGCAAAGCAGCAGAAAATATTCAATGATGACATTTTCTTCAGACTAAGGGATTCAGAGGGCATCATGGCCCCAACGCTTGACCCAAAGATAATGACAATCAAAATCGGCTCGGCTACAGTAAGGAGGGTTCTTGTTGTCTGTGGAGCATTCATAAACATCCTTTTCAAAAAAAACTTCAATCGGATGAAGTTATCCATGACAGATGTGTCGGTATGTCAGATTAAAATCCAAGGATTCTCTGGCGAGCCGCAGCAACCAATTGCAATGATTAATCTACCCGTTGAACTTAAAGAAGGTGAAGTAGAGTGTGTTGATCAAAACCTTTGTTATTGTTGATGAAATTTCTGCTTATAATGCATTATTGGGAAACCTACGTTACTGGACTTCAAGATCGCCTTAGCACCATTGTGCCTCGTAATGAAATTCCCCACAAAAAATATAGTTGGAATGATCAAGGGAGATCAGAACACTGCTCGAGAGTGTTATATAACTGAATTACGAGAAGCCAAAAAGAAGGAAAAGGGGAACAATGTGGAGGGACCCCTTTGCATTCAAGAACCTTCTTTGTAGAAATTAAAAGGAAGCCCCTGCACAGGGTAGCATAATCGGGCTTGTAAGCCTATGGACCCTAGGAAAGATGGTGCAGGGGACAATAAAGCAACACCAGTAGAGATTACCGTGATTGTCCTGGTAGACGTTAAAGATCCAACTTGAGCGTTGAATATCGGATGACAACTTGGTGTAAGGATACAGAGAGAACTGGTAGTTTTTCTTAAAGCAAACCTGAATGTGTTCGCTTGGAGCCATGCAGATATGTGCATCGACTTCTCAGATCTCAACAAGGCGTGTCCTAAGGATAACTTCCCATTGTCATGGATTGATCAGCTTGTGGACGGAACAAAAGGGCATGAGTTGTTGTCTTTTATGGATGCTTATTCGAGGTATAATCAGATTATGATACATGATCCCGATCAAGAGAACAACAGCTTCTTTACCGATTTAGGACTGTATTGTTACTAAGTGATGTCGTTCGGACTGAAGAATGTGGGATCAACTTACCAACTATTGGTTAATATGATGTTCAAAACTCAGATTAGCAAAACAATGAATGTATATATGGACGATAAGTTGGTCAAGTCACGAAAGGCAGTCAATCATATGGATAATTTAGTTGAGATATTCGGAATCTTGCGAAACTATGGAATGAAGCTCAATCCATTGAAATTTTCATTGGAGTCTCTTCCGGGAAAATTTAGGATTTATGGTTCGCGCTAGGGGCATTGAAGCTAACCCGATGCATGTACCGGCCTTGACAAAAGTAAGAGCACCTAGCAATAAGACGGAACTTTAGAGCCTGGATGAAAAAATTTCAGCATTAAGCAAGTTCATCTCAAAAGCAACCAATAGATGCATCACATTCGTCGATTCCCTGAAAAAGGGGAAGAAGAACTTTGAGTGGACTGCAGAGTGCTAGACTGCCTTTGATAAATTGATAAGACATATGAAGACTCCACCAATGCTTTCCAAACCCAGCGACGGAGATGATTTGTTCATATATTTAACAGTTTCTTCCCACTCCTTGAGTGCAGCCTTAGTAGGAAAAGAGTCTTGTGTCCAATGACATGTGTAGTACATCAACAAAAGATTCACTGGAGCAGAAAAGTATTACCCCAATCTCAAGTTACTCGCCTATTGTTTGTTGATTGCATCGAGAAAATTGCGACCTTACTTCCAGGCATATCCGATTAAGGTACTTATGGACTAGCCATTAAAGCAATTCTTATTTCGCCCTGAAACTTCGGGCTTATTATTGTAATGAGACATTGAGCTAAACCAATACGATGTAATGTATTATCTTTGAAGATAGATTAATGGAAAGCATTAATTGACTTAGATTAATGGAACAACATTGTTTGACTTCATCGCCGAATTTACCTTTCGAGACGATAATGAGGAAGAAGCAGTGGAAGTGGCTGTGCATTGGAAATTGTATTTTGATGGAGCAATGAAGGAGTACTGTTCAGGATCAGGAGTTGTCCTTGAGACTCCCGAGGAGTTTTCAGTTTGTTATGTGCTACGATTGGAATTCTCGAACACCAATAACGAAGCAGAATATAAGGCCTTAATCAATGGGCTAAAACAGAAAAGGAATTTAATTTCTGAACTCTCCAAATCTTCAGTGACTCGTAGCTCACGGAGTCTCAGGCCCGAATAGAGTTTCAAGTGAATGGAGGAAATTTGGCTCTATATTTGTCAAAGACATGGGAACTTATCAATGACTTCGATTATTACACCATCACTCATGTTCTGAGAGAAGATAATATGAAGGCTGATTCACTTGCAAAGTATGTCAGTTTCGAAGATGCCAAACTCTTGGGCTTGATGCCAGTGGAAGTCCTTACCAATTCGAATATCAATGACTTGGAGGTGGAATATGTTATGCAAACTACTGAGGAACCAGAGTCGTGGATGACCCCTATAGAAGAATATCCGAATAACGAAACACTCCCGATGAGTCGGGTGGAACAAAAGAAGTTGCTTAGGGAGGCTCCAAGGTTTATCATGCAAGATGGAAAGATATATAAGTGGAGATTCTCCATTCCATTGATGCGATGTGTAATCCAAGAAGAAGATAGAAGAATCCTAGCTAAAGTACATGAAGGTGAATGTGTGACCATTATGGTGGACAAAATCTCATCAAGAAAGTACTTCGATATAGCTACTTCTAGCCTAAAGTGAACAGGGATGCTGTAAATTTTCCTAAAAATATGACAGGTGCCATAGATTCACAAAAATCCCAAGAGCCCCGTCATCAGAATTAACCACATATGGTCAGCCCATAACCATTTGTTGTATGGATAATTGATTTGATGAGTGTTACCGATGGAAAAAAAGGCGCCAAACATGCAATCGTTGTTGTACATTATTTCACAAAGTGGGCCGAAGCGGAACTACTGGCCATGATCACCACTAAGAAAGTTATTAACTTTGTGACTAAAAACATTATTTGCAGGTTTGGCGTTCCACATAAGATAGTCACCGACAATGGAACAAAGTTCGAGAGTGAGGAGTTTCAGAGATTCTGTAAGCAATATCGAATTCAGAAAACCTTCGCAGTTGTGGAACATATGCAGACAAACAGGCAAGTGGAAGCAGTCAACATAATCATTAAATCCACCATCAAGAAGAGATTGATGAAATCTAAAGGTGGATGGGTGGACGAATTACCACTTGCACTACGGGTTTATCAAACAACTCACAAATCTACGACCGGGCACACGTCATTTTCCTTAGCATTTAGTTCGGAGGCAATGATACCCGTGGAGTTAGAAGTCCCAACTCTTTGGAGGATTCATTTCTATCAAGCCGAAAATAAGCAACTGTTGTTAGAGGCTCTTGATCAGGTTGATGAAAGGAGAGATGAAACATAAATCAAGATGGTAGCATACCAAAAAAAGGTAGCAAGACGCTTCATTCCAAGGTCTGTCATTGCACTATCGAAGTCAGCGATCTCGTCTTAAAACGATAATGACTAGCACTGGAGTTTTTAGGCCGAACTACGAAGGGACCTATGTGATCGGGTAGAAGCTACTTGATGGCACATTCAAGTTGACCATAATGGACGGAATTCTAATTCCCTGAGCCTAGAACAACAACCATTTACGTCCTTAATTTATTTAATGTGTTGCCCGGAAGTTGTAATGCTTTTATTGTTGTTTTCAATTAAGAATAAGCCACCCGCATATGTTAGGGAATTGTACCTGAGTTTAAGATAATTCTAATTATCAGTAAAACCTGCTTCTGAATTATTTTGACTGTGCACTTGCAAAAAATTTATTCTTTAATCTGAATTTGCAAAACGCTAAAGTCGATCTAAACTTGTTGGCCACAAGCCTAATAACGCGACAACGATTTATGAAAAAGTTGCGACGCTTGAGAAGCTGTCCTTAAAGCGATCCAAGCACAAGTAAGCAGAAGTGCAGCAAGTAGTCGGATCCATAAGGGAAAGCACAAAGGGGTCACCAACGATCACTTAATAGAAAAAAGAGTAGACAACATAATCCCATCAAAAGACCTCACCCAATCTGAGGCATACTAAAGACCTCACCCAAGATGAGGCATACAAAAAAATCGCTTTTGTGAGGCGCTCCATTAAAATCGTGAAGTCCAGCATCGGTAAACACAACTGGCCAAAGCTACTCCTGACCCTAGAAAACAAAGGCACCCAAAATTGATAAAAATTGAGTAGATAAAGAAAACTTCACTCCTATGTGGTACACGATAAAAATCGTCAAGTCCGGCCTCGGGAAACGCGACCGGCCCAAGCTAGACCCGACCCTGGAAACCAAAGGCACACGACAATCAATAAAAATTGGGCGGACAAAATACCTCGCACCTTTGAGGTGCTCGATAAAAATTGTGAAGTTTGGCCTTGGGAAACGCGACTGGCCCAAGCTGGTCCCGACCTTGGAAAACAAAGGCACGTGACAATCGATATAAAATAAGAGGATAAAAAACCTCGCCCTTATGAGCCGCTTGATAAAAATCGTGAAGTCCGGCCTCGAGATACATAACCGGGCTAAGTTGGTGATGACCTCGGAAAATAAAGGCACGTGACAATCGATAAAATATGGGTTGACAACGACCCCTCTACATTGGAGCATCCAATTAAATGTCAAATTCGGTATGAGAAAACACAAACAACCAATGGTTAATTGAAAATCCCCAAAAGTAAAGGCATGAGACAATCAATGAAATTGGCCAGAGAAGAAATGGAACTCAAGTTGGCTCCAGTCCGTGAAGACATACGGTATAGGGGAATCACCACCTACAATGACTTCAAAAGGCATCAAAATAAAACATACCTTGGGTTCGTCATGGCATTGTAAAGAGTAGAGAACATATCACCAAATGGTGAAAATATATAAGAGAATAAAATACTGGAAAATGCAGGATGTACGCCAAGAAGTGTCGCAATACAGATGATACATGACATACAAGAACCAAACCAGATATTATTATTATGTAGTGTTCATTTACAAAAGTTCATCAAAACACAACAAAAAAGCGGGGGCCGGTACTCGCACAACCACGGCCAGACAAAACAAACTACAAAAAGAGAAAAAATAGGAACTATATATGATGCGAAAGTCAATACATCAATCCTTTCTCTTCTCGCCTTCAAACGGTTTGATCGTCAATTTAGTAGGCCTGCCCGATGGAGCAGCGGTTGAAGCCGCATAAGCAAGAGTCATGGGTGTCTTCTCATCATCGGGATAAGGAGCAACCTTCTATTTCTTGTTCCTGCTCCACTTACCTTTGGACTTCTTATCGCTTCCTGAAGAGGGGTCCCTTCACTTAGCAACCGAATCACCCTCGAAGGTATCTTTCACTTCAATGGTTCTCCCCCACCTTCGGAGGAAACGGTCGGGTCGTCGAGGTCTTGCAAAGCCATAATTTGTTCAGAATGTGACCCTAGATGAGAGACATAAGTTGAATCTGAGGTGAGAACAGTATGAGCAACCATCGTTTGAGGGACAATGACTATTGGCTTAGGACCCTTCTAAACAGGCAATGAAGAAGTCAAAAATCTTAGAGGTCCCTACAACGCCAGTAGTGGAAGGAAAGGAATCCGGCAAGCCCAGTCCTATATTAAGTGAAAATTGAGCAAGTAAATCATCAAACTCGAATAAGGAAGGAAAGTGCTCCCCTGAGTCAGAAATGATATCAGCATTTCATGTGTCCATGGATCCCCATGGCGCTATCTCAAAATCCTTCTCACCTTGATCGTTTCCCTCGTCACTTGGTTCGTTTGCCTCAACATTTACATCATTAGCATCAATAGTCTAAGAGGTAGTAGCTTCAACAGAGACATTAATAACAGCCACGGTGGCAAGGGTAGCTTCGGTAGAAGTGACAGTGATGCTAATGGTGGCCTCGGCGGAAGTATCTTTGGAACATAAAGGGTCCACGGGGGAACAGAGGCATCCAAGGTAGTTTGAGAATCAGGGTGAGGTTCACCCGAGGGCTCAACTCCCTCGGCAGCAACAATGTCTCTTTCACGCCTTGACTCCTCTTGCCCACAGGTGAGAGCGGCCCAGAAATTATCATTCAAGTAAAATGCTAGGTGCTCTTCTTTATTATAACCACCATCAATGACCACTCGTCTTAAAACTTCCTCCCATACCTTAGTCGATGTACGAGGATACCTCTCTTTCAAAAATTCCAACCTACCTCTCCTCATAACACAAAGAACGTAAAACTCAAACATGGTCGAATTGAGTTTTGCTCATTGTTTTTGTGTGAATACTTTCAACAACAGCTTTTCCAAGCATGGCTTGATCATGTTCTTGCCTCATCAGTTCAGACTCCCGCTGGGCCTTAGAAAGCTGATCTTTTAACTTTATGTTTTCAAGAGCCTCGACATTGAACGCCAAGTTAAGATTTTCCACTTGCTTGCGATAATCTTCAACAATCCTTTTCTCCTCCTCTAATGAGTTTTTCAGCTAGCTTTTGGGCGGCATGAGCATAGCGCAGTTGGGAATTTATCCCAAAATGAAAAATCCCAATTTGAAACCATTAGTTGAATAAGTAATGATCAAATTTAAATAAATTATTTTAAATTCGAACTGTGAAAATACAGATCGTTACAACAGTTGTTTGATGAACTGCAAACGGAGATATTATTGGTGAAAACTAAGTCACGACTTGTTGTTTACCAAAGAAATGATTCAATTGAAGTTTTAAGATGTAAAGATTTGTAATTATGCTTGGTTTGATGGATGCTAGCATATATCATTCATGTTTGTTTGATTTAGCGGTCTTGATATTTGATGTTGATGATCTAAAAGCCTCAGCTTGCCTGCATCCATGCAACTCCTTGGTCTTGATGATGAAGTCGTCGAGATAAGAGCGAGATAACCATCGCTCTTTGTTGAAAATGATTTTGAAACCACGGGATTGCTCAGATGAACTAACTGATATTGAGACTGAGTGGGATAATCGTCACTTGTTGGATGTAGATGAAGTTGTAAGGAGGTAATGATTTTCTTGATCGGTTTGAATGGTTTATGCAATTGAAAGAAAAGAATTTCTCTTTGATTCTGATGTAAAGAGTTGAGTTGTAATCCAGTGATTTTCATGAGGGAACAACAGTTTATATATAGGCATTGAAAGAATGTATTTGTGGAAGTATATAATAAGAGATGAGATGTAATTAGGAGTATAATTTTTGTAAATTTTATTTTCTTAAAACAGAAGATATCAATCAAATCATGGGAAACAATATCTAATGTAATTTTCAGTGAATATTGCTTCATTATAAATGAATCTCTCCTTTGCTAATTTTGTGTTTGCTTCATTATATGCATATATGCAACTTCACAATGTGTATGAATATACATCCTTTTATTGTAAGATCTTTTGCTTCCCATTGCATTATATATACATACATACATACACATATATATATATATATATAAACCTGCAAAACAATGCTAAACAAACATGTTAAATAAATATATATTTATTAGTATATAAAAGGAAGCTGATTTCAGTATCCGACATTGTTCTCCACTTATGATAATAATAAATACATATTATTTTCATAAGTAAAAATAAACATATTTGACATGTAATATTTTTTTTGAATTTGTTCAGGGTGGAAATCGACCGGAGCAGTAAAACCCCCTAGTGCACCTAGCTCGGTCCGCGGATACCACACAAGTGGCTAATCATAGCGTATGCACATAGTAAACCCTTTTAGCATGTTATTCCGAGTTTTGAACTTGCATCGTTATTACCTCGACACAAGTCCTTAACCGCTGGGCTAATGCTGTGGACTTTGACATGTAATATTTGTGAATACAGGCATATGATAATCAAAAAAGTAAATTGTTCTTTATGATTTTAGAACTGTAACACACTCAAATGAAAAATCAAGTATAAAATTATATTTGTTATCATCAAACAAGTCATATATTCCATAATATTGTCTGAACGTGATGGTTTTCACTTTATAAAAGCATGTAGTCCTGGAGCTAAAAGGGAATGAGTTTAACTCTTATGAAATATATACTTTATGTAAAATGGAGTACCTAGCTACAAGAGTACTCTTGATAGATTTACCTATGTGAATATAAAATGTGGTCGTTTCCTATAGAATTTTAGGCAGGACTTCTAGAGTATTCACCAAACAAAGGTTGATGTGCATAATATTCAAAGCACGGGCTCTTGACTGCACCTTAGAAAGATTGCGTGTAGTTTGATGTCAAAAATCGAGTTCATGACTGCAAATAACTCCAGTATATTTTGGATCTTACTCATTATGCAAATATTCAAATTAAAAGACATACTTATGCGCAATCTTATAAAATCAAAATTTGCTTGAGTTTTTTTTATTCATGTTGGTGATTGTTGGAAAAAAGTTACTTTTTGGTAAGTGAATTGTTAAAATTTTCAAGAGGAGTATTTGGATCGACTAGACTTAACTCGACCAATTCTGGAATTGGATTGGGTTAGGCTCGGCTTGGCTTGATCAATGCGGCGTAGACCTCATTATTTTTTGCAGTATATTGTAAACTATATATGATTCGATATTTTCAAATCTAATTTTTTTCTCATACCATATTCCGTTTTACTTTGTCGCACTTATCTCTATGTGAACATATTTTTTATATAAAAGTAAAAATAATTTCAAAATGGCCATTTCTCTTTATCTTCTTCCTTAAAATTCCAAGCAATATTATTTTTTTCTTTTGGTGTTATTCGATAAGCGGTCATTCTATAAGAGATTGTTTATATTATAAGACTGTTTTATCCTAGAGGTGACGTTACATATTTCGGATTGCCTTGGACAGTTTTGATATAACAGTGAAATATCTTAGAGAAAGTGACATAGTTCACGACTCAACCACAGAGAATATTTTAAATTCAGATCGAGATACGACAAAAACATATGGAGGGTAAATTTGACTTTGGTGTATAGTTGGATACAGACTATAGTCATGTCGTGGTATAGTAGAAAAGTTTGTAGTTGTTTTTTGAGACGAATATTTAAAAACCCGATAGAAGATTATAATGGGTTAAATATACGACTTTTACAAGTAGAGGCCATTTTTTTGCTATTTTTTGATAGGATAATTTAGTAAACGAAGACATCCGGTGGAGGGGAAAGAAATGAAGAATGCTGATATAGAGGAAGGGAGATTGGACGACATGATTTGATGAGGACTAAAATGCCATTTTGGATGTAGGAAATTTGAGGACTAAAATAGCATAGTTCTAAAGTTTTAACCATGGATAAAGACCATTTTAATCATAGGTAATGACTATGGCGTTTTAAAAAGCGTTCTCATGTTCCGTGAAACGGCCACATAATCTAGTAGAATTAGCCATGTAAACTAAATGAATCACATCTTGTTGTGAGTCGCTTAGTTTTTCAAACTTTTTTTTTTTTGTAGCGTACTTGGATTGCTAAATCATCACTCATATTAGGTCTAAAGGGATATATTTAGCAGTGACGTAACTGAGTGTGAATCTCGATATAAGATATTGGTATTATATTAAGTGTTTTAGACCAATGTTATCATGATCGGACCGTGATGTTTCAAGATTTAAGGTTTTCAGGGTCCGATCGGTCGGACCGTTAGAACCGTGCATGTCATTATTTGGTAGAAATTGAAAATTAAAGGATCATCATATATAAAAATGTTACGGAATAGCTCATTTGGAAAACTGTTGGAGACGAGCAAAGATCTTAGGACTTCCTTGAAGATCAAACTGCTCGTCTATGATGAGGGAATCAGATTGGAAGATACTAGAGTTATGCCTGGACTCTTAGCTTTAAAATAATCATTTCGTTAGAGAGTGACTGATGCTTCAACCATGGGTGATCTCATAGTTCTCAAGATCGCAACAGTTTTGGATTTGAGCTTGATTTTGATTTTTGAGGCCGTTATGTGATTTTAGTGTTGAGGAGGAAGATAGAAGCAGGGGCAGGGAGAAGACAAAGTAAGAAAATTCAGATTTAACCTTTTTTTCATATCATTTTCATTACACTGCTATCTTTATATAGCCATATTCATAACCACTTTTGTATACGTGGCATACTCTATACCCCTATGTAACAACCTTGTAACATATTAAAGCATAAAATACAATAAAAGGATAGAAGTTGCACGTTCTGTTTCCCTAACCGAATTGCAGCAGCATGTATGTGCTTGATTGTTTTCATTTGCTAACATATTTGCTTTAATTCAACAATGGGCGATGCATTAGTATTCCGCAGGGTCTTCATGTGTTATTGGGTATTGTTATGCATATCATTACCGACCGCTTGAAAACGACCTTGTCCTCAAGGTCGAAGATGCACTTTAGATTGGAATTACCACCGGGATCGAAGAAGAGAATTTTGCTTTCACATTCCAGCTTGTATATTTCAGCAAACGAGTTGTGAGCATTGGTCCATTCTTTCTCTTTACCCACTCTCGGTTTTAGCACTGGTTTCACACACAAAACCATAGGCAACTGAGGAAAAACATATACAACTGGGCTTTTTGGGCCTTTTAGGCTGGATTCAAGGGAAAAATAAAGGGAACATCTAGTGGGCGTCATTTCAGGTATTATATTCCTGTAGCCGATTGGTAAATACCCCAAAACCATGAAAGTTGGGATCCAAACGATGTTGGATCTGGCATTCCAATTTTCAACGCTAACACAATTGAGGTTCTCGCTGCTGCGTCGTGCAGGTTTGGAGACGATCTGATCGGAGCAGCGCCGAGGTCGGGATTGTTGGTGGTTGTCATTGTCGATGTCGGTAACGATGAGTTTTCCATAGTTGAACAGATCTAGATGAGTGATTTCGGCCACATCATTGAAACTCTGGATAATAGGGCTAGATTTGCTATCGAATACAATAGGGTTTTGGGTTCCGGGTTCGTGTTTAGGTATTGATGTATTAGGAGGAAGAAGAGGTATAGATGTAGCAGTGGTGACATGAGATAGAGTTGATACCGATGTTTGTAGCGGTGCAGCATATAATTGCGTTGGTTTATCAGATCTAGGCTGTGGCAAAGCGGTTGTAGAAATTGTCCTAGCTTCGGCAGTAGTCGATGAAGGAATCGGAGGAGGTTGGTTGTCTAATTTTCGGGCTAGTTCAGTCATGGATTTGCTGAGATCTTGAAGCATTGCTTTAATCTCGAGTATGTCGGCACACCGAGTTTTGAGCATGGAGCTGTGACGTGTTTGGGTGACTTGGATGGTGGTGAGTTGCTGGATGACTTCATCGATTTTGGTACTCATGGTGACAGCACTGGTTTGGAAAAGAGGAGGGGGAGATCAATCGGTGTGAGCATTGGTCCAAATGATACGGTGCATTAGGTAGAACTCACCCCCAAAAGCTAGCTTGTAAGGGGAGGGTGCCTAATGGGTTATATACTAGCCAATAGCTCCCATATTTTGAGGTATGGGACATATCATTTCACCGCTCTTCGAAAGTCCGACGTCCGCGTCGGCCTACTCTATCGACACTGACCCGACGGTAGCCCTTTTCTCTTCGGACGGCTTCACTCACCGACGGTAGCCCTTTTCTCTTTTGGATGGCTTCACTCGTCGATGGTAGCCCTTTTCTCGGTGGACGGCTTCACTCACCTATCAGTATTTTAATCCAGCCTATAGGTTGCCCCTCCCGCGGCTCGAACTTCCGTCGAGCGGTTCTCAGTGAAAGAACCAGTTTGATACGACTATGAGTGGCAGAACAAGAGAAAGCAGAGATTTAGTGTTGAGGAGGAAGATAGAAGCAGGGGCAGGCAGAAGACAAAGTAAGAAAATTCAGATTTAACCTTTTTTTCATATCATTTTCATTACGCTGCTATCTTTATATAGCCATATTCATAACCACTTTTGTATACTTGGCATACTCTATACCCCTATGTAACAACCTTGTAACATATTAAAGCATAAAATACAATAAAAGGATAGAAGTTGCACGTTCTGTTTCCCTAACCGAATTGCAGCAGCATGTATGTGCTTGATTGTTTTCATTTGCTAACATATTTGCTTTAATTCAACAATGGGCGATGCATTAGTATTCCGCAGGGTCTTCATGTGTTATTGGGTATTGTTATGCATATCATTAACTTACCTGCATTAAATGTTACAATCTATTCAACTTCTGATATATTTCTATTTATAAGTTTGCCAAATGGAAAACTACTGACTGTTACTGCTTAACTTATGGGCAACTTCCTGACAAATGCTTGGCACACGTTGTACAGGAAAAGTCGCTGTGCAAATTTTGTTATTAAAGACCGACTTTCAATTAGGTCTATGACATTTGATATAATACATGTTTTTTTTTGTTTTTTTTAGCATTCATATTACACTTCAATTTCTGAGCTATGATCTGATCAGCGCTGCATATGTCACTGCAATACGCAGTTCTAGGGTTCTGTGATGTTTTATATAAGAATATTTCTGTTACGATTAAGTAGTTGGAGAAGAAAAGGAAAAAGAAAGAAAATCTTCACACCAACCGTGTTCTTACCCTCAATGTCTCATGATTATATATATACAAAGGCGATAGAATATGTGTAGGAATATTGATCGAAGAAGCGCATCTACCACCAGAGGCGTACCTACGTTAGGCCCAGTGGGGGCCGCCGCCCCCACTGATTTTTTTTATTTTTTTTATTCCATCATTCTCATTCTAAATAATATCAAGCCATAAGAAAAAGCGGAGGAGAACTCCCGAGCCATCTGTATTTCACAACTCATCAAATCATTCATTTCTCTTTCTCAATCAAACTAAAATCTTAAATTTAAAGTATCGTAGTCCAAGATTCATAGCTTTGGGGGTGTCATCTTCTCCAAATGACCATTTGCAATCTGGATCTAAAAATTAGTGGTGCGGCTAATCGCAGATCTGAATCGGAATCCAGCCACCAGAGCAGCTGAGTGTTTCAGCGTTTATAGATCTTAACTTCCAGTCTCATGCGGAATATCCGGTTCTCATAACCGATCCTTTGAAATGACTGGATCTGCCGTTTCCACTGTTTTGGTTCAATTTTCTCGTGGTACGAATTTTTCTATAGGTTTTTAAGAATAAGCTGATTAGTTTGTTGGATTTCCACTGAGCTTTAATACCAATTTGAATATGCTGATTTTAGTTCACCTTCGGTCCTGTTAATTATGAAGATGAATACCTAAATATTACAGATTCCAGTTTACTATCTTTGCATTTTCTATCGCTGGTTTTCCAACTTCATGCGTACCATTTATGAAGTTGCAAAACTGGTTTTAGAAATTTGCTTTCAGATTGTTGTTAGGGCCTCGTTTGGTTCATATGAGCATATGGGGTATATACCATACCAGTGTGGGATTTGGAGCGTGGTGTTCATGCCACTATGCAAAAGATGGAGAAGAACGAGGTGTTCATGTGCAAAAATTAAGGAAAAAGTGCAGACTTGGCTAACCAGGAAAACGTGGCCAACAGTTATGAGCAATTCGTGGTACAAAGAAATAGAATAATTTCTTTGTGGTTTGAAGTGCAGCGGAATCTGGACATATGTTTGTGATCATTTGATGCAGTAATATTTTGTCATGTTTAAGCTAAATATTAATATAGTTTTGTAAACCAAACATGTGTAACTTTTATTTTGAAACAATGCTTTTTTTTTTTTAATTCCTGTAGTTCCGCCCCCATTGAGTTAAAAGTCTGCATACGCCACTGTCTACCACTGATAAGTTCTAGAGTTGTCAAAAGCATACCAGTTCAATTATCTAAAGAATAAACGAGTTGAGTCAAAACCATTTAATTAAACTGAATTATTGGATAAACTTACTTAAACCATAATTGGTTTTAACAGCTCCAGAATGCACGACCCACGTAACAGTGTAACCCAGCAGAAAATTTAAAGGTTTCCAGATCCATATGATCTTTGGCAAACAAAGAATTAGGAGCTAATATCAATTTCTACAATAAAAAAAAGGCTTATTTCATCCTTTCTGCTTTGATCTCCACTTCCGTCTCTGCCTCTATATCTCTAATTGATGTTCTTTATGGGCGAGCCTCCTCTTAACTTTCCAGTCTCGAGCAACAAGGCAGAGTCACGTTGCTTACGACTTGAGGCACTGCGGTCTTTATGCTTAAGAAAGAGGGGAGTCCACTTCTTAATTAAGGTAGCGTTTGATTTTCCAACTGGGCAGTTGAAGTTCGCGCCAGCGTCGGACGCGTCAGACGCGTCCGACACGTCAACAGTGGGACCCACGCATTTGCCCGTTCCACCGAAACGGCTGAAATTTAGCTTTCGCGTCGGATGCGTCCGACGCACGTCCTACGCGACAGATATTTTTGGCTCCTTCCATCTTCCCTCTCCCTATATATATTCCACTCATATCAATACTACATCACCATACTGGTTGTTCATTTTCCACTAGTTCTTCAACCAATTATGGCAGATAATGACGAATCTGATATTGAAGATTTGCAAGATGTGCTAGATATTCAAGAAATTATGGCTAATCAAACACGAGAAAAGAGAAAAATACACAATTCTTTAAGTTCCGGCCTCGCTTAGGTTCATGAAATACTAGCAGGACACGCAGATCGTTGTCATAGCAATTTTCGAATGAAGCGATTATGTTTCAGATCCTTGTGTGAACGGTTAGAAAATTACGGGTTGGAGCGCTCAATGCACATAACGGTCAAAGAAATGGTGGTGTATTCCTATATACTATTGCATTGGCCCTCCCTACAAGGCAGGTTGCTGAGCGGTTTCAACGATCAAATGGTACGATTAATGTTATTTTTCATAAAGTTTTGGATTCAGTTCTCTTATTGGCAGTAGATATTATTAGACCGGTCGATTCCCATTTTAACGAATCCCAGAACAAATTCGTTCTTCACCCCGATATTATCCTTTCTTTGAAAACTGTATTGGGGCTATTGATGGGACACATGTGATGGCTCACGTGGGTCAAGAAGACATGCAGCGTTTTGTATGGCAGAAAGGATCTGCTACACAAAATATTATGGTTGTTTGTGTGTTTGATTTAACTTTTACGTTTGTAAGAGCGGGATGGAAAGGAACTGCACACGACGCCAAAGTATTTCGGGAAGCTATAAATAATCCGGATCTTAATTTCCCTCATCCTCCAGCTGGACAGTATTATTTAGTGGATTCAGGAAATCCACTAATGGAAGGGTATCTAACTCCTTACCGATCCATGAGGTATCATATACCAGACTTTAATGACACACGGAATGAACCGGAGTCAGAAAATAAAATTTTCAACTACTATCACTCTAGTTTGCGTATGGCTATTGAAAGAACATTTGGTATTTGGAAAAAAAATGTCATCTTACGTAACATGCAGACGTATCCATATCATGTTCAAGTACAAATTGTTACTGCAACAATGGCTATTCACAACTACATCAGAAAATACAACGCTGGCGATTCAGATTTTAAGCCGTATGATGACGACCCTGATTTAGTGCCAGACGAATACCTTGTAGAATATTACAGTATATCAAATCGCGGAAACAGAGATCGAGAACCCGTTCAAAGAACCAGAACAACATCCACCATGGCGATAGTACGAGACAATATACGAAACGAACTAGCTGCCGCGGGAATGCATTAAGAAGTTTCGTTGTATTATGTATTTTATATTTACATTTCAAATTCTGCAATTTGTATTCCGCAATTATGTATTTTTTTCTGCAATTTGTATTCTGCATTCTACTATTTTGTTCAACAATAAACACACACAAACACAAACAATTAAAAATAATATATGCAAAAACAATAAATAATAATTTTGCCCCTTCTAAAATGCCCCTTTCGTAAAAAGAACACATTCCTCGTCCCCAACAATTCCCCTTCAAATGCCCCTTCCAAATGCCCCTTCCCGTTCAAAATCAAACGAACCCTAAATGGTTTACTTATATCGTTTGTATTGATTATACAAGCTTAATTATCCATGACTGAACGGCAGATGTTATATTATATATTGTTATTGTGTTATAACAATAGATATATCATACTTCTGGTTTGCCATGATTTTTTTTTTTTTGTCAAATATTTATATTTGTAATATCGAGGAATTGAAATTTGAAACTGTAGATAACCTATATATAACTTTGAATATTTGCAGAAGTGTATATAAAATGAGAGCAATTCTTCTGTGCCCAACACCCCTGTCCCCGAGTGTGCCCACCAATCAAATCTCCCTATTTCCCTTTTTTGCATTTAAGTCTCCAAATAATTGAGGGATTTAACTGCAAAAAACGAAAATCAGGGGGCTGTGATTGGCTGGGGACACGGGGCATACACAAAACGGGGACAGAAGGATTGGTGCGATCTGAAATATGGTGTGTATTTCAGAAAGATATAATGATAATAAAATATCATATAAAAGGTGAATGATATTTTGTGTTTGTCTTGAAATGTATTAGATGAGTTTGCAAGAGGATTGTTAAAGGAACACCAATTTTGATTTAGGAGAGTTACCATTTTAATTTATTTTAAAATTGTTAGGAGGGAACAAAATAAACTAGTCTTCCCTTAAAATAATAAATAAAAATTTCAATAATAACCTTATAGTCCCAACGTTTTTTCATTAGTTTACACTGCAATCTTCTACCGTATTCCTTTTCTTCACCAAAAAAGTTGATCTCCAAAAAAAAAAAATCCAGAGGTAGTGTCACATTGCCTACGACTTATTCGGATCTTAAAACATCTAGAGGCACTGCTGTCTTTATGCTTAAGGAAAAAGGGAGTCCACTTCTTAATTAAATGGTTTACTTATATCCTTTGTATAGATTATAGAAGCTTAATGTATCCATGAATAAACGGCAGATGTTATATTGTTATTATTATTATTATTATTTGAAAATTAGTTCACTTTATTATCTACTAAAGAAAAGTACAAAAGACAGGTTAGCATACTAACCGTTACAACAAAAACGTAAAAAACTGAAAATACAAGTAAAATATAAGCCTAACTAACTCAGCCTATGAAGAGGCCATCGTCCCACAATCGTGCAACAATGCACCTCGCACGAGCCAAATGCTCCTCTCACATATAAAATATAAATGTATACACCAAAATAGAAACTACAGAACAAACTTCATAAACATCTAGTTATACTTCAAATTATAAAGCAGAAAAACACATCTTCTGATTCCATAAAATCTGATCTACATGAAAACTATATATGATATCCATTAATCACTCTTTACTGGCAATTGGCAGCTTAAATAAAATAAAACTTGTTTATGCAATCTTTGTAAAACAGTGCATTCATCTATTTATGCTTCAAATCTGAAAACCAAATGCTAGTTCCACATTCAACACCCCACAGTATATTGAGACTTAAACCCCAATAACCCGAAAAATCAATCCTTCGCTGGTTATTGGGGAAAAAATGTGTAACCAAAATTTTGGGGGACGTGGCCTACTGCTTTACAAAATTCCATCAGAAAAAATCCAAATGTATACAAACCAATACATTTAAATCCATTAAAATCATGTTGAAAACCCAAACTGGATAACATCTTACTGGATGAGTTACCAATAAGCAACACTGAATTATAACCAAAACGCATACGGATCTGTAAACTTCAATATGATTTGTAAATCCATACTCGAGAAGAATAGAGATCAAACATGGTATAAGGATGAGATAGCATCTGAATTCAGCAAGAAAATCTTGCTAATGAAATCCCAAAAAACTGAAGACTCCATATAAACCATGAAACGAATCCAAATGCCAACTTCAAACAAGTATGAGATCTGCCCTGTAATGCTTACTGTGAAAATGATTATGATAATCTACTTCACTCATATCCATTTGGGGTGAGGAACCAAAAAGAAGAGCTACTGCCTACAGGACACAATGCAATAAACCCATAAATTCTTGCTATCATCATGTCACTGCTCACCCCAAAACAATAGTGGACAGCCCCTGAATTCAGTAAGAAATTCTTGCTATTGAAATCCCAAAACATATTCAAATTCCAAACACTAAATCTGGTTGATGATTCGCAAACACTTGTGAATCTATCTTAGTGCTTGAAACAACAATATGAATTGAAGGTTCCTTATATACATTGAGAACAAATCCAACTTCTAACAAGAACAACTATCCTGTTATGCATACTCGACCAGATAACAGTGTTGGCATATGCAATATGGATCAATCAGTATAACAAGTTGTGAAAATTTGTTTCAATCAGTATAACAACATATAAATTCTTATCTTATCTGGATTTGAAGAAACTACGTAATGAAGTATTATTGAAACCATATTATCTTAATTCATCATCAAACCCCAAAAATGCTATCATCGACAGATAGCAAACAAAACTTAGAAACCATTAACCCAAGATCTAAGCCAAAATGTCTTACCCAAACCAAAACCTGATCACAAACTAGCTCAGATTCTGGAAAATCGGTTGGAAAACTTGGAACTGAATCTCAGTTGCGCCGGCAATGCCGAATCCCAAATTAACGATGTCTTGATAATCCATCCTCATGCTAATAAAATCCGTAATGATTTGGTAGATGTAAATCAAACCGGCATATAGATCTACTGTTAGATTAACAGATCTGGTACTTTATGAGATTTCGGATTAGAGGGTAAAATACAAAATTTCAGATCTGACTTAATTGTGAAAAACAGATGAAAACCAAGGGAATTATCAACGAAAAAGTATCGTTGAAGGTTGGTGAAGAGATGCGATTTAAAGAAGTCAGGTAGAGGAAGGTGGAGCCGATAGAAATCGAACGAAAAACAAAAGTAAAACAGAAGTTTTATCAACGAAAAATATCGTTGAAGATTGATGTAGTAAAACACTGGTAAGAAGTTAGATTAGGAAGGAAAAGATGATAGAATTGAAGGCACTCACGCATGGCGAAAACTACAGAGATTTTCTCCAGTCGCCATTAACGAGGCCTTCTGATTTAACAATGCAGATGTTATATTATATATTGTTATTGTGTTATAACAATAGATATATCATATTTTTCGTTTGATTTAACAATGCAGATGTTATATTATATATTGTTATTGTGTTATAACAATAGATATATCATATTTTTGGTTTGCCATGATTTTTTTTTTTTGGGTCAAATAGTTATATTTGTAATATTGAGGAATTGAAATTTGAAACAGTAGATAACCCATATATAACTCTGAATATTTGCAGTAGTGTATATCTGAAATATGGTGTATTTCAGAAAGATACAATGATAATAAAATGTCATATAAAAGGTGAATGATATTTTGTGTTTGTCTTGAACTGTATTAGATGAGTTTGCAAGAGGATTGTTAATGGAACAGCAATTTTGATTTAGGAGAGTTACAATTTTAATTTATTTTAAAACTGTTATGAGAAAACGAAACAAATTAGCCTTCCCTTAAAATAATAAATAAAAATTCCAATAATAACCTTATAGTCCCAACGTTTTTTCATTATTATACACTGCAATCTTCTACCGTATTCCTTTTCTTCACCAAAACAATCAATTTCCAAAAAAAGAAAAAAAAATCGATTGGACCAACCTTTCCAAAATTTGTGCCATTACATTGGGATCTGATTGCTTTCTCTTCACCATCTTCGTTCGAACCATAGTGGAAGAACTAGGGTTTAGTCATATGATTTAATTTGGTTTTAAAACAGCACAGTTTTCTGTAGATCGATTTTTGAAGAATTAAAAAATTAAGGTTACCAGCACATGATACATAAGGAATGGTAGTTTGGTCTCTTTTTATTTTTATTTTTTTATATACAATCCCCCCTCTTAACGAATAATAAATAAGAAGAAGTCCCCTTAAAATTCTTTTTCCCATAACCAAAATTGGAGTCTCATTAACTATCCTTTATTTTAACTTGAATCTTTATTTTGTATATAGCGCGTGATGACAAAACACTGTCCATGCAATTTTTTTTTTTTCAAATTAGATATATTCAAACATATCGAGAAGAAAATGATTTCCATAAAAATTTAGCTATATTTTTTCGTTGAAATCCCATATAGTTGGTCTGATTCTTTATTTCTATGTTACATCATATAACTTTCATTAGAGTGAGTGTATGTATATATAAGAGCTTTCAACAGTACTTAAAAATGAAGCACCACTTTAGCCCTCTTATGTCCACCACTCATTTGTAGTAAAATAAATTAGTGGGGGACAGAGAATTAGTGGGAGAAGGGAGAAACCGGGATGTGTGAGGACAAAATGTTTATATTTATAAAGAATGTTTAATTGTTGGATGTTATTTTTAAATGATAAGACATGGTAATATTATTATATTAGCACCTTAATTTTATAGAGAAAGTTCAGTTGTTAAATCTTGTTTTTATATTATTAGTATATGGGGATGTGGTTCTGAAAAGAAAATCTAATTCTTAAATCATATTTTTAAGGGATATTATTATTTGTAATATTTATAAAAGGGTGTCTTTTGTAGTTTAAATTTACACAAAAAATGTACTATGATGTTTTGGTTGACTTGTATCAGATGCTACCTTTTAGGATAAATTATTTAAGCTAATTTTAAAAAGAAAAATATAAAGGGAAAGTTTGGAATTACACGGTCGGACCAAAAGTTTATGCTTCCAACCAACTATTACTAAAGATTTTGGGTATGTGGACGTATTAAGAAAATCTGATGCTTTCTAGTTTAAATCATATCCATTTGTAGGTTATGCAAAAAATTGTGCATGTAAGAAGAAAGCAGAAAATATTGTTGCTTTTAAAGCAAGATGTCTTTTATTTTTGGTATATTTTGTAGTTTTCTAACAGCGAAAATAGGCTTGATTGAATTTCTCAATAAATTTGCCAGTTGGGATGAATTGACCCATTTAATAAATGAGTTCAAGGGATTGGATTAGTTTTTCTCTCAAATGGGTTGGGTTAATTTCTACCCAATGCATTTACAGCAAAATCCATTTAACATCCCTATCATAGGTTGTGTGTAGCGATTGCTCTACATCATCACTGTAGAACAGTGGCTTAAAGAAAGAAATAAGAGAAAAGGAAGGAGATATTATAGAAGGAAAGAGAAAAGAAGAGAAGAGACAAAAAAAACCGCAACACAATCACAGAACCTGTCGAATATCTCACAATGCATCAAGCAATATATATAATAATAATAACAGATATATAACATGTGAGACATTGATAACTAGATAAACCACGTAATCAAAGTACGGGCTCATACAGCTATACATAATAACGGTAGAGTTTATACAAGAGATAAATAAACTCACTGATAAACTATCTCAAATAATATATAATATTGTCAAAGCTCCATAGTGTAATACAGCGGATTAAACAATAATAATAAAGGTATAATATGAAAAGGTGTCGCCTCCTGCAATACACTTTCATAGCTCCAAGCAATGCTAATACATGTCACATCGCCAACTCATCAGCATCATCGATGAGCACCATAGGTAATAAGAGAAAACATAAAACCTTTGGTCAGACAATAGTGTGGTGTGAGCAATAAATAACTCCCAAATTACTAAAAAAGTCGCAATAGTACAAGAAACATAGTTATGGAAAGTCATACCTATCATGTCCCTGCATACACAGAGTCAGCATATATAATCAAGATACTATGTGCTACTCGGAGTAACAAAAGGGGAATGTTGTAATCAGGGGATCATAGAATATTTATTTCTTTCTCATGCAAAGTCGTATAGCCATGTAAATTTAGGAGACGACTGTTGGGGTCATTTCCCATGTTCATGATTTTTGCCGATTTTTAAATGACCGTTTTGCCCCTATCTTATCTTGTTTCGGCCATAACTTTCGATTGGGAAGGAGTTTTGACCTGAAACTACTTTCATTGGATCTGGATGATGGTCTACCTTTCCGTAGTGGTACATTAGCCAAATGGAATTACCGTTTGGGAGATACAGCTAAAACAAGGTTTAGAAGGTGAAAAACAGCTTAACCGGGCCTAATTTGAGTGATTAGCAAGAGGGCCCATAACCTATTTCGAGATTAGCCTTATCGGGAGGCTGAGAACAGTAGGAAAACGATCTATTTTCATTTTCTCAGCCGCCTAAAACATTTCCCTAACCCTAACAATGGTCTCCAACACCCAAATCACCTTCTAATAACCATTTAATCAAGTTTTAGCCTAATCTACATCTAATCAAGACAAATTAGCATCAAATTGGGAATAGAGCTGCTGTGTTGCATAGAGATTCGGCCCAAAACAGAGAATATTTCAAATCTATAATTTGATTGTGGCTAAGGTGAGTGATTAGCAGTTTTTACACTAATTACAGTTAATTAAGGTGATTAGTGTTAATTAACGAAATTATGCATGTTAAAAATCTGGAAAAATATTTAGAAATTCTTAAATATTTTAAGCCTCTGTTAGAAGTTTGGGTTAATTTGGTTAAGTTTTGCTAATCCTATCATTAAATTTGCTTAAACATGCTTAAGGGGAAAACATAGGTTTTTTGGTATGTTTGATCCATATTTACATATTAAATTGTTGTTATGGCGTTTATGGTTGAACTCTATGTTGCTATGACTGTATGGTATGCTTTGTGATTGATTAGAAGAGTTAGAACGGTCGAAAACGCCGTCATATGGCGTAAAATAGTTGCTGGAAAAGTTGTAGGAAATGTGTAGGGTTTCGGATCGGATCGGATATAGGGCTCGGATCGAATTGGAGGACTGGGCAAGGGATTTGATTCGGATCGGAACTTGGCACCAAGGAAGGCTTGGCAAGAAGGAAGGCCACTTGCAAAGAGTTGGAGTTGGGTTGAGGATTGGATCGAGTCAGAATAGAACGTGGGATCGGATCGGAGTAAGCAAGCTGGAGCATGAGGGACGGACGGAACCAAGAAGCAAAGCACCGAACCGAACCGCATGGAGGAAGTGAACACGAGCCGAACTGAAGGAGGGGGATTTAAGCTGAACCGAATGGAGAGCCTGAGCAGCACATACCGAACCGAACTGGATAGACCGAACCGAACCTAGTTTGGACCTCTACCTTTACGACGCGGTGACCCTTCTGAAGACTAACTCCAATTCGACCAAAACCCGAGATGCAAAGTAAGTCCAGATAGGAAGTAGAACTCAGGATCCAGTTGGGAATCAACGAGTAAACTTCATGAGTTGGGCTTTACTGCGGGACGTGTGCTAAGGAGCTGTCGACGTCCATAGCTTTGATTCACCACCGAGAGACGATTGTTAGGCTATGGATCAGTGCAGTGGGTTAGTTATTACTCCATGGGGCAGAGTGATCGTAGCATGGCTATGAGCCAGTGCAGTGGAGTCGTTATGACTTCATGGGGTAGAGTGGACATAGCAAGGACTAGTGGATATGGATCAGTGCAGTGGAGTCACCATGACTCCATGGTGCAGAGTGATCATAGCAAGGATATGGGTGATCAAAGCGGTGGATATCGTATGCTTTACGCACTGAGTGAGAGATGTGAGGATGGTTGTTATGCTTGATTGTTTGACACCACTATGACATGCACACCCCTCCCCCGTATCTTTACACCATATGTTAGTGTCAACTTAGAGTATTGTACATTTTATTTTGCTAACTCTTTGGTTGTAGGTCCAGGTTCAGGTATGGTTTAGTATACCTGTTATGGTTCTGTTTTTTCTGCTTATCGCTCATACCAGACTTTTGTCTGACCCAGAGTTTTATGTCTCTTCTTATTACTCTGGGTGCTCTTAAACGGGCAGACTAGAGACAGGTAGCTGGTTATGCACGAGTAGTTGATCCGGAGATGAGCAGGAGGCTTCCACGTATGATATATATAGATATTCTCCCTGTGTTGCTCCTGATCACTACTTTGGGCATTAATAGTGTACCTTTCCTATTTTTCTTTATAGACAGTTTGAAAAGTAGTAATAATGATGATGTGGAACATAAGCTATAACTTGAATTTTCCGATACTATCATGGTTTAGTTTTCAGCTTATGCTCTGTCTCGCCTGTTTTATGTCAAGTATGTTATTATTATATTTTATTCCATGCGCTGTGAGATATTCTACAGGTTCCTTTCTAGTTCAAATTCCCTTCTTTTCCTTTCTTTGGCGACCGTCCCATACTGCTTGAACATCGGCACAGCGCACTTTCATTGGAAATGTCGGCTGGTGTGGGACGGGCCGTCACATTTGGTTGCAGAGCTCTAGGTTGCGTTGTTAACCTAGGGAAGACACCAGAGAGAGATAGTACATATATGAGAGCACGTATTTGTGATATTTTGGTTTTCAAAAGCTATAATATATACTATTAGTATATTTAAGGATGAAGTCGCACTGCACTGGCGCCACTGAAGAGATGGTTAATCGTTTTCTCCTTACAGATTGAACGATGAGCCTATAATAGGAATGCTCCTGATATAAGGACGATGTTCACTGACTTCATGAGAGAGATGCTTAAAATGTGCAAGGAGCAGTTCCCAATGCTGCAAATGATGGTGGTGCAGCAGTGCAGACGCCTAGAGCCGATTTCGCCAAGCTTTGCAAGGATTACACTAGTCTTGGTGGGAAGCCGTTCCACGGAATCGGCTACAGAAGTTCGGTATTGGTTGGATAGCTGTGAGCGTATTTTCGAAGACTTGGGTATTGAGGATGCTACGAAGAGAAAGCTAGCATCTCGTCAGCTGCAAGGACGGGTGATGAATTGGTGGAATGCTATTAAGGCAGCTACTCCAGAGGATCAAGTTACATGGGATCAGTTTAAGGCCCGATTCAGTGAAAATTTTATCCCAGCTGCTCAGAAGTCAGAGTTGTTTAGAAAGTTCTTGGAGCTTAAGCAGAATGGTAGGCAGTCTCGGAGTAAATTGCTGAGTTTGATACTTTATCGAAGTATGGATTATCTCTTATCGACACTTCTGAGAAGAAGAATGAGAAGTTCATAACAGGCTTAGATTAATACTTGGGGGAAAGGCTTATAAACCATATCGATGAGACATTTGAATCGACTGTGGGGAAAGCTTACCCTAAGTCGAAGACTGAGGTTGCATTTGTAGAGGAGCCAAAACCGCAAGCAAGCGGTGGAGGCAAGAATGGTTCTCAGAATAAGAGAAAGCAGAATTAGACCAAGGATGGCTAGAAGAAAAAGAATAAGAAAGATGTAGAGTGCTTTAGTTGTGGCAAGAAGGGTCATTATGCTAAAGAATGTCGACCGAAGCCAGCGGACAGGAAGTGCTTTAACTGTGGTCAAGTGGGACATCACAAGGATAAATATTTGCAACCCCCTAAAGAGAAGCAGATTGTGAAAGCATATGCTCTTAATGTTGTTCCTTCTTCGTCGAGTGCCCCAACCGTGGAGGAGAAAGGAAAGAATGTTGTCATTCAAGGTATGCTTTCTGTTTATGATGTTCTTGTTCGAGTATTGTTTGATACCGGAGCTTCCCGTTCCTTCATATCTAGTGACCTGGTTAATAGGTTGGGATTGGAACCCGAGATAGTCGATAGAACTATAGCAGTGATGAACCCAATTGGTAGTTCGACTAGCCTTTGTATGATTTGTCGTAATGTAATATTATCGATTCATGGATGCATGTTTGTTTGTGATTGCTTTGTTTTGGGCTTTACTGGGTTTGGCATTATTTTGGGAGTCGATTGGCTCCAAAGGTACGGGGTGGTGGTAGACTGTGAGGGCTTTTTGGTGATAGTTAGAGCGGATGACGGGCGGAGGGTAGTGTTTGGTGGTCTACCTAATGATGGGAGTAATGGCTAGTTTTCTAAATTCCCTCGACATCTCGCATGATGAGTTGTCAGATGTGCCCGTGGCTGGCCAGTATCCGGACGTCTTCGAGGAAGTGACCGGACTTCCACCATACCGAGAGATAGAGTTTCATAATGATTCAGTGAAAGGTGCCAAGCCTATAGTGATGCCACTTCGTCGTATGGCGTCAAGGGAGCAGCGAGAGCTCGGGGTGCAAGTAAGCGATCTTTTGAAGAAGGGATTTATCCGAAGAAGTGTCTCCGAGTGGGGAGCACCAGTTGTGTTTGCTACTAAGGCAGATGGTTCCCTTCGATTGTGTGTGGACTACCACGAGCTGATTAAGGTGACGAGGAAGAATAAGTATCCTCTACCGCGGATAGATGATTGTTTGATCAGTTGAGTGGCGTGAGAGTGTTCTTCCAGTTGGATCTCGCGACAAGTTTTCATCAGCTTAAGGTGGAAGATGAGAGTATAGCTAAATCGGCCTTTCGGACGCCATCTGGATTCTATAAGTGGTTGGTCATGCCATTTGGGTTGACCAATGCACCAGCATACTTTGTGGATCTTATGAATAGGGTATTCAGGGATCAATTTAATAATTTTGTTCTTGTGTTCATAGACGATATCTTGTTTTACTCTAGAACAGAGGAAGAACACAAGGAACATTTGAGGATAGTGATGGAGGTGTTGAGAAAACACCAATTGAAAGCAAAGTTTTCTAAGTGTCGCTTCTGGAGAAGGGAAGTGAAATTCTTGGGCCATGTTGTTTCAGAGAATAGTATTGCCATGGACCCTATGAAGGTGGCTACGGTACAAGATTGATCTATGCCCAAGAGTGAAACAGACGTCAGAAGTTTCTTGGGATTGGCTGGATATTATCGTAAGTTTGTCCAAGACTTCTCCAAGATAGCGGCACCGTTGACTCAGTTGACCAAGAAAAACCAAGCTTTTATTTGGGACGAAAAGTGCGAGAATGCATTTAAGAGCCTAAAGGAAAAGTTGACGTCACTACAACAAAATGACCATATTACAATGGTGGAAAAAAGTTGTAAAAATCTTTTTACAACGGTGGGGCAACCGTCGTGTATTAAGAAGTTGTAATAGACTGAAATCTTTTACAACTTTTTTGCACCGTTGCGACACCGTTGTAAAATGTGTATTTTACAACTGTTTTACACCGTTATAATAAACTTTATTACAACTTTTATGCATTATTGTTGTTATAATTTTTACAGTTGTTTATAATCGTTGTGGTATATTTTATTACAACTATTATTTTACATTTGTAATATATCCACAAATTATATTCATAAAAATCTATATACATTATATATGTGCAACAATAAAATAACATAAGAAATGGATGTAAGTTCAAAGGCATCATGATCCATTCATTAATAAAAATCACAACTTTATATTCATAATACAAATTATAAATCATATACCACATAAAAATATACAAAATTACATCTATCCTTCCCATATGCCTCTAAAAGCCATTAACCCAATTACAAAGCTTATTTTTATGAGAGTAGTAAGAAAATACACATGATTCTGGCGAAGGTTGATGCTGAAGGCGTCCTATTTCTCACTTGGATCCACGACATGTTCTTTGAAGTTTGCATGTTGAGTACAAGTTCCACATCCCTAATGCAACTTGAGAGAATTAAACAGCCCCACTGCAATAAAGGGAAATTAAAACAATATAACTCAATGATCAAAAAAAGAAAATTCAAACAGAAATAAATACAGTCAACCATATGCAAGCTTTGGTTGTATAATCGCATTAACTGCATGGCATATAGTTTGCTCGAGACTCTTGTTTGGATGAAAGATGTTGAAATAGTGAATTTGAGAGTCTAAGACGATCCAAGTATATAGTTTGCTGATGTAACTGAACTCGTCTATTGAGCTACCATACTGCATTGCATTGTTAAAGATTTAAATGATGGCCATTAGACATATACAATCTTTAGTTGATGTATGTGGGTCTATTAGGATACTTTGTGGTAAGTGGAACTGCACCTTTGAACCACATGGAATTGGAGTTTACGACGATGAAGCCTGATGGCTGAAGATTGTTGACATTTGTAGCTAACAAATATATATTTTTCCAAGCCAATATACTTTTTTCAAAGTTTTGAAAACTAAATAAAAAGTTTATAGCTAACAAACAACTACGGATGCATAGCAAATACTCGCACCAGAAACACGCACACAGAGCAACACCGCTCTCTACAACAACCATAGAAATTCATTTTTTTATAAACAAAATTGGAAAAACATTTATTGGAATATTCACTTACCAGCAAAACTAAAAGCACGCACAGACGCTCGACTGTAAGACTGTGGATGGCACCGGTAGCACGGCTAAGGGGTGCTGTGGAAGACAACCAACACTCAGTTAACAGAAAATATCCCAACATCAAACCCCAAACAACATCAGCTTCATGTGAATCCAAAGCCACTGAACGCAATACCTCCACCTAGGAAGGTGCACCCTGCCACTACCACCGAAAAACAACTGGAGCACCCAGAAAACATGGCCCTAACCCAAACTGGTCGAGCAGGCCGATCCGAATAAACCAAAAGCACACTCGAAAAGCAGAGAGCTGAGAGACGAGAGATGAGAGACGAGAGCAAAGAGCTGAGAGTGGAAAGCAGAGAGCTGATAGGGACGATCGAGTGGAAAGCGAAGAGCAAATAACTGAGTGAGGTTAATTATTGCGATTTTGGGTTTGATTTTGATATAGAAGTTAATGATAGCTGAGAGTGATTTTGATTTAGGGTTCGATTTTGATTTAGAAGTTAATGATAGCTGAGAGTGATTTTGATTTTGGAGCCAACTTTTTGCTGTTGCCACCTAAATTTGGGGCCCGAACGATTTTGGAGCCAACTTTTTGCTGTTGCCGCCCAAATTTCAACCTGGCTTAAATTTCAGCCTGAATTAATTTAAACTGCCGAATGAGAAGAGTTGGAAAAGACAACTATTAAAAATGATAAAAAAGATCAAACATAAATTAAAACTGATTATTTACTATTAAATTTTTAACAGTAATTATCAAAAAATAACAACTATTTCTTCATTATTAAGTAATAATTTTCTATTATGAATGACTATTTCTTAATTATTAGTTGTTAAGAATTAATTATTTAATAATAATAATAATTTTATTATTTATTAGTAGGAATTATTAGTAATTATTTAATGATAATAATTATCTAATCGGTTGTTAATTAGTAATTATTAGTAGGAATTATTTATTTATTGAAGTATTTTTAATTAAATATTTAATATGTATTTATTGATTATTAATTAATAGTTACTAATTGGTTGTCAATTACTAATTATTAACATGAATTATTTATTTATTGAAGTATTTTTAATTAAATATTTAATATTAATATATAGGTTATTAATTAATAATTACTATTTAGTTGTTAATATTAATTATTAAAAAATATTTAATGGAAATAATTAATATTAAAATATCGTCATATATTACAACAGTCGAAAAATAAAAGTTGTGATAGGCTTTTATTACAACTGTCAAAATAACACAGTTGTTAAAAATAAATTTATTACAACTTTTCTGGAAAAAAGTTGTAAAAAACATTTATTACAACGGTGCTTTTACCACCGTTGTAAAATTAAAGTTGTAATACGGTGTTTTAGTTGTAGTGCGTGCATGCCATTGTTAGTCATTCCTAAAGGGAATGAAGAGATGACGGTATACATAGATGCATGTGGTACCGGGCTAGGTGCTACATTGATGCAAGGAGGTAGGGTCGTAACTTACGCTAGTCGGCAACTGAAGGTACATGAGAAAAGATATCCTACCCATGATTTGGAATTGGCAGCGATCGTGTCGCGTTGAAGATGTGGAGACATTATCTCTTAGGAGAAAGATTCGAGTTATTTACTGATCATAAGTCGTTAAAGTACCTTTTCTCCCAGAAGGATCTAAATCTCCGACATCAGAGATGGTTAGAATTTTTGGTTTCCTATGATTTCGATATTGCATATACACCAGGAAAGGCAATGCGGTAGCTGATGCATTAAGTAGGAGACATGCCAATTTAGGGGATATGTTTCTAGAATGGAAGCAACTGGAGTATATCGCAGGGTACAATTTCATACCAAAGTGCGAACTGGATCCAGAGACACTGGCAAGTTTGACGATCAGACCCACTTTGATTGAGCGGATTGGTTCCAGTCAGAGGGACGATCCTAACCTGTTGGAAATCATCTCAAAGTTAGAGATGGGAATCGACGAAGAGATGAACAAGTATGGGCTTGATCGAGATGGATGGCTTAAAAAGAATGGTAGACTGGTTGTACCCAATGTCAATGGATTGAGAGATGAAGTGCTTAGAGAATGTCATCACTCAAAACTGACTATGCACCCCGGTGGTAATAAAATGTATCGATACATGAAGCAGACGTACTACTGGGAAGGGATGAATAGAGACGTTGGGAAGTTTATATCCAAGTGCATGAATTGCCAGTTAGTTAAAGCTGAGCAAAAGAAACCTAGTGGTTTGTTGCAACCATTGGAAATTCCAGAATGGAAATGGGAACAAGTCTCAGTGGATTTAATTGATGGATTACCAAGGACTAGGTCAGGCCATGGTAGTATTATAAGTGACTAAGACTCGTTGTTTACTAGTGGGTTATGGAAGAGCTTACAAGAGGCTCTGGGGTCAGAATTATATCTCGGTACCGCGTATCATCCTCAAACTGATGGTCAAACAGAGAGGGTGAATCGTATATTAGAAGATCTCTTGAGAGCTTGCATATTGGATTTTGGTGGATCATGGGATGACCATTTGCATCTAGTAGAGTTTGCATATAATAATAGTTATCAATCCAGTATTGGTATGGCTCTATTTGAAGCTTTGTATGGAAGACCATGCAACTCACCATCATGTTGGTTAGAATCTGGCGAGAAATTTGTGCTTGGACCAGACGTGATAAGAGAAACTTCGGACAAGATCAAAATCATTCAACAACGAATGAAGGCTGCCCAAGATAGGCAGAAGATTTATGCTGATAAGAGGTGAAGAGATTTAAAATTCTCCAATGGCGACTTGGTGTTTGTCAAGATTTCTCCATTAAAGAGCGTGATACGATTTGGTAGGAGAGGCAAGTTAGCACCAAGATTTGATGGTTCATTCCCGATCCTCGAGCAAGTTGATAATTTGGCATATAAAGTTGAATTACCAGAGAAGATGGCAGGAGTTCATAACGTATTTCATGTTTCCCAGTTAAGGAAATTCGTGCACGACCCCGATATGACTATTTCACCTGATCAGTTGGATGATATCGAAGTGGAACCCGAGGTAGTTGAGAACCGCAAGCCAATTCATATTATCGAGCACGATACGAGGCAACTTCGAATGAAAGCGGTGGATCTAGTCAAAGTTCAGTGGGGTGAGAATGGGAATGACTGTACTGGGGAGACAGAGGAGAGCATTAGGAAGACGTATCCAGAACTCTTTGCCTGGTAAGATTTTAATTGCAATTTAGTTTTCCGCATGCTAGGATAGACTTGTTTGTTGTTTTGTATGTTTGATTGTTGTGAATGGTTGGTAGGCATGCGGGATTCTTTACTTGTTTTTTAGTTAAGGAATTTCGGGGACGAAATTTCTTAAGGGGAGGAAGAATGTAACGATCCACATTCTACGCATCAGGAGATCATAGAATATTTATTTCTTTCTCACGCAAAGTCGTATAGCCATGTAACTTTGGGAGACGACTATTGAGGTCATTTCCCATGTTCACGATTTTTGCCGATTTTTAAATGACCGTTTTGCCCCTAGCTGATCTTGTTTCGCCATAACTTTTGATTGGTAAGGAGTTTTGACCTGAAACCACTTCCATTAGATCCGGATTATGATCTACCTTTTGCATAGAGTGGTCACACTAGCCAAACGGACTCACCGTTTGGGAGATATGGCTGAAAAAAGGGTTAGAAGGTGAAAAACAGCTTAACCGGGCCTAATTAGGGTGATTAGCAAGAGGGCCCATAATCCATTTCGGGATTAGGGTTATGGGGAGGCTGAGAACAGTAGGAAAACAATCTATTTTCATTTTCTCAGCCGCCTAAAACATTTCCCTAACCCTGACAATGGCCTCCAACACCTAAATCACCTTCTAATAACCATTTAATCAATTTTTAGCCTAATCTACATCTAATCAAGGAAAATTAGCATCAAATTGGGAATAGAGCTGCTGTGTTGCATAGAGATTTGACCCAAAACAAAGAATATTCAGATCCATAGTTTGATTGTGGCTAAGGTGAGTGATTAGCATTGTTTTTACACTAATTACAGTTAATTAAGGTGATTAGTGTTAATTAACGAAATTATGAATGTTAAAAATATGGAAAAATGTTTAGAAATTCTTAAATATTATTTTAAGCCTCTGTTAGAAGTTTGGGTTAATTTGGTTAAGTTTTGCTAATCCTATCATTAGATTTGCTTAAACATGCTTAAGGGGAAAACATAGGTTTTTGGGTATGTTTGATCCATATTTACATATTAAATTGTTGTTTTGGTGTTTATGGTTGATTCTCTATGTTTTTATGACTGTATGGTATGTTTTGTGATTGATTAGAAGAGTTAGAATGGTCGAAAACGCCGTCGTATGGCGTAAAACAGTCGCTGGAAAAGTTGCATGAAATGTGCAAGGTTTCGGATCAGATCGGATCGGATCGGATATAGGGCTCGGGTCGAGTAGGAGTACCGGGCAAGGGATTTGATTCGGATCAGAACTTGGCACCAGGGAAGGTTTGGCAAGAAGGAAGGCCACTTGCAAAGAGTTGAAGTTAGGTTGAGGATTGGATCAGGTCAGAATGGAACGTGGGATCGGATCGGAGTAAGCAAGCTGGAGCAGGAGGGACGAACGGAAACAAGAAGCAAAGCATCGTGTCGAACCGCATGGAGGAAGTAAACCCGAACCGAACCAAAGGAGGGGGATTTAAACTGAACCGAATGGAAAGCCTGAGCACCACATACCGAACTGAACTGGATAGACCGAACCGAGTTTGGACCCGTACCTCTACTACGCGGTGACTCTTCTGAAGACCAACTCCAATTCGACCAAAACCCAAGATGCAAAGGAAGTCCAGATAGGAAGTAGAACTCAGGATCCAGTTGGGAATCAACGAGTTAACTTCATGAGTTGGGCTTTGCTGCGGGACGTGTGCTAAGGAGTTGTCGACGTCCATAGCTTTGATTCATCAACGAGAAACGATTGTTAGGCTATGGATCAATGCAGTGGGTTAGTTATTACTCCATGGGGCAAAGTGATCGTAGCATGGCTATGAGCCAGTGCAGTGGAGTCGTTACGACTTCATGAGGCAGAGTGGACATAGCAAGGACTAGTGGCTATGGATCAGTGCAGTGGAGTCGCCATGACTCCATGGGGCAGAGTGATCATAGCAAGGATATGGGTGATCAAAGCGGTGGATATCGTATGATTTACGCACTGAGTGAGAGATGTGAGGATGGTTGTTATGCTTGATTGTTTGACACCACTATGACATGCACACCCCTCCCCCGTATCTTTACACCATATGTTAGTGTCAACTTAGAGTATTGTACATTTTGTTGTGCTAACTCTTTGGTTGTAGGTCCAGGTTCAGATCTGTTACGGTTCTGTTTTTTCTGCTTATCGCTCATACCAGACTTTTGCCTGATCCAGAGTTTTATGTCTCTTCTTATTACTCTAGGTGATCTTAAACGGGTAGACTAAAGACAGATTAGCTGGTTATGCACGAGTAGCTGATCCGGAGACGAGCAGGAGCCTTCCACGTATGATATATATATGTGTGTGTGTGTGTTCTCCCTGTGTCGCTGCTGGTCACTATTTTGTGCATTAGTAGTGTACCTTTCCTATTTTGCTTTAGAGACAATTTGAAAAGTTTTAATAATGATGATGTGGAACATAAATTGTAACTTGAATTTTCTGCTGCTATCATGGTTTAGTTTTCAGCTTTTGCACTGTCTCGCCTGTTTTATATCAAGTATATTATTATTATATTTTATTCCATGCGCTGCGAGACATTCTACAGGTTCCTTGCTAGTTCAAATTCCCTTCTTTTTCTTTCTTTGGCGACTATCCTGTACTGGTTGGACATCGGCACAGCGCACTTTCATTGGAAATGTCGGCTGGTGTGGGCAGGCCGTCACAAATGTATACTAGTTTAGAAAAATCTCCATATCCTAATCTGGTCCTACTTTTCACCCTCTCTCCAAAATCTTAGAGGTATATCTACTAACAAAAATAGGATATGAGCGACCATAACAATCATAACAACCATTAAACAAGTTATTCCTATTACCTTCTAAATCTGCGCATATGTTGATAACATGTTTTGACTGTCTATATATACCATATGTCAAGGGATGATAAAACCTTGATTCTAGCAGAACTCCATGATTCTCCAATACATGTCTTTTCGTCTTATTAGCCCAGTTGTATGTTAAGGATATTATTAGGCTACATGGGATTCCAACAACAAGAGTAAGTGATAGAGATCCATTGTTTACTAGCGAATTTTGGAAGAGTCTTCAAAAAGCATTGGGAATGACCCTAAGTATAAGCACTGCATGTCATCCTAGACAGACGGCCAGACGGAACGAGTTGACAGAGTTTTGGAGGATCTACTCAAAGCTTGTATCATCGACTTCAGAGGAGCATGGGAGCAGCAAAGCACTTAACTTTGGTTCAGTTTTCATACAATAACAGTTACCAAGCGACGATTGGGATGACCCCTTACGAAGCTTTGTATGGCGACTATCCAATCGCCAATTTGTTGGTAGGAAACTACCGACAAGGTATTACACGGACCAGACCTTATCCGTGAATCCACGGAGATCATCGCTTTGATTCGACAGAGTATGAAGGCTGCCCAAGACCGACAAAAGTGGTATGCAGATAGGTGGAGGAGAGAATTGGAATTTAGTGTTCGAGATTTGGTATTTGTTAAGGTTTCTCCTCTCAAGAAGACAGTTCGGTTCGGAAAGACTGGGATGTTAGCTCTCAGGTTTATTGGTCCTTTTTTGGATTTTCGATAGGATCGGGAAGATAGCTTACTGTGTGGAGCTTCCCGAGCGTTTATTGAGGGTCCACAATGTTTTTCATGTTTCTCATCTTCACAAATTCCTTCATGATTCAGCCGATATATTTGATTTTGGCGATATTAGGGACATAACAGGCCTCGAGTTGGATTCTAAGGTGCCATGTGTCATCGCAAAGATCGTGGAGCATGGAATCAAATGACTCCGCAATAAATCTATTCGATTAATCCGAGTAAAGTGAGAGATAACCCTACGCAGAGCACATGGGAAAACTAAGGAGAAGATTAGACTTACTTATCCAAAGCTTTTCTCGGGTAATTATTTTCCCCTAATTTATCGTTTTGGTCGCATCGTGGTTTCTAGATTAGATGGTAGGATATGAATGTGACACAGAAACATTGTGCACTCAGATAGAATTAAAAGCATGTTAGGATGTTTCGCATACATATTGAATCACTTATTACACTTACAGGCTAGGACTGAGCTCATTATTAGCAAGTCTACAATTCAAAATCACTATGAGTTATGGATGTTTTTTAATAGCGTGTGTGCGTAACATGGTTGTGTAAAGCGAGTTGTGTACTTCTCCCCTTCAAAAGACTTCGGGACGAGATCTCTAATAAGGGGGGAGAAAGTAACACCCCGTAAAATATACTTAAATTTAGACATAATTTAATTTCAAATAAATAATAACAATTAATTAATATATTAAAATGATGAAAATGGAATTTTGGACAATTAGAAATTTGGCCACGAAGTATTATAGTTGCGTTCGTGGCAAGATTCTAGTCGTTTTCATATTTTGTTTGCTGAAATGAAGTCCATATGCAAATATTATTAATTAATTAAGTTGTACGTATATATTAATGTACAAAAGTTTGGATTTCAAACAAATATACATATATAAGGGTAATATATTAATAAGATAAGCTCAAAAAGAATATTCCATTTTATTTCAAACTTATGTGGTATATACTAACACACAGTAGGGGACAAGAATAAATAAATTAAGGAAAGAAATAAAGTGAATTAATTAACAAAAGATCAAAAAGTAACATTCTAGAGGAAATTCCTCCTGGGCTTGACCCCAAAAGGGGGGTCGACCACCCCTCTAGGAAGGGTGTCGACCGCTTTCTGTGGGGGGAGGTGTCAATTTCTCGTCTGTAGGGAAGCCTAATGAGGGCTGTTTTATGTAGGGACTTATTTATAATTTATATCAAATGGATTTTTTAGATACAATCAAACTAATCTAACGGTTCATACACGATAGCAATTATAAATAGACCCTCAAACTCTCATTCTAAACCCTATGGCCATTTCTCTCAACGCCTCCATGATGCCTTTCTCCTGTCTCTAATTTTAGAAAGCTTAAAGGATTTAGGTTTCTTCTATTTCTCATAATCTATTATATCTTCTCTATCTTATTCTAACATAAATTTAAGATTAATATGGAATTTAGATTTATATGTGTGTGTATATATATACATATATATATATATATATTTGAAAGGATCGGAGCATATGTTCGCTCTTGAAGGGCAAACCCAATTTCTATTTTGTTCAATCTTATTGCTACTCTTCCTAATAGTCATGTGAGTGGAATCCATTTGAGTTACTATTTTCTATAGTTTGACAGTTATAAATTTGGATTGTTGTGCCTTTGAGGATTTGAGATATACGAAAAGAAAACATGATTAAACCCCTCAAATCCTCTGTTTATTTAATTGTTCGTAGAAATGTTCAATCAAGTTATATTTGTGGTTTTGGGTTGTTGTAATAATAAAAGAAAAACATGATTCTTGTTGTATGATTTTCTATATTGTTAGGATTTCCTTTTACTCTATTTTCATGCAAATTCATATGTTCGATTTTTGGCCAAAAGGTTAAGTTTTGGATAATTTTGTAGATTTAATAGGTTTGAATATCTAATTTTCAAAATAGAGGATTTGAACGTATATTTTACAATATATCGAAATATTAAGGTTTTTCATATAAACAAACGTAAGAAAAGGAGTCTATTCAAAATAGGAATTATAAACTTATATGTATATTTCATGCTATGTTTATCTTTTATTGTTGCAATAATCAAAACTTGGGTTGCAAGTTTATATGTTAATGTGTTTGTTTTTCCCATTTTACTATCATATGTTAATGTGTACATTTATGATGTCGTTGAGGAAAATATGGAAAAATGAATTGTACACTTTTAAGAATTAATAGGGATTGATGTTTCAAAAATGTGGTAAGGTCGCTAATCTCGTTTGCTTAATTTTTATCTATATTTTTGTATATCTATAACATAATCAACTTATATTAATACGCATTAAGTGCGCAATAAATACGATTAAATCAGGAATAGAATTTGAATGTACTCATAGGAATTTGTATGTTCGTATGTGTGTGTGTGTGTTAATGGCTTAATTAGTATTAATGACACATAGACACGAGGTTAACCGTTACTTGTAGTAGAAGTCTGCTTAGATCCACACAGCGAGAGGATCAAAAGTTAGTGGACATCTTAGATAGACTCAGTGGAGTAGAGACCTCTAGTCATCTAGCTAGATATTCTGTGGATGAGAACAGATGGCTGTGTCGACATGAGAGATTACGTGTTCTCAGAGTTAGAGACTTGTTGAGGACAATTCTTGAGGAGGCTCATCACTCTCGGGTGACTATACATCGGAGCCGTGACAAGATGCACCGAGACATGATGAGAGTTTTTCATTGGACTGCTATGAAGAAGGATGTAGCAGAGTCTGTAGCCCGATGTTTGACTTGCCAGCAAGCAAAGGCTGAATAAAGGAAACCTAGTGGATTGCTTTAGCCCTTAGATATCCCACAGTGGAAGTGGAAGAGCGTCTCTATGGACTTTATTAATGGTTTTCCTAGATCGAGGAAGACCAACACCAGTACATGGGTTATAGTAGACAGATTGAGTAAGAGCGCTCATTTTATCTGCGTCAAGAGCAAGAGGACAGCAGCTTGGCTAGCATCGATATACCTTAGAGAGATAGCCCAACTTCATGACGTACCTTCCAGTATAGTAATTGACCGTGACCCCATCTTTGCGAGTGATTTTTAGAGGAGCTTTTAAGAGGCACTAAGTACACAGTTACGACTTAGCACAGCTTATCACCCTCAGACCGACGGACAGACTGATAGGGTCAGTAGGGTTCCCAAGGATTTATTGAGACTATGTATCCTAGACTTCGAAGGGACTTGGGAGGAGCATATCCCATTAGTAGAGTTTTCCCACAATAATAGTTATCCATCAAGTATTGGTATGGCACCCATCGAGGCATTTTATTGGCAACCCTACAGATCACCGACATGTTGGTGGGAGTCTACGGACATACTTCTACTTGGACCAGAGATGGTTAGAGAGACTTCTATGAAGATAGACCTTATTCGGAGATGGATGAAAGCAGCTCAGGATAGGCAGAAGTTAAATGTCGATATGAAGGGGACTGACTTGGAATTTGATGTAGGAGATACGGTGTTTATCAAGGTGTCACCTTTAAGAAATGTTCGCTTCGGCTCAGTAGGGAACTTGACACCAAGGTCTGTAGGGTCATTTTCCTTAGTTAAGAGGATAGGTCAGATGGCATACATAGTTAGACTAACGAAGAGGCTAGTGGGAGTTCACGACATATTCCATGTTTCCCACTTAAGAAAATGTCTACATGTTCAACAGGGGTAGTAGAGCCAAGTACGCTTGAGGATGTTGAAGTTGACAAGGAGGCATCAGTTAGAAAAGTTCCAACCCATATTCTTGGATCGAAAATTAAGAAGCTACGCAACAAAGAGATCAAGTTAGCGAAGGTGCAATGAGGAGAAGATCGTGACGATGCGACATGGGAACCCAAAGACAAGATTCGCGCTTCTTACCCTTTTCTCTTTGAGAGTACGTTCTTAATTCCTTTCTAAACTTTTTGAATTCAAGTTAGTTTTCCTATCGTTTAAATCTTGATCCTTAGGCAGAAGCCTATGGTTGAAAACATGTGTTTAAGACATGTTATGTTTGATGGTTGCAAGTGAATGTAAGTGTTTTCTAGTGGATGCACATACACACAGATTATGCACTAAATCGACTCAAGCACTTACGTATTGCATATGGATGTGTGTGCATTTTAATTTTAAATAGATGAAAATGGTTGAATCATCACATGGATGTTGCATTTTGGTGAATGGTTGTGTACACATATAGAACTTATATGTACTATTAGGATTCCTTTGCATACATATTAGATATGTGGCACCGACATATATTGGATTAAGAAGATCAACCGAATTAGTAGACCACCTAATTTTCGCATTAGTGTAGGGACATATACACAACACCTTTGCATATGTTCATACAAAGCATTAGAAATTTTCGCATTAGTGTAGGGACGATGGTATACATTCTTCTTAACTTGGAGATTTCGGGGATGAAATCCTTTAAGGAGAGGAGAATGTAACACCCCATAATTTAATACACCTTACTTATGTAAAGAAGATAATAAAATGAATATTAATTAATGGATTCAGAATTGTCTAAAATAGACTTCACCGTTGCGTTCGTTACGAAATTCTAGTTCAGATAGACTCGTGGTTTTCGTAAATCGAATTAAGTATGAAGAAGTTATGGGCTAAAGAAGTTTAAACTAAATTTAAAATTAATTTACTTAGAAAGCAACGGTCAGGAGCTGACCCGACCATACATGGGTCGACCCATGTGTCGACGCATGATGAAGGTGGGTCGACCTACCAGTAAGCAGGTCATATTCCTATAGCTGAACCTGCACGTGATTTCTGTTAAAAAAAATACTGACTCGGCGGTGATATGTATTGAACGGTTTGATTTTATAACCTAATATCATATGGTTTAGATTATCCCAACTTATCTATAAATAGGCTAGCAACCTCACCATTTTCTTACACACAAACATTTCTTCATCTTCTTCCCCCTCTAAGTTATGTTCTAAATAAAATTAAGAAAATATCGAGGTGCTGACAGAATATAGATTGAAGGGATAATTCTTGTTTTTCTTTTACTACAACTATTTTAAAGGCCTTTTCTGGATCTAATACAAATCATTGTAAATTTCAAATTATTTTTCGATCTGCAATTTTTAGAAGGGTTTTGACAGTAAATAGATTGGATCTGAAATAAGCAGTGTTTATAAGTTTTTTTATATGTTATTATTCCTTCATTAATGTCAATTATACATGTTCATTTTCAGTTATCGCCTGTCTATTTGTGCATCTATCTTCCTTATTACCTTTCTGTTACTGTTTTATTTACGGTCTTATTATGCCTACTTCTATTAGTTTGTTCATATGTGAGTTTGGCAATATTTATCCTTTTCCTTTTAATTTTGCACTGAGGCTAGGCTATCGAGAGCCTAGGCCTTCTTCGTTAGAATTGCGTAAAATTGGGTTAAATTATAATCTTATGTAATAATAATAAAAAGGAGATTTGGGCATATTGAAACCATTGACTGTATAATTGGGATAATTATAAAGGAAGAATTGTAAACATGTTAAATCTGAATAGGTTGTACTTAATCTGATATTAAGTAGAACATGTTAGTGAAAAATTGTATGAGAATCAGATGTAAATTAAGTAAAACATGTCACTGTAATCTATATGCATCTGAGCAGATGCTTGTATGATTTGGGGAAGAGTTGTTACATTTATTAAATGTCATTTACAACCGAGAAATATAACATAGTGTTATATGATGCTTATTAATAAACTCAAACATGCTAAGTGAAACCTGTTTAATTAATAAGCTAAAAAGGTTTCACGTCTGCTGTTAAGATATCATATTTTTGGGGGAATTCTTCAAATCCTAGTTTACTTGGGGGACTAAGCCTAGGAGTGGCTCGTGTCAATTCTTTTGCTCGGAACTCATTTCAGTCAGTATCCCTATTGGTATAACCTCGGAGCCTCGCACTAGGTAGGGTCTAGGGCACGCTTTACTTATCTGGACTGTAAGAGGTTTAAATCTTGGAGGTGGGTACGGGGGTGTTCCGGTGGAGTCATCAGTGTGCATGGGTCCAATGAGGGAAGATAAGGCGTTGTAACACCGGCGGATAGGGTCGTATCTTCTAAAGTTGACGTGTTCGGGATTGATAACCTCGACTGTCGTGGTGGCTAGCACAGGTTATTCGTGTCTGTAAGTAGCCGATCGCTGGGTAGTAATTAGGGTAAAACCTAATCCTGATATCCTAGTAGTTGGTGAGGAGACTTGTTCTTGGAATATGAATGAGAATCTTACTTGATCTTACCTTATCTCTTTGATTTCGTACTTGCATATTTTATTGTATTTTCATAACCTGTATTATTGATCTGTCTTGAAACTTCTTTACCTATTTCTTATACTGAAAATCACTTGAACTCGCCACACTTTATGTCCGACCTATTTTGTTTTTCCCTCTCTCTCTTCCTTTCCCCCATCCCCCAAGTTCTCAGGGTAGTGCATTGCAGCATTGACCGTGATTCTTTGATTCAACTTGGACTTGGATTATTTCTCCGTCGATGTACTGTTTCAGTTTCTTTTCTATGTTTATTGTTATGGCTTATGAGAGACATGATTTTATGGTTATTCACTTGTAGTCTGATGGTTTATATTTCCACGGGACAGAAGATTATGATTATGACTTATGGCATTTGAAAATGTAATGTTGAATTTGGTTTTATAATAAAAAATTGAAAGTTTTTCGTTGCATTTTATATTCTATCTTGTGAAATTAGTCTCTATATTATTATTATTATTATTGCGCTTCACATAACTTAATACATCCTTATATGGGTGACATTAAGGGACTTAGGTGTCACGCGGTAAATCTGATATTTATGCTATCATATTTTGTCCCTTCCGTTGTGTGAGATTCTGATTTTTCATTTTAGACTTCTCTGTATATATGTTTAAGTTAATCCTTATAGGAATTAACGTTCCATTTAGAGTGGCTCTAAATTCCAATGGGCCTTTTCTGGATTGGAATTTAAGCTCATTCCGGGCGGGTTGTTACAGGACAAAACCACCGACAACTCCAACCCCATCCTAATAAATAATGCCTCCAAAACTCCAAGGCGAACTCTATCGCCATCGACTCTGAACCGAGAGTCGAATGCTCCAACATGAGCAACCTTGGTCATTGACTAGCATGGGACAATCTTCTCTTCTGGTACTACCACCATAATCTTCATAAAATCGATAACGACTTCCTCCTCAAGGCAACGTGATCTAAGTACCTCACTTCACCCAATTTGAAGTGAAACTCCAACAAACCAACCAGCAGACTGTGTACTTCCCACACTTGCAACATAAACATACCTAGTGATTTCATTTTGTCCATGCAAAGATGAAAATGCAATCAAGAAATGCAATCAAAATCCACTAGGCGATCTCCGAACACGATCTGAAAACTCACAAAATATGCCAACTCGTCGATCAACCCAAATGGTCTAACCAACCAACTGAAACCAAAGTAACATAGCTCAAATCGGCATATGACCAACCAATCGTTTTAGTTGGCAAAATCCCCTTGGAAATCCAACCGAGAGGGTCCCTCTTTCATAAGTGCTAACCCGACTAGTCGTCACAAATCAGGATACATACCGGCTCGTCTCTCGATCTTAAGGTACACATGTCGTAGAGGCATAACCATCGACCCACTATCAATGATCAGGTCGATATGGAACTCAACTCAAACATAGCGGCAATCTGGTCGCTTCATCGAATGTGTCCAAATACTATAAAGCTACAGGATCAGTTGAGGACTTGCTACTAGAGACTCGATATCTCAGCCCGCTATTGTGCAATCATAAGCGACTCGCTCTCTACTATCGCTAGATCGAGGATGGAGGACTCACTACTGGATCAAAAAATGTCCTACCCCACTATTGTCATCAACCCCCCATTCTTCGAGAATCAAAAAGATCCTTTTCAAGTTTGAATTTGTTCATTTGGAATCTGGGCTCTTCTATTTTCTACTTCTTCTTTCTTATTCTTTATTTCATTTCGATTGAAGAATCAGCGGATGAGTTATGGTTAGGGGTGAAATGCCACTCGAACCCAGAGCTAGCTAGTTCTCCCCGAAATGCGTTGAGGCGCAGCAGTTGACTGGACATATAGGGGTAAAGCACTGTTTCGGTGCGGGCCGCGACAATAACACTAGCGTTCCATATCCACCTAACAGGATCTTATACTCAAATACTAGTTTTATTTGAGCCTAAGGAATCAATAGCAACCAAGCTAACAGCCAAACAAACATGATCTGATAAGATAAGTTTTGATGAACCATGTATACCATCAACTATAAATAGTAAGCTATAAAACTCTCCTACCTTAAGGTCCAAAACTGATCCTATGAATGCTATTATCATCCATAGTATTACATCCTGGCGACCAAACATGGAATTTTATAAACATACGTTCTAACCAGTAAGTCACAATAAAAGAAGATAGTTCAACATTTTCGAGTCCCAAACTCATCTCATCCATCACAAACAAGATGTATAAGGTGAAACGATGAAATCTCATCAAAATAAAACACGCATGGAAACGCCGTTGGTGGAGAGCATATCTAAAGTGGTGCCATCGTTTCTCATTTCTCCTCTCAAGGGAGCACTCGACGAAATGGAAACAAGGATCAACGCATATTGCCTCCACAATTCATCCCTACACACAGGGAAACCACCAACGTTGGGTATAGGCTCAAACATCAAGAGCCAATTGGTCAACCTCGCTAAGCCATCATCCTCTCCGAATGAAATCATGCTTCTCGGTTGACCACTTGCCCCAGCGAAACCTCCAGCAATCTGCGTGAATTATTCATGGAAGGATGACCCATACCTCGATAGAATCAAATTCGATTAAATACTCCAACATAGACGTATCGCCTCAACCAACGAACCTCCACAATGTTGAAAGGTATTTACACATGTTGAAAGGTTTTTACTTGGTTTGATATCAGCAGAACGTTTTTGGGTGTTCATCGTATATTCATATCCTAATACTATATGAGTTTGGTAAGAAACCAAAATAATTAATTAAGAGGATTGAGTTGCTAATCAGTCCGAATACATTAGCGTCTAGTGCTGTGTTGATGCCATTAGCGGGCAAGCATACATTCATGATACATGTGATATGGTTGTATGTTGGGTTTCTTTGTGTTCAAAGCATGAGAGGCTCGGCTATGGTGTATGGTAACTGGTAAGAGACGAGCCCTTCTGTCCGATCTTACTACATGAATCACTCAGTTGACAAAAAGAGAATGCAACACATAGGGTAAATTAACCATAACATAAACCGATAATTCGAGTAGTTTTAAATTACAAGGAGAATTTCTCAAATACCCAAGCTACAACACGGTGACTTCTATATTCCAAGACCAAAATAAATTATGAAAAGCTTCTTTACAGCCTAAGGATTTCCATTCCATATTTTTTCATAAATTACTTCAGCACTATATGTTACCTTCCCAGCTAAAGCCATATGATTTGTGGAAGGTGGCTAACGTGAACATGCGACTCACTTGACATTCATAACTTGCATAATTGTAAAGCAGAAGACAAATATCATAATTTGAGGATGTTAGTCTTTGGCCATTATGCTCTTTCTTAACTTCCTGTCATGATTCAGCATTGTGCTCACACTCTCAACAATCAGTACAGTCTGCAAAACAATATCATAGTGGTTCATAATCAAAGAAAAAAAAGAAAAAAAAAAAATCCCTTATTGCTTATGAATACACAACAACCATGTGGTGAAACCATGGCCATAAATTATATAATGATAACCAAACATTAGACTGAAGCAAGAAAAAAAAAAGGGCCATACCTGCAAGCAAGCATATGCCATACCAGTAGCAAAGTAGAAGTTTGAATTGCCAGTACCCTGGAACATTTGTTTTGTCAATAAAACACAGCAGATATGCTTAGTTTATTCTTCACAGCATTGATTACAATTACTATACTAGGATAAAAGTAACGTAATAAAAATAACCAGAAAACTAATGCCATTAGATAAGCTATTAAAGGCCTTTACATCCAAACCAAAGCTACTCGTTTATGTTTTAATAACGAGCGAGTAAAGAGAGATATTGTGTGTGTGCGGAGAGAGAAAGTAGGATCAAGAGCATCCCTATAACCCCCTGATTTTCACACATTCTCTTTTCTCTTCCCCCAATAATTCTCTCTCCTCCCACTAACTTATTTAATTATAAATATGTGGCTATTATTGGAGTACAAAAAGAATGCTATATAGCCTATATATATATACATATGTGTGTGTATATATATATATATATACATACATATACATATACGCACATATATATGTATATATATATATATATATATATACACACACACACATACACATATATGTAGAGAGAGAGAGAAAAAAAACTTTGACACAACTGATTTGCATCACCTCATGAATCTACTCTTCCATATAAAGACAAAAAGATCTAACGGTCGAGGCTTTATGTCTTTCTTTTTGTGTATGATTTTGTGTCCAAATTGGCGTCCCCTATACTATATATATATATATATATATATATATATATATATATATATATATATATATATATATATATATATCCGTTACACCTCTTATATTGCGCACGTGAACTCTCCCCCTTAATCTCCACCACCCATTTCCCCACTCATTCTCTCTCTTAGTGGGAAGAGACAGAATGAGTGGTGGAGATTAAGGGGAAGAGTTCACGTGCAATATAAGAGGTGTAGCGGAACTCTCCTCATATATATATATATATATATATATATATATATATATATATATATATATTCTCTGGAACCGTCCACTTGAAGTGTGTTATTGTATTCAATGCATAAACCTAGTTTAACATTTACAGAAATCAGATTAGTATAGGGTGCAAAACGCAGATTGTAAGAACATCAAGCTGAAGTGAAGCTCAGGAAACTATGTGTTTGTTTGGTGAAACACCCATTTAATCAAACTGATCTTTAAAATTTACAACATATGCAACCAATCAAAATGATTAGGAATAGAAAGCAGGACTAGTTATTTCATAATTACTTTTCTTTCCCACACAAAAGCTTAGGGCATGTTTGGTTTGAAAACGGTTCTGTATTTTGCGTTTTCAATATGTATTTCAGTTGGCACGGGAATGATGTAGAAGTTGAAAAATCGTCATTAAGAAAAGAAAAAAGGGCAAAAGGGAAGGTAGGTTTTTGTATTTTCCAAATGGCAGAGGATCGGAAAAGAATACAACATCAATTTTACATGCTAAAACCATTTTTTAAACCGGTTCACCATCCTCTCCTCTCTCATGCGTTTTGAAACACAAGTTAAAAATGCAAAACTCATTTTCGAACTAAACGGGCCTTTTATCTACTTCAACTTTGGTCAACTTACATGCATATTCTAACTTTAGGCACTGCATATTCCTATTATGAGACAGAGATAGAGAACAATACCCTCCATATCCAAAGATTGTGCATAACCGGACCAAGAAGAGAGACTCCAATATATCCACAGAACAATAAGAAAGAAAAATGCATATCTACACATCAAAAAACTGATCACAAGCCATTTGAAGATCAGCCAGTAAATCATCATAAATTCACACAGTACCTGCTAGTTCATTAGCAAAGAGACCTAATAGACCCAAGTATAAAGCTGAGTCGCCCACCTTCAATAAATGTACTGATATGTAAGATTATCACTCGATTTGAGATAACTTGCAACAACAACAAAATCATGTTCACTGAAATTCACAGAAAACGGATGTGGTGCTGTTGCAGCTTGGAAAGGAAACATTAGATTAGCTAAGATATGGTCACTGAGAGTACAGTGCATAAAGATATGTGATGACACAGCATACTGTGCCAGCGATTTGTGTCAACAAATGCTGCTCGGGAAGGAAGGGTGTAATATCTGGAATTTAGAAGGAAAAAAACGATATGCTAAAATAACCTTGGTGGAATTCTTTTATCTATTAATTAATTGATCCATTTAGAAAATAAAAACCATTCTGAAATTCATTGCAGATGCACTTGATGCAGCTACTATCAGAATTCAAACATAATGCCCTTCTGCTTAACACATTGAGCTATTACTCCTATATATTTCTTTCAGAAAAGAAGACTTTCTCTAAGTTATGTACGGAAAATGAGATGGGCCGTGAGTAGTTCCACTTAGAATCTAATTCTTTTTGCCAATACATCAGATTTAACTATATAAGGAATTGGAGCAGTCCATGCCCAGTTTATGCATTAATATAAAACGAGAGAAAAAACTACTAAGAAAACACATGATCCTCTAGTGAACATACGCATTACATAGACAAACAAATATGTACCAATAGACTTGTGCACATTATAATTTTGGTTACACTATCATCTATACCATGTTTAAAATTACGCCTACACATCCATATAATTACAACATATATATTTAGTATTCATGCATATATGTAGCTGCAGTATGTTTTGCTGATAGTAGAACAACCACCCTATCGATCAAAGCTAGAATGTGCTTAATTTGAGAAATTGATTTTGATCGATAGCTTTGATCGATAGTAGATTTAGACGATTTATATTTTATTATGTAGACATACTCATATGTTTTTTAAGGTCTGTATAAATCATTAAATGACGTTTGAACTTTGAATACGTATAAACATTGATTCTTCTTTGTTAATGAACTATACATTCAAAATTGATTTTGATGCAACTTTCTTCTTTGTTCTATCTTATTTTATAGAAAACAATAAAGCTTGACTTGTACACTTAAGTGAATATCCTGATATTTTCTATGTAAATATTTGAATAATTTTTCTCGATTATGTTGGAATTTGAGAAATAGATCATAACGGGGGAGATTCGATTTGAAATGGGATTCAACTTGTAAATTTTCAAGATTTTCTAACAATCACAAAAGGATTATATGTACAAAAGCAAAATATACTTACCGATGGATAGGATTTTAGCATAGCCGATATGGCAATGTACACAAACGCCAAGAAGCATGGTCTGTGATTCAAGCGTATAGCCAATGGCAAAATCATGAAGAGTATGTTTATTTGAAAAACTATCAGAAAAAAATTTCTGAAGAAATCAAACACTTCAGCAAAAAAGTACCTGCATTCATTTAGCACAGTTACAAGAATAAAACCAGAAGAAAAATGGACAATAAATCCTATATATATATATATATATATATATATATATATATATATATATATGTGTGTGTGTGTGTGTGTGAGTGTGTGTGTGTGTGTGTGTGTGTGCGCGCGCGCGCATGCATGTGCGTGCGTGTGTGTGTGTGTGTGTGTGTGTGTATCTGTGTGTGTGTGTATTACCATAAAACACCAATATTGGGAGATAGATCTTCCACTGTAAGAATAAAACCATGTGTTCTGCAAATTTCAAACACAAACTAAATGTGAGTACAGATAAATATAAATTCACTTTAAAAGTAGCAAATAAGCTCAATGACTATCAGCAAAACCTTTATTTTGTCAATTGTATAAATTGAAGACTTCATACGATACAAGTACACAGATCTTTAAAAGTATTTCCCCTTAGTTGCAGTTTTATCCCATTATGTAACTTCTATCAATAAGATTCAAAATACATAATGAAATTTCAGGTTTATATTCCACTACTTTAACATGAGAAAAGGAAGAACGGAGGAGGAGGGAGTGGGGCCAGGGAACAGAAATCAACGGGAAGTTTTCGCTACAAACCCTGACAATATTTACCAAACAAGTAGTGTTTGTAATAAGGTGAAGTACTAAGCACTAAATACAAGCGAAACTGTTGATGCAAAATAGTACAAATTACAGTCTCATACTTCCTCAACATTTCCACCAGGCCATCAAATCCCTTAAGTGAAACAGTGCTCAGGAATAGCACATATAATGACCAGACAGATGCCCATACTATAAAGTTTATAACTGGTCTCCACGAAAATATGGGAAATGAAGATTGTTTCTGACTTTTTATATTTCTTCCAACAGCGTCATTTTCTGAAAGTCTGCTTAACTGGAACAACTTTTGAGGAGGTGCATCAAGGCCATACCCTAATAGAAAAACTACCTGATACAGGAAACAAAATAAGGAACAATAAAAAGTATAATTATTTCTATCGAAAAAGAAAAATTGTATAATTATTATGGTAATGATAAATAGTGAAAGACGACATACAGGTATAATTAAAACTACGGGATAAAGGGACAAATGTGTAGCCATAACCCATCCGAACGCGGCTAAAGGAGTAATACCTGCAAATGAGAATTCGGATAAATGACATGAAAATTCATAATGATTTCATCACAAATATTTCTTCATCCATGATTTAGTTATCACAACACATTTTGAACTTGTGTGTTGTTGTGTAAGGTGTGTTCTTGTAATAGGGAAACGAGCTGAGAAAGGGGATTTGAAAGGGGCTACGAAAGGAAAGGGCTATTATTTTTGTGTGTATGAAAGTGATTGAGAAATGGGATAAGCGAGAAGTTACTGATTGAATAACCAATCAATATTATTTTTATTAGTGAGTATATCCGTATGTTCTTCATGTTATATGTTTATTTAACACAAAACAAAAAATAGCCAATGTAATTTTCAGCAATTAATTAATAAAACATGCCAATACATTAATTAATGATATAAATACAACTATTCTAACTTATGAATACAATGGCACAATTAATATCTTCAAATTGCAAGCATAATGACATAAATACAATGCTTGTCACATACATGCTACATTTTTTTTTCCTTATGGAATTACGAACCACCAACATTACATTTCTTTTGTTTTGGTCTACTTGTTCACGCTTTCCCAATCCAAACGATTTAAGATTATAGTACTCATCGTGTAGGTCTGCCAATGGCTGGATACAGGTATAGATAGTATCAAATCCGCACCCGTATCTACAAATAGCGAATGAATGCTGGATTTAGGGGTGTAAATCGGTCGGACCGGACCGGACGGAGGTATGTTCAGTTTCTGTCCTAAAAAAAATCGGACCGAACACGGACCGGACCAAATTTTTTCTCGGACAAATTTCGTTGTCCTAATTTGTGTCCTAAATAAAATCGGTCGGACACGGACACGATCGGACTAGTCGGACTCGGTCGGACATGGCTATTTATATCACATTTTGTACATTTTACTAGATTTTCTCTCTACTATACGACGAATTTCAAATAATTCGGACGAATTCGGACGAGCCCGGACCGGACAAGATTTTTTCTCGTACAAATCTTGTTGTCCTAACTCGTGTCCTAAATGAAAATCGGACGGACTCGGACGGACGTATTTCGGTCACGGACACGAACGGACGTCGGACATTCGAACAAAATTTACAGCCCTAGCTGGATTGTTGTCGGTTCAATTATGATTAACAAGCCTAACAGTATAAACAGAAGTTTTATTTCAACATAAAAAGGCTTCCAGATGACTGCTCATAAAAATAAGAAAAATAAAATATACAATGATCAAGCATTTCAAACTGGGATTCAAAACGTAACTCGTGAAGTACAATTTTTTAAAATCAAAATGAAATCTAAAACATGGATTCAAAAGATTTATATTTCAAGATTGTATATGCTCTGAATCTGATTTTGACATTTGGATTGTGTTAGGGTAGGATATTGCAGCAGAAAGTTAAATGCAGAATTTCATGAAATGGGAAGGAGGAGGATAAGGAGGTATTTCATTACTTCATACCATTTACATTCACAGCAGCCCATTATATATTCATCTATGGTCCTTCTACATAGGACAAATTGTGTAACTAACCCACTCAATATTTGACACCTCACTCATATAAGACAAATATTGGTAACCAACTAGATTTTTGCTAAACTAATTGCTCCTAATTATTTCTGGGGTCTTCTTACTGCTGAAATCCTTTTGATTTGTTAATGATTTCCTGGGCCTTGCATTCTCGGGTATAAGATGGGTATAACCGTATCATTACCGAGTCCTCGAAAACGACCTTGTCCTCAAGGTCGAAGATGCCCTTTATGTTAAATGTGCCACCGGGGTCAAAGACATTGGAGTTTTGCTTTCACATTTCAGCACATTCATTTCAACAAACACACTAGGTGCAGTAGTCCATTCCTGTATTTTTGGCAATGTCGGATTTAATACTTGTCTCATGCACAAAATCACTAAGGGCACGACTCCGAAGTACACATCTAGACAAATCTGCTGCTTCATGGGATTGACTTTATTGGTGCCAAAAAGGAACTCGATGTGGGAGTCGGAGAAGTGCTTAAGTATTTGATGGGTGGAGTTGCTTGGGTTAATGGATGAGGAGGGAGCCATGATTGGGAGTGCTGGCTGATGGAGGGAAGGAGCATCAGTATCAGAGGTAGGCAGAGGTGTAAGGGTTTTAAGCAAGGGAAGAGAAGCAGTTGTGGAATTCATTACCGCAGTTGCAGAGGCAGCAGCGACAATAGCGGTAGAAGGGTGTGCAACTACAGTTGCAGAGGTTAGAGGATCATCTTATGTCGTAGAATTAACGATAGTGGCAGGCAGCAAAGTTGTAGGGGTCGGAGAAAGAGGGAGAGGTGATGGTAATGTGATTTGGAAGCCAAGTTTTGTGGCAATCTCCGACACAGAGTGAATGATATGGTTGATGGAAGTTCGGATGTCGATGATGGCAGTTTTGATGTCGATGATGTCTTGTTGTTGAGTTTCAAGGGTTGCTTGAATATCGTTGATGGTGATTTGATGTCGGATGGTGACGTCATGGAGTGGTTGGATGCATTTAGAATTTCATGAAATGGGAAGGAGGAGGATAAGGAAGAAGATATTTCATTACTTCATACCATTTACATTCACAGCAGCCCATCATATATTCATCTGTGGTCCTTCAACATAGGACAAATTGTGTAACTAACCCACTCAATATTTGACACCTCGCTCACATAAGACAAATATTGGTAACTAATTAGATGTTTGCTAAATTAATTGCTCCTAATTATTTCTGGGGTCTCCTTACTGCTGAAATCATTTTGATTTGTTAATGACTTCCTGGGCCTTGCACTCTCGGGTATAAGATGTGTATAACCGTATAGGATTGTCACTTCTAAGCATAAAACCTAAATTTTTTTCTCATTCCATTTATATTTTGCTTGAGAATATTAAAATTGAGTTCTGAATCCAAGCAAGTATATTTGATATACTAGTATATACTGGATAAGTTTTTGTTTCCCTTCCATTGTGATTTGACTGAATTTGGATGGAAATGAAGATGGAATCATAAAATAAAAAAATAAAAAAATAAAAATAAAAAAAATAAAAAAAACATTCATGTTGAAAAGTGATTTAAATGAGAAAATCTTAAGATTTTTTGGATAGTAATAACAATGATAAAAATAATCATGGCTAGTGAATATATTGTTAAAAAAATACAAATTCGCAACTACTGCAAAAGCTAACCCCATTGATCTAGCTTGCTAGTTCGAAACTAATGATCATTTCTATCGCAGACAATGTTAAACACAAATGGGAATAAAAAAGGAAACACAATGATTTAATGTAATTCGGACAATGTCTACGTCCATGGACCAAACTATTAATTTTCATTTCTTTAAACAAAGAGTTCAAAAAGAGGGTAAAAGAGAGAAAGTACAGTGGAAAGACTAACTTATAATTACAAATTTAATGGACAATTTCATAAAATAGACTTGCGTTCAACCAAAACCCCAAATATAAGTTGAGATAGAAATTTGGGTTCGCACTCAATGAGGAATAATGTAGAGAATCTTTCATACATGCAAATAGACAAATTATTCAGGCATAACAACATTAGCTCAGAGATAATTTCCTCATTAGTTTCGAAATTTGTCCATATGTATTTATAATTGATTTCTCAATTAATTGTGAGATCATTCTATATATTTATAATTTGCAGTTAATATGCATTTCTGTAATAGCTACATGTATATTATTCCTTCCGCTTATTCCATCATCAATGAAAGAACCATGTTTCCTCCTTCATCATATTAATTTATCGATTAAATATATCAAATAATTTTTATATATGATTTAACATATTTTCGAGTTACAAAATTTCAACATTCTGCATCTTCTTAGATATAACCGTCAGTATCTAACGCCACATTTCAACCTGTTGTTGGATCTACACTATAGCTCTATGGCACCAATCTTAAGTCAAAGTTGAACAAGTCTGGGCACTGCTGCCCAAACAAAGCTTCCACTTCACCTTCTTCCTTGAGCGTAGGAAACCATGCACCTCATCAAGCACAGGGCAAGAATAAATAAATTTTACAGAATTCTTCCATATATTTGATGTAAGAGATGGACACGTAGATATCCAACTTTGGGAGATTAAAGGAAACATCGCACATAAAGTTCTCAAGCTTATCTACTTCAATTTCATTCTCAAGAATTTTGCTCGATTTCACGAAGTACACACTATCAGAAGTCTTCAGCAAACTTCGAACCACTATGTGAATGAGTTGTCAAATCACTAACACAACTATACTCACTAAAAAGGCAAACACAACCAAATGACCTTATTTGTGACTGAGCTTCACCTAGACTCTGAAACCTTCGAAATTTTTTCATGACAACATTGGAAAATACCACTAACCCTCTTAATATGGAAGTAATTAGATAATCTCAAATGCATATGCACTTTTATAGTCCTAACAATATCATCAAACATCCTAAACCTCGTGCTTTCAATGTCCATCCACAATATGATAAGATATGGCATTCCTCATATGAAATGCTTTATCATCAAGCTACACATAACTGACAAAACAATTTCCATCTGACATCATAAAATGAGAGGCTCTAGAACCGATCACTCGACATAAACTTCTTAAAGATGAAACACTAGCCAAGAACACTGATATGTAATTGTGTCATCTGCAACCAAACAAATTTTCGCTCCCTTCTTCCTAAGAGTTGGACACACAAATTTGAGATGTCCTTTCTTCTTACAATTGCAAAAAGAACCCTATAGAACCTTTTGACCTTAACCTATGCATATCTTTTCTACCTCCAAGATGTTTTTGTTTCTTATCTCTTCCTCTAAATGATTAGACTTTAACCTCCATATCTTAAAATTCTATTTCTCATCAAAATTGATAATTTCAAAATTATTAGTATCACTCTAAGAAGAACCAACTATTGATTACAAATTTAGAACAAGACAACTAGCTAAAAGCAATTTCCATGTGACATCATAAAATAAGAGGCACAAGACGAATCAATCACTCGACATAACTTCTTAACGATGAAACACTAGCCAAGAACACTACTACGTAATTATCTCTTATCACTATCTACATCAAATCTCCGCCGAAATTGGAACTTTTTAATTCTCTCCCTTCTTCCAAAAAGTTGGACTCTCAAATTCGAAATGTCATTTTACAATAGCAGGAAGCGCCCTATAGAACCCTCTGACCGAAACCCATGCTATCCCTTTTACCTCCAAGATGTTTTTGGTTATCACATCTTCCTCTAAATGAATTGTTGAAGGATGCTGTGATTAACCTTCACCTTCCATATCTCAAATCCCTTTTCTTGTCAAAATTGATAAATTCAAAATTATTAATATCACTAAGAAAAACCAATTATTGATTACAAAGTTAGAACAAGACAATTAGCTCTGGTACTAATCTATATCATGGGTGAACATGAACTTAGCAACTAGGGCTGTTACGGTAACGGTAAATTTACCGTTACCATACCATTACCAGTCGATCGGTAAGCATATTTCATTAAAATCGGTATACCAGTTAAAACGGTATGGTAACTGTAAATTTACCATTTTTAACGGTAAATTATCGGTAAAGTTTCTTCAATACCAGCGGTAACGGTAATTTTACCAGTTAATTCAAAACATAAGTATACTCATCTAATATGCTTTATTACAAGCACGTAGAACCAAATAAATGATTATATTTGGTTCAATAATCAAATGAAATAATTCTAGATACACTTATTTTCTTTTTCATTTATGTTTTTTATAAACTAACACTACATATAGTATAGTAAAGGCATACTGTGTACAAAAAATATGTTAAGATATAAACTTTATTGGACAAACGGTAATTTACCATTACCAGTGTAACGGTTACCAGATTATCGGTATACCAGTCATCGGTATACCAGTCGATCGGTAACGGTAACGGTAAGCAATTCTGACTTACCAGTAAAAACGGTACGGTAACGGTATTTGCCAAACGGTAACGGTAACCATTACCATAACAGCCCTATTAGCAACTATAAACTATCGTAGAAGCTAAACCTAAGGATATAACTGGTCGATTAGAAACCAACAAGCAATTCAGCCAATAACAATTTATATCACATGCAATAATATAAAAAATATACACCAACAGAAATAAAACAGGAAACAAAAATATTTAATGTACTTCGGTGGATGCTCACATCCACAGATCCCACCATCCTTTTTTATTCCAGCAAAGAGTTCAAAAGAAAGCGTGAAAGAAAGAATCACATAATTCTATGTCCATGTCTTTATAAATGATTTCCTCTTACTCCATCATTAATTAATTGATTGAACAATCAATTTATTTATTTTACTTCTTTTCTTGTATTGATTAATTGACTAAATCTATCCATTAAATTTCCTTCTTTATGTAATCCGTTTAAGATATATTTGAGTCACATAATAGAATATATGTTCATACATACATAAAAACATATGCATGCACACAGTATGGTTATTACGGCGGTAAGTCGAGTCGAGTTGACAGAGGTCCAGCTAGTCGACTAGTCGAAGACTAGTCGATAAATAAATAAATATATGTAATTCTAAATTTTTAACTAGTACATATGGATAAAATTCGAACATGTACTAACATACCTCATTGTTTCTTGTAGGCAAGCAATAAAAACCATAGATATGCAGCAATATTAGTGACATGCCAGCAATATAAAGCGACTCTTTCAGCGAAACATGTTATATAATTGATGTATCAAATATATAATAATGTATTTTGTTGTGTTTGTAAAACCGCAATCTTCAGATTGAAAACTAGCCTTCAATATCTAAAGTGTTTTCACATTTTAAAGCTACGTATCTTAGATGTTAAATGCCCAAGTCGCTGGCTGCTTCGTATTTTGCAGGGCTACATTTTTTTAATTGTTGCATGAAATAATGAAATGTATATGCCCAAGTCATTGGCTGTTGCCTTGTACTTTTTACGTGTCAAACTTTTAAATTCAAGATGTCAAAAAAAATTAGTCGATAAGTCGTTCCACCAGGAATTATTTTCTTTCAATCTAACTTAGATTTCTTTTTTGGCCTAATTAAAAATTAATTGGTAAGTCGTTCCGCCTAGTCGACCTATTTTGTTCCAATCGCCCAAAACTTACAAATTGCAAGTCGAGGCTTCAAGTCAATGCCTCAACCTCGATTAGTCGACTAGTTGCTCGCCGTGATAACAATGTAATATCAATTATCTTATAAAATGGTAAATATGAATTTTAAATGCAAAAACAAAAGATATTAATTCGATGAAAACGGGATGGACAAAGTGTTTTTGGATACTTTATCGTATTTTGAATACGAAAGTCAGACGGATTTTAGATTTTTGAGATATCAACTGAAAGACCTTAAAAATACTTTTGCAATAGGACTTTGATCATCATCATATGATATAGGTGCAGTTAAAGTCCCGCAAAATTCCCACAATAGCCCGTAGCACTCTTCGACCATTATGTTATTTCAATACAACATTGATGAACGGTATACCCGCTTTAAACTCTGGTATTTTTCACTGTACCCGCTAAACCAAGGATTTTTAGCAATATTAATATACAGAGATAGATTTGACAAGTTCTCTTTTAAAACAAATCAAAAAAGTTAAGTGTAAAAAGCTAATTTCAAGGCGTAAGTGCCCGATATAAGGTAGAAATCCATTATAGTCATTAAATCTAATGTGCATAAGCATGATATTATTTGATTTTGTCATAAAAGATTAATTAATATTAGTTTCTTCAACAAAAATAATGTAGGAATAATTTTTTTAATCCCTTTTACATGGGCATTTTCCTCCCTTCACAATAATATAAATTGTATTACAATCATTCTCGTATGCATATTTGCAGTAGTCATTTCATTTACAATTTAACCCGAGAAACGTAGGCTGAAACTCAGAGAGACGAGTCACTTATAGAAGAATAATCAAACCCAATATATACATAGAACAAGGGTTCTTCGTAGCAGTAATACAAGCTGAGGTTTGGCAAGCATAGGGACAACCTTAATGACAGTTGTATACTTGAGCTAACGGTACTTATGTATAAGCAATAATCCTGTATTCCTGTCAGCAATTTTCGTCCGACAGATAGGGCATTCTGAACAAGTATGTCAACAAGGTTTATATATAAGCAAAAATAGCGGCATGGAAGTAGAACAACAGCGGCAGAGGATTCGAAGCAAACTTTACAAACATGGGAAGCCTCGTCTACATTTCCAAGAGAATCTAGTTTTTTCTCCTTCATCTCCTAGATTTTTGCCTTTAATCGAGTGAGTAATGGTTCTAATGTAGGATTATGATTCAACTGCTCCCCGTTTGGTTTTGTCAGCCCATCTGATAATTGCCTTACTTTAACAAGAGCGTTACTATAATCATTTTTGTTCTCTTTCTGATCAAGGTTAAGATCTCTCAAATTATCGAATTTCGTATAATTATTCAACTCCGACATACTCAACTCTGATATACCTGATTCCCCTTTTTTCAGTTTAGCAATGAGAACCCGCATATTGGCTAAATCATTATCTAATGCGACCTCCCTTCTCTTTGCTTCCTCATACTTTCTTCTTTATTCTTCTTCTGCAACATCCTTTTCGGCTAAAGCAGCTTCTCTTTGCTTTCTTGAATGTATCTCCATCTTCATTTCATCAATTTCTGCATTCCAGCTTTCAGAATCATCGGAGCCACAACTGTGAGGTCGACTTCTTCTCCCGAATTTGGCCTGTTTATTTTTATAATTCTGCATTCCAGCTTTCAGAATCATCGGCGCCACAACTGTGAGGTCGACTTCTTCTCCCGAATTTGGCCTGTTCATTTTTATAATTGCTGCCTCTAGAGGAAGAATACAACAATTTTTGGGCAGCTGCTAATTCCTTTGCCTGTCTTGCATTCTCATAGAAAGCTTTGTGACCTCTGCAGCTAAATTTTTGAGCTCAACAGCGGCAGCAGATGCCAGTTCTTTAGCGTAAAAAGCTTCATCTGCTAATTTATTATTCTGATTAAGCAATCCATGGTTATCCTCCCGTAGATGAGCCCTTTCCTGGCTTAATTTTTTATTCTCGATTTCCTGTGACTTCGACTTGTTCTTCCACTCATCAAGTTCTACTGAGAAGACCTGCTCTGAATGCGAATGATGTGTATTGGCTTTCATTGAGTTTAGTTGCTACTGTAGCAAAATCACTTCCTCTTGCAGTCGAGTTTTTTCAGCAGATTTTTCTTGTAGCTGCTCCTGGAGGATTCTATTGTCAGCTGTCTTTAACTCTAGCTCAAATCCCTTCTGACTGCATTGCGTTGTTAACTTTGAGACAGTCTGTTGCATATCAACTAGTGATGCACTTGACATTGATGCCTCTCCACTCTAATAATGTGTTGCTCTAATGCTCTCATATGTCTCCTTTTGTCCTGTATTTCTTTTTCTAGGTTCTGAATTTGAACTTGTGAGCCCTCTAGATCATTAACGGATTGCTCTACTAAACACTTTAGAGTACTTGTACTAAATGCAATTTCTCCGACAAGTAACTTGACCTGTTCCACTAAGAGATCCATTTGATCAGAAATAGTTATTCCTTCCATTAAATGCTTATAGTCATTTGTATTCCCACCTTGTATTTAAGAATTTACTTCGTTCATTTTACCATCATGTAGGAATAATTAATTTATTTTAAATAATTATTTTACATCTAATGAACCTTTCTGTACCTCCGCTATTTCTCCACAACTTTTTACACTTCCACAACTATAGAATCATTAAACGCTTTAACTGCACAATATGATATTTTATTATAGATTTTGTACTCCCATATAAAACTGTAGTCATTGTACCACAAAAAAGGATTCATCAAGGTATTCTTTACAAGGTAAGAGGGAAATGAAAATAATAATTATAAAAGGCTTGCTACAATAACTATATCATCATAATTAGATATCCAACTCGAACATTAGATCAAGCAAAAAGTGTGAAGGGAGGAAGAAAGAAATAGAGATAAGACAAGAATAGGAATACTCGTGTTTGTAAAGGCCTGGAATCTCCCGTTCAATGCGCCAACACGCATCTGACTCAAAATGAGCAGCGCAAACAGGCCAAACTGTCCAATTTTCTGCAAATGACACTTGAAGTCGAATGCAGGCTGCGTTGAATGCGAGCTCATCAGACGTAGACTGTCTAGTTTTCACACACACCATCAATTGGCCAAAATAGTCCCTGCCATGTTCAGAACCTCCAATGCGTCAAATGTTCAAACTGGGCAGTTTAATGTTTGTGAGCAAATTCCTGGTTAGTCGTATTTATATTGAAAATGCTAGGACCACGCTTTGAAATTCATAACCCAATATCCTGAAGAAAATCTGTTTAATAATTTATTTGTTGTTTCCAGGTAATTATCATCATCACGATCTTTATTCTTGTCCTAGTTGAGAATGCCTATTTAAAGTGTTATTTTCATAAATTTCTATATTGCATGGTAGTTCTGTTAGATTTAATACATCTTTACATCATTTTAAAATATTTATTCAATGTTGATTTGGAAACTCTTTTTTCGGGGTTTTTCAGTGTAAATTTTGACTTCGTATGTCCTGAGATTTTTGGCATTGTGTTAAAGCTATACTTACCAAAAACAAACTTCTTAGTTGTTTAATGAATGAAAATGAAAGGTGATGTAAAATATCAAGACATAGGTAAATTTTAGATGCTTATAAATTAAATGAGTTAGAAGTGCCACACTGTCTTTCATTAATTAAGTTAGTATGAAAAAGAGACTCAGAGTCAGACCTATACATGAATCTATTCAGTAGCATAACAATATTTGGTAGTAGTTGATCAAAAATTAAAATATTCTTTGCTAGGTTGAATGACTAATCTATTATTTACATAAGGAACAACCAGGATTTTAGTTTGCTGACACGTGTCATCATCCAGAACCCTCGCATTACCTTGTATTACATATTTTGATGATTATTTATCACATTCGTAATCGTTCCTCCTTTCACTTCCTCAGTTCTGGCCCATGTTTTCTTCACGAATATCAACAATAAATTATTTTGTGTAAGATGCCCTAAAAAGTAACGTAGCCGTAATCCACTTAGAATAAAGTACATCTAAAACTTTAATGGAGGCGAAACGGACAATCAATTTGATGGAGGCGCTTCTTCTTCTCCCTTTGCTATTTCACGACTTCACAATTCATAATGGGAATTCTGATTATCTCCATTTCAAGCTAACGTATTTTTACTATTTTTCCTTTCCTCTGTTTGATTTACTTCTTATCAATTCAGGACTACACTGTTAATGATTTATGATTTACACATAAACTTCTTCAACCGGATCATTTACTGAAACAGTTATTTGTCGGACTTGGCTCAATTGAGATACTGAAGATAAAAGTATAGGGGTATTTGTTATTACTGTATATTATTAAACTTACATAATGATGCATGTTTTTTTATATGAAAAAGTATAATAATACTAATACTGATATATTGTTAAAAGTACAAGGACTTGGCTCAATTCATATTGCTCTCTTTTATATCAAAAATATAATAATACTAATATATCTACAAACACCCCTCTTTTCGTGAAATAGCAACTCCTTTTGGCTTCCTGGGTGCTTTAGATAAGGGATTCATTAACGTTGTTAGGATCTATTATTTGTGAAATCTTCGATAATTTTGATTCAATTAGTTTGGGACAACATTCCCTAAATTATAGATTTTACTTGAGCTGCACTTTTAATTATATCTGGGTTATGTATTTTTCATTCGGTCTTTGAATAAGGGTGCGCTTGAGGAAAGTAAAGGGTATTTAAGCCTTAAACGGAGTTGTAAGGTAAATAGGATATGCGTTTACGGTGTCAAACAGGACATTTTAACTGAGAATTTTAGCTTGTAATTAAATTAATTATGGATTAAACGGGGGCAAAAAGATGTTAAAAAGGGGCTAAACGGGGATTTTCTCAAAATTGAGCTATTGGCGTCAGACGCGAAGCCAACAGCTCAATTTCCAAACCTGACCAAAATGGCCAGGTTGGGTTTTAGATGCATCCAAAACTTTACTTGGCCAGGCGAATGTCACCCAAGAAATTTTTGCTGAATGCAACATCATGTTGCATAACTAAATGCGAGTAGACAGAAGTTCGTTTCTGCTACAGCTAATGAAAGACTGGAGCTTTTTATCGTTTCCTAAATTGCTATTTCATTACAATTTTCAGTCTTAGCTATTTTATTTATTCAACTGTTTATATCCTCCTAATATGTTGGTAGTTAAAATATATGAACTACTATTAGCGGAAAGGGAAGATGTGAAGTAAATCACAAAGATAGGACTATCATATGATAATTGAATCATCATTTTTAGTTCTGTTGTTCAATCTCTCCATTTTCCATCTGAAAGAAGTCACATATGCCAAAAAAAAAAAAAAAAAAAAAAAAAAGTAATAAATAGACAAACTTCTGATTATCTATAATAGAAAGAAAATCCATATAAAACCAGACCATTTGCTTCGGTAATGAATGCACCACAGGTGTGAAAAATTAAACAAAATATAAGTTATAATCACTGTTTCAAATCTCGTAAATATCGCCCGTGATCTCCTCCGAGATCTCGTTTTGGGCTCCTTCCGAAACGAAACAGCAAATATCACTCTAAATCTCCTTTCGAATATATCGCCCGAGATATTGCAATATCGAACGATATATCGACCGAGATGAAATACTGGAATATCGTCCGAGATCTTAGTTTTTTTGGTTAAAATTTAAATTTGTGCGTGAACCAGAACAATAATTAAAAAACTCAAATCTAGCCATACCAATCTTTTGTTATTTTACATTTTTCATGTTAAATGACTATCGTATGTGTGTATAATTTTTACAATGCTTATGATTTTCATATTCGTCTTTTTACATATATGTTACTTGTGAAATTATGTATTTTTGTGTCTATTTATGCTGAATTTTTTAATTTAGATCATTTTAATGTTTCCTGTCTAACAATATTTTTGTTTTAAGCATATTACGATTTAAAGTAGAATGATCTTTCGCAAAATAAAGAATAATAAAGTTATTTTGCATTTTGAGTTTAAGTTACTATGTTTTTAATAGCATTCCTAAAAATCATTTTGTTAATATCATTTTTAACATATCATGTACCCCGAGATTGTTCCGATATGAACTTTCAGACCCGAGATGAAAATCCGAGATGAACTCCCGAGTTAGACTCATCTCGTCCGAGATCTCCCCCGATACGAGACCAAGTCTATAAAATCCCGAGACGAAACGCGACCGATATCCGAGATTTAAAACCTTGGTTATAATTAGTCATGATTGATCCCATAGCCTCAAATAAATGTAGGCATGTCATCTTTGTAGTGGCAGGATTGTAGAATGATGAAGATACAGTTCGTGAAACAATGAGTTTGGTAATTAATTTCCAGATTCAAAAATAAGGCCAAAGTATACATATTTCACTCTACGTAAAAATTCATATAATGTGCCATCTATGTAGTTGTAAGTTGTAAGATGGCAGCATGGTGGAAATATGGTTTACGAAACTTCAAAATTTGATAACTAATTTGCAAACCCTAGAATGTGTGTACAATGTTGTGTACACTAATTTTCTAAGATTCCATGCGTTGGAAACTATGCTCTTTTGACAAAGATAATTTGACTGCATTTAACAATGGAAGCCTATTATTCTTTTACATTGTTGACAAGTTTATTTATTCTTTACTATTACTAGAGTGAACCAATAATGCAATACAAAATAATTTAGTATTTTATTTTTTTACACGAAATGAACAGTCTAAGTTTTATTAATATTCGTGCATTACAACTGTTGCTCATATCCATATATCCTATCACATACAGTTCACACATGTGTGAAATACTTTAGCTGGTGGATAATGAATGTTCATAAACTTTATAAATCCAAAATCTTTTCAGAAAGTTTTCATATAAGCAAATCGCCTTTTGATGATAGTTTAAGGTACATAATCTTTTCTTGAAGGAGTTTAAATAGTCAAAATTTGTACAGATGATATTTTCTTTATTTATATTTTTTTTTCAATCAACAGACCTTTGAAAATGTAATATAACATGGAAGAAGAAACATGTAAATTATCAACGTGTAAGTTGGTTGCATTTATTCTATCTTTTATAACTATAAAACATAAGTATGCATTATATATTGTACACTCACTGCTAAGTAGGCTAGACCATTTTTGGTATATATTCAAATAGTTGTTTTTTACAGCTTGCCTATAATATGTTTTGATGTGTACTAAATTGTACACATTGGGGGGGGGGGGGGGGGGGGTATAGTCCTTAACTGACCATAAGGGGTTTTCAAAACAGTAAAATTACTACGTACTATAATTATAATATTCAAGGCAACCCCTCTGTTCTGCTGATTACTTAACATTTGTGAACTACCTAACGACATTCTTATCGAGCTAATGCAATTTTTTGACAGTTTGAATATTAGCATTTACATACTGACAATTCTAGAAAGGCATTATACTAACATCGCGTTACGCTTTCATTAACAGCATCAAGAATTTGGTAACAACTCATTGTATTTTTCCTTTACTGCCAGGGCATATTATTGTTATATAATGTGATATCCACACTTGCAACATGTAAGTGGTTCTGGTTCGTTTTTGTGGGTTCAGAAAAAAGTGTCGAAATTTCAACACGTAATTCACTAGGAATGTGTATAATAAAATTTGTAGCATTATCCATGCTCTATTACCTAACATAAATTCTACCGTACTTTTCGTTTTTAGCTTAAATTTCAATTTGCAGTTTGTAAGTTGCTGCCATCTTATGTGTGAAAAAAATATGTTTACAGCTTCGGATATTTTTCCCTGATTTATATCTTACTTTAGTGCTTTTCATAGTTGTGAAAGGTGCGCCATGGCGCATGGCACGGCGTGGCGTTTGCGCCATTTTTGCTTGCGGCGCAGCGCATATGAAAAGGTGCACCAAATGGCGCACGGCGCAAAATGGTGCACCTTTTCTTTATTTTATTGTTTCTGTTTTTTTTTTTTTCGCATTTCAAACTGCAATAACTACTACTACAAATACACGTACCATCCATACAACCACCATCACTACTATTATTATCATAATGACATGAAATGTAAATAACTTTGTTAATACCTTTTTTCAGCTATATGAAAACATAATTACATTATTATTTTTTCTTATTCGATTATCATCAGCGAGTGAATAACCTTACAATTATGTAATTGGCTGACCTTAGCATGCCGGCATTTAGAACTGACGTACGTTATATTATCCAACATAGTTTAGATTCATTTTAATATTGTCAGAAGTATATAATGTAATGTATAAAAGATCATAAGCTAGATATCCAAGTAGAAGAACATCCACATCGAGTTTTTTCAGCGCTTGTTTCAGCTCCTTTACATATTCACGAAGAAAAAACAAATTTAAATGATATGGATGAGGAAGATGTTGAAGCTTATGAATCTGATAATACAAAGATTGATTTGAAAAACATAACTGTTGGATTATATTCATATTTCTAGTTTACCAGTAATATGTATTATTATTTTAGATTTAAAAACTATTGTGCTTGAAATTTTATGCTTTATGTTTTTATGTAAAATGTATAAAAACAATTGTTGCATTTGTTTTAGCAAGAAATATCAGCTTTTAAAAAAAAAAATGTTAAAATATTGAATTTACTAAAAAAAATAAACATGTGCAGTAAATTAAAAAGGCGTACGCCATTTGCCGCGCCATTTGCCAAGGCTCCAGAGATGGTTTGTGCCTTTTTTGCTGTTAATAACATTGGTACTTTTGTACGCCAAACACCAGTCTCACAATCTTGTGAGTTTGAAGTAATTTCCAATTTACAACCTTGACCATGCATCTTAAGATATTTAAAAATATACTATTCAATCAATGTCTTATCTAAGTCATGAAAGTATCATCAAAGTAATTTTATACTTTAGAATGGTAAAGTTAGTAAGACTTCGTTGCAAAATACAAGGAACAACATACATAAAAAGTTTTAAAAACTGATAATTCATCTTCCCAATTGTTAATTTTACAACTGCTTGTATGTAGCACGGATCACGCACTAGTTTTTCATGGAAAACAAAATAGAAAATAGTGTCATCGATTACAAAATTGGAATTCTGTATCAAATAAATTACTTTTTGCAAAGCCAAAATAAACTAGTCCATCACTTTCAAAAGTAGCACTTTTGATGTACGAGAAATGTAAGTTCATAATGTTTTTATCAACTGAAAGAATTTTGATTCCGAAAAATTATTCAAAAGGTTTTAAAAAAAAAAAAAGATGCTCCACCATCGTATTTTTGGTTTTTCAGCAACAGAAATGAAATTTCAATATTACAAACTATTAATTTCTATAAAGTAAAAAAACAGTATTCACTATTAAATTTAAAAAGAAAATCATAAAGTTTATACATGTCATCATAGCTAGAAAAAAGAAAAAGTACCCAATTTTCCAGCATAAACATTTTGAGTATGATGTGTGTACCAAACACCTACCTTCAATTTTATTCAAAGGAATCATAGGCATTTTTCACGAATGATTTTAATTTATTATTGAAGATATATGATTGGTTAGTGTATCAATGTCCTAGTTTACGTCATTCAAATTTATTTGGGTTCTTTAAATTATACATACCTAAAATAAACAAATAAACAAAATAGCATGCAATTTTAGGTTATTCGTTATTTTGCGCTTTGCGAATCCAACGCCGCTTATAATGATTTGGACATCTCCAACAGAAGCCACTCGAGACACCTGTGCACGTTAAAATTATAGGCCGCACCGAATGCTCAAAGAAATGAAGAGGTCGACTAAGGATGACATAATGGGAAGTAGTAAAAATGAACTTGAGGATTTAGAATATATTTGAAGAGCTGATCTCAGACAGAAACGCGTGAAAGTTAACAATTTATGGATCGAAACCATGAACATAGGATTGGTTCAGTAGTAGTGTCGTCCGTTTTAGATCATAGAACTAGTGAATAAGGGCCTAAGACGTAGTGTTCGATCTTCGATCCCTATTACTACTACTACTACCACCACCACCATTATTATTAGTATTATTATTACTACTACTACTATTACCGGGGGTTTTTAAATCTATTTTATTTTATTTGTTATTATTATTATTTGTTTAATTATTTTTAGTTTATTTTGTTTTTATCTTTATTTCTGTTTTTACCTTTAAATCAATTATTGTTATTATTAGTTTTAAATTGAATTGTCATTGGGTTTAGGGGTTCGTCTTTAGTCGATCCCAACTTGTTTGAGAATAATGACTTTGTTGTTGTCATCGTTGTTATTTTGCACTTCGAGAAAATAATGTGTTATTTTGCGATATAGATGATATATGCGTTATTAAATGTCGAATGGTGCAAACTTTGCACTGTGGGCAGAACTATTTTATATGTCAAGAACAGGCAAACATCGTATGGATTTGTCATCCTAATAATCAGGATTGCCTTACCAAATAAAAATGAACTACCATATTCAGAAGGAACCAAATACGGGTATATATAATCCAGTACTGTGGGAACATCCCCCCCCCCCCCCCCCTCACACACACACACACACACACAAAAACGATGCAATTATAAGTCATATATAGCATAATATTCATAAACTTTTATTACCAGCACAGGCTCCATATATGGTCAACACAACCATCAGATTATCAACTGGTGATGTGGATGAACCAATGCAAGTGATTATTGACAATGGGTTCCATAAATATACTAGCGATGCCAACTCTCCGGCACTTAAAATATCTGAAAACAACAATTCAATGAATCAAAAGTGTATAAGAAGCCAGATATTCTGAACCAAGGCAAAAAATTATTTGTTAAGGAATTGCGTAGATCAGCATAAAATACTGAGTTCCTTCTACATATTCAGAGCCATTAAAACGAGAGCTAGCATGATGTTGACTTCTAGTCTTTAAATATTAGAGAACAAAGAAATATTTGTGTTGCATGCTAGTATGAACTTCCTTATAGATTAAAAGGTAAAAGATTCATACCTTCTCAATCAAAAACATGAATACTATAATAAATTAATTTTCACTATTTGAGAAGCAAAGATATGTTTGTGTGAGTAGGTAAAATTTTCAAATAAAAGCCTGTGTTTCTCAGATCTTAACCGTTTTCACCTACGACTTTTTACTTAAGTAAACTAAACCATGCAAACTTTTTGTCTTTGGCAATCTCGGATTGTTAGTGATATCTTCTGCGAGATGTGATTAATCATGATTTTATTGGTCTCGTATTCATATTTTACCTATGCTTTTTATGTTAGTGCCGAAAATTACTTTACATCCTTTCGGAATCCAAAAAAGAAAAGAACGATGGAAACTACCTCATGTTAACTTTATATGAAAGAGAATATGTGCCTAATGCTCATATTTATGTGGTAAGCAGAAACAGTTTTTGGGACAAATGTGCTGACAGCACTTACATTTATACTTTTTTTTTGGGGGGGTGGGGTGGAGGGGGGGGGGTCCAGTAATGCATGCTTACATCATGTTATTGTATTAAGTATTAACTGGAACAATGAAACAGAATTCAATTTAATACCCATTCTCCTCAAGGGCATAATATTGATGGATGTTTATATAAATTAATGCCAGATCCTAGCTTAAATTTACAAATTCACACGGAAGGTTTCAAGGTTTGGCTTCAATTCACAACTCAAAATACATAATTATTTATGCCAAGCTGTAATGCAGTAGTTTCAACTTTCACATAAAATTAATTAATGCGTGCCTTCAGCTCATATTTTATCATACGGTTTTGATCATGGTAAATCCACGAACTCAGCAGATGTTTTTTTTTTAAAAAAAAAAAAAGGCTGTAAGAGAATATATACATATTTTTATTATCAGTTTATAAGACATATTTATGCTTGCGTAGAGATAAAGTAAGATGGATTCTGGTGGTAGACTTAAACTATTTGATGGAGAATTGACAAAAATATCTAGATATGTAGACATATTATGATGGATAGATTATATGTTTACCTGATGATTCATTCTCTTTTAATAAGTTCAACAGCTGCATATTCTGGCGACTAGTCGCTAAAAGCTTCTGTCCAGTAGCATGAATGAGCATAGCAGCTATAAAATCTACAATCACAAAGATCAAACTGTATCTGCAATCATGAGGATGATAGCATTAACAAGCTCTTCATATCATTATCAATCAGTCTATACAGTCCGATATATTGGTGAATATCAGTCAATAGTTTGCCAGTGTAGAAAAGTTTAAGGATCCCGAAATTAGTAAAAGTATACTACCTTTGAATCTTGACAGCATAGAAAAAGTTTTTAATGATGTATGTATATTCATGCGTATATGCACGCATATATATGGGCGGCTACACCACGCTTTTGCTATTCCTCTACCACCCCCCCCCCCCCCTCAAAGGCCACACACACACATGGCCAGAGGGCGGTCCCTCCCTCCCTCTCTCTGTCTCTGTGTATGTTTGTACGCACGTATGTATGGACTAGGATCGGTTAAACTTCAAACCACTGTTTCAAATCTCGCAAATATCGTCCGAGATCTCGTTTTGGGCTCCTTCCGAAACGAAACAGCAAATATCACTCTAAATCTCCTTTCGAATATATCGCCCGAGATATTGCAATATCGAACGATATATCAACCGAGATGAAATAGCAGAATATCGTCCGAGATCTTAGTTTTTTTGGTTAAAATTAAAATTTCTGCCTGAACTAGAACTATATAATTATAAAACTCAAATCTAGCCATATCAATCTTTTGTTATTATACATTTTGCATGCTAAATGACTATATTGTATATTCGTATATGTTTTACAATGCTTATAATTTTCATATTCGTATTTTTTACATACATGTTACTTATGAAATTATGTATTTTATGGTCTATTTATGCTGAATTTTTTAATGTTTTGGATCCTTTTAATGTTTCCTATCTAACAATATTCTTGTTTTAAGCATATTACGATTTGGAGTATGAATGATCTTTCACAAAACAAAGAATAATAAAGTTATTTTGCATTTTAATTTAGGTTACTATGTTTTTGATAGCATTCATAAAAATCATTTTGTTAAAATATCATTGTTAACATATCATGTACCCCGAGATTGTTCCGATATGAACTTTCAGACCCGAGGTGAAAATCCGAGACGAACTCCCGAGTTAGACTCATCTCGTCCGAGATCTCTCCCGATACGAGACCGAGTCTATAAAATCCCCGAGACGAAATGCAACCGATATCCGAGATTTAAAACCTTGCTTCAAATTCCTCATTTCAACCACATTCTGTACATACATATATTCTGTTTACATTTTATATTAGACCTTTACAACGTCAAGCCAACATGTGGGCAGTACTACCAGCATTATGTCCTCATTTATCTATGTGTTTAGGTGTATGCATGTATGTATGGACTAGGATCGACTACGCTTCACGTTTGCTACACCTCAAATCCCCTAATTTCGACCACATTCTGTATATACATACATTCTGTTTACATTTGATATTAGACCTTTACAATGTCGACCCAACATGTGGACAGTACCACCAACGTTATGTCCTCGTTTATCTATGAGCTTAGGTGTAATGAGATGTTCAAGTTTTTGGCTTAGCAGTGCCACTTAACAGCATTTTACCAGTTCTTGTAGTTTACCATGAGCTTTACTTCGTGTTTTTGCCTTAGAGAAATTATCATATCTATTCAACATGCCACAGTTTTTTAAAACTAATCTTGTTTATAGAATCAATATCGATGCCTGACTAGTTAACATGACATATTTAAAGATACAAGATCTTAAAATATCAATCCAATAAAATTATTAGTCATCATCAACTTTCCCAATATCGAAAAATAGCATAATAAGATATAAACACATATGCATTTCGCATGTCGAGTATGTTGACAGGAATCAAACAGCTAACCTGCAAAAACTATAGCCTGGTTGTCCTTCAAAATCACTGCAATATGAATGATGGTATCAAAATCAAATGTTTCAGACAACCTTAATGCATGTTAATATATAAATATTACAGGTTGTTGAAATTAAGGTCGACTGAAATTTTAATTCATTTGGAATTGATAATTGACTAAAAAACATAACAAAACTCTACAAAATGAGATGAAAGGTAAAAATTTGTTCCTACCTCCTTACAGTTAAAGGTCCAAGAATGGACAACAAGAGAGGAGAGCCATGGTACATTGATCCTGAAAACATACATGACGGCAGAAATAGATAAACATGTGACGAATTGATAAACAATAAAAACTTGCGTAAAATCAACACCCCCCACCAAAACACACACACATAATGAAAAAGAAAAGTTTACTTGTGCCCCGTAAATATATTTGACTAACCAGAATAAGGCGACATATTGGATTGCTTGAGCCAGTAACCTTCAGCCAAACGGCGGAGACTAGTGACTGGAGTGGCGACTTCAGGCCGCATGGCTAGGCTGAGTTCGCCAGCGAAGAATATGAGTAAAAGTCTAACGATTATGGCGGCTGCCACTAGAATCCAATAATTTTGCAGACCTGCCATTGAGAGACTCAGTGAAAGAGTGGTTTTAAGAGTTGCGGGTCTCACAGAGGTACCAAAATTTTTTTGCTTTAATTTGAACGGAGGGCTTGACAACGATTTCGAACGGAGTTGGGACAACACTTAAAAAAAATCAGGGCTAATTCTAGTTGAAGCAAGTTTTTGCTTTATTTGCCCAGCAAATAGCCACAACGACAAAGTCAATCAAAAACTTATTCATAAGAACGGTCAACAAAAAAATTATCCTCAAAGACAATTTTACATTAGATAGTGGAATTCAGGGGGACCACTATAATTTTATAGTTTACTCTAACATTTGTCTTTTTGGCTAATTTTTTTGCCTTTTGTCCTTTTATCATAATTTTTTGTTTTTTTGTCATTCACACTATTTTTTTCTATTACATTTTTTTTCAGTTTTTTGAACAATTCGTAATAACACTATGTGGTTTTTCGGTGTACCTCCTAATTACCCTACGTGGTCCATGAAAGATCCACGGAGATCATCCACGTGGTACACTTAAGAACCACGTAGAGCAACTACGAGATACATTGAAAAACCACGCAGTCGCCGTACGTGGAAGGGTATTTTTGGTTTTTTTTTAAAAAAAAAACGAGGGACTACTAAGTAAATTCCTGGGTTTATCAATTATTTCATGTTTTGCAGGGCTGCTACCTGAATTTGTGGGTTGGAATACAATTTGCCATCTTTTTAAATCTGCCCCTGCTATATTTTTTTAAAGGCAAATTACATTCGAACACGATTTTTTTTTTAGTAGCCCCACGTTTCAGAAAAACAAGCATACTCACTTTTGCATTGAGTAGCCCCCCTTTTATTTTTCGTTTCTTCCATTCCTTACCACCCCTCTTTTCTTTCATGTTAAACCCTAAAATCGTTTCTTCCAATCGTTCAATCTCTAAAAGGACAAACTTTTGAACTAAGCCTTTCATAACAACTTATTCCAGAAACAGGCATGTTTCGTAACTTATTACGAAACTATGTCTGTTTCCTACCAGACAATATGACCATGTGCATTCCTTTTTCGCGCATGAACAAATTTGTTCATGCGCGAAAATGGAACGCGCTTTTTTTAACTTGTTAGTCATGTTGTTCTATAAACGCGCATGAACAAATTATTTTCGCGCATGAAATAATTTGTTCATGCGCATTTTATGGAATGCGCATGACTAAGAAGTTTATAAAAAAAAGCGTGTTCCATTTTCGCGCAACAGACCTGTTACTAGATTAAGTTGCTATGAGAGGCTTGGTTCAAAATTTTGTCCATCTCCAAAATCGCATATCGTTCAATCTCCAAAGGCAAATTCTATGGTCCATCCATAGATCGTGATTCATCCACTCGATCGTTTCTAGAACCCTAGAATTCAAATCAACAGCGAGTTTTTTTCGATTTTGATAATCGGTTATAAAACGTTCACATTTCATTGTTGGATCCACTGAGAATTGAGTGGCAAGCCTAAATTAATAGCATGTTTCTATCATTTCGAAAATCTTGAGAATTCGACATGATTGTTCAATGATGTTGGGTACTTGTCATGCAATGAAGCAGCGTGGAAAATTATGTACCACGAAGACTTTGTACGTGGTAGGTATTTTTACCACGCAGAGTGCATATGTGATATGCATTTTTTCCACGCAAACTCTATACATGGAAATTATGTCATTCACGATTTTCCAGTCCGTGATTGAAACAGAAACCTGCAGATGTTAACTGAATTCGGTTTGATTGATTACAAAGGACAGGAACTTGCTAATTTTTTTTGTTCATTCTTACATGACCTTGACACATACTGTTAAATGAATGGTTTTGCACTGTGTATCATTTTGTTCATTTCAGATGCCTCAAGCTCGAACGACAGCTTCTGAAAGGATACGGAGACAAGAGGAAAGAGAAAAGTGAAGTGTTGGTAACTCAGGCGGGAACAATGACTATGAAATTATTCAGCATGGTCCAATGCAGTAGGAGGAAGATCAGGGAACTCAGCCAACTATGAAACTAGGAGATAGCTCAAAGTTAGCGGAGGAGGAATAGGGGGATGGTTCAAAGCCAGTGGAGAAAGAAAAGGGAGATGACTCAGAATCAGCGGATGAGGAGGGAGATGAGTCGGACGAAGCGGAGGAAGAAGAAGAGGATGCAGATGATGATGATGAGACTGATAACGAACCTAAGGAAAAAGCTGAAGCCAGTGAACCTATAATTGAACATAGAGCCAAGAATTAGTGATGTCATTAAGGAATTTGATACTCATGTTGCATTTAATATATGGATGGGCGAAGTATCAATTTTTTTAGTTTCTTAGAGTTACACTATAGTAATAGTTCTTTATGTCAAATTATGTAGCAACGATCGCTCACATGCGTCAATCATGCACACAAGGTAGTGGACTGGCAGATTTCAAATAATGCATTAAATCATGCACACAAGGTAGTGGACCGCTCACATGGTATTTGAGCATTTCCCTAACTTCCATCCACCGATAAATCTATACTACCAGAATTTTCCCTGTGCTGCTAGATGGAATCCATCTACTAATAATGCTTCGTCGTTCTTAAATCTACGCATTTTTCTTGATAATATTCAACTTGAACAGGTAATATTTTAATCTCTTGTGTAATAGTATTAAAGTAAATTAGCGCACGGTATATAGGATGATGTTTATTTTATTATTATTTATACTATAGGATTAATTACTCTTTTGTCATTTGATTACAGGTTATATTTGATCCTTACATCTTTTCACGTCACTATCGTCTATTTCATGTTATTTCTTAGTATAGTGGTTGTATCCTCTGCCTCAACTTTGTAGATCCATATCATTCAAACGGTGTGGGCCAGGTACTTTGGTTGCCTTAGGTAAGGCTTGAGGAAAATAAGGTGGGAAGGAAAATGAAAAACGGGTTTGATAAAAATGCCACCAATAGGACTTGAACCATGCACATCTCACAACAAAGCCAGACTTCATACCACTACACCATGCAGTTTTTACTTGATATGTTACCTTGTCGTGTTAAAATATAACCATTTTCTACAAAGCATTAACCACCATCGTTGCGCCCTCCACCACCTTCGCGGTGCTGCCCTAAACGAATGTCTCGGCAGTCTTGCCTCAAGGACAAGTGTAATGACCCGATTGGAATTCGACGCCTGAATTTCGATAATAATACATAAACCCGTATTACTTGCCAAAACTCAAGTATCGAAAACATCAGATAGTTAATAGAAAGAAATTAGAGGGTGAAAAAAGAGAGAGAGAAATATTAGAATAAAAGAAGAATAAGAAGAAGAACCAAAACAATACAGAGTCTCACATCGCAGCGGAACAAAATATAATATTGAAATAAATCTTTATTAAGAGCTTGAAATAAAACTTACAACATCAGAGTATATTAGCACATCTAGATAGTTATAACAACATGTCCTTATATACAATTACACAGCAGAATAGTAACTAAATAATATCATACGTCCGAACTCTTCCATCTCATCTCTTCATAGCATCCGATAACCTGAACCTGTAAAACTCGGTCTGACCCTGTGACGACTCGAACTTCCCGGCTAGCCTAAACCGAACAAGAAGGCGGATTGCTTTGAGAACACAACTCATCAGAACACAAACATGAGGACATTTCCAACAATTCACATCAGAGTACAAGATATCAGAGTTTAAATTAATAATATACAGCGGAAAATAATATCAGAGATTTAAATTAAAAAACAGCGGAAAACATCAACTACCGCAACTGAAAAAAAAATATGGATACAAAGCATTCTGAATATAACTCCAGCCATAATCCAGGATCCTGTGAAAAGAAATATCTACGAAAACTAAAACTACAAGCTATCTATATGGAAAATACGGGCACCCAGAGTTTAGGTGGAAACAATAAACTCCGAGTCAGTCGTAGGACTGGTGTGAGAACTAAAACAGTTATTAACTTTATTTTAATGTTGAGTAAATCAAGGGACCATGCCATATAACATGGAACGGGTTTTCTCCCAAGAATACCATAAAACAAACAGCGCAATGCTAAAAATGAAAAATGAAGCCATTATAAAACTCAGGTCCCATCACACAATGCAACACAAACTAGAGGACAAAGTTTTACATTATAATGGCCAAACATGCTTGATACGCGAAATTTATCATTTATTATTATTATAAGTATAGAAATCCATTTCAAATATAAATGTACAATCATAGATAGCATAGTAAGCCATCATACTATGTTGCCATATAGGTTTACAACTGAAATCGAAAGTCACTTATTGGAAATTAGATTCCATCTATGAACTAAGGCAAGGGATTTTCCTTCGTCGATTCGAGGCAACCTATCCCATACCTCAAGACTCACCCGCAAGTGCACTTGGAGCATGTAGAGCCGGTCAGCCATCGCCGATTAGCAATTCCTAAAAAATATGTTTTGCGGTCCTTTGGGACCTAAAATCTAGTCAGTACGTCGACCATCAAGGCCTTTTAGTCGGCCATATCCGAGATACCTCGCTTTCCAACATCCACATAAGTAAAATGTCTGGGCTCCATACCATGACATGACCCATAGCTAGAAAGAAACGCATGTCCTGTATTTCTCTGTTGTCCTCATCTCGTTTTTGGTTCATAAGGGGTGTGAATTGAAGCTCGTGAATTAATGTTACACAAAATTGTGCTATGTTAAAGTTGTGCTTTGATCCTCAACCACAAAGCCCTGCTTTTCAACAAAAGCCTTGATCCATGCAACTCAGCATGCCACATTATCAATACGTACCATACCACAGATTTCCACCAATATATAACCTCTAAGTTCGTACGTCTTAGAGAAGGGTGTTAAGCAAGAGAATGGATTCTCCGCCACCAAACAGATACATATTTAGCAGAGATCAATGTATATAGCACGAAGTACAATTTCAGACATACAATCTGTTTGCAAGTCCGTTCTGGGTCTGAACGAAACCGTAGGCACCTTATTCCTCGTCCCATATATCCAACACAGGAGAAAGGCCCTCGCATATCTGGTCTATCTTCAAGTACATCTGGATGATCACCACTTATTACCTTATCTTGGATGTACAGCCCAATCAGGACATCACTAATCATCCTAACGATGTGAAGATCTCCGATCTTCAACCATTGTCTTCAAGTCTTCGACTTTTAGTCATTATATCGGTTATTCAGAATGGATTAGACCCGGTCTTTCCGAATAACTCGCATATTTTATAATCATGTGAAATATAAATACATCATACGCCCCATTCCAATCCAAATATTCTTTTATTCAAATATTCCTGGAAACCATTTCAAAAGATTTTATAATATCTTTTCACAATTTAAACCAAATTAAGGTTTATCAGCTAGTCAGGATTAACGAGGCTTACCAAAGTAATCATCCATTGTATTATCCCAATCCCAACATATTCATTCCATGGAGCAAAACTGGTAGTACTCCATATTTCTATCGAACTACAAAACCGACGATAAAATATCGTAATAAAACTGCAAGCGCACGACGTACAATTGTTAGTACGGGGCGAGTACAAGTCGATCCGCAGGGAAAGAAATAATTTCAATCTTACTCAATTAAATTAAACCAAACTTTGATTTGTTTTAACTAACAAAAACTAATAAAAACTAGAAAGTAAATTGAGAGCTGAATATGAAATTAGAGAGCAATTTAGAGGTAAATTCCCTCTCATATTTATGTAAATTAACAAACATACAATCTATGATCTCTATTTTTTATATTAAGTGACATAAATGTTACATTTATCATAAGTGTAGTTTATTTATGTTATTAGTTAACATAACATAAACTATCAAACTATAACACAACAATTAAACCACTCATTGTTCTCATGAAAATGAAAGCAAAACAAAAACTATTTTAAGTACGATCTATTCACTATTGTAACTAGTGACATAGATCATTAAATTTTGATCTTGCTTTTATTTCATAATCAAAACCCAGTTAGCAAATATTGATCTAATTTGTGTTTATATTGAATAAGAATAGCTTATTTGCATATGCAACATAAACTATCAAACCCACTTGTATAAACTTACATCAAAATCCACTATCATGAAGCACAAATTAGAGAGATCACAAATTATACAAATGTTGAACTTACATAAAATTAGAGAGCTTCATTACCTCTAAGTTGCAGGGGCTTAGCTACTAATATACGTTATCATATTAACACATGTAAGTTTCAACATTGGAAAAGAAGGCAAAATGAAAGAAAATCTAAATAGAACCAGAAAAGAACTAAACTAAGTGCATATAAATAAATCTAAATTATGAACATAAAGTAGAGAACGTGTCTATGAACATAAAGTAGAGAACATGTAAATAAATCTAAGCTATGAACATAAAGCAGAGATCATAGAAATTAAAGAGACATAAGAAAGACATAAAAGAAATAGGCTTGGAAGCCATTTTTATTCATTTGATCACTTACACTTTCATATGCTAAAAAGGAGATCCAAAATACATGAAATAAAGGGGTATATATACATGATCTAAAAGCCTAAAACCCTAATCACTTTTTTTGGGAATTCCCTAAAATGCCAATTCATAAAGCTTCTAATTGTCATTAACTACTAATAAATCATGTAGAATGCATGAGACATTTTGTCTTATCCAATTAGTCTTTAATATGAAGCCTAAGAATAAGGTGGGCTAGTGGAAAGGTGTGGGCCTCCACTATCCACAAAATGAATTATTTCTTTGTCTTCTCTTGTGTATATGTATGCTTTCCTTCATCTCTTCATGTGTATATATCTACAAGAAATAATTACAAGGAACAAGTAAAAAAATTCATAAATTAAAACATGCATAAGTGACCATTTTTTCCCAAAATGAATGATGATTTTGAAAATATTTAAAACATGGTTTGATCATATAAAATACCTAAAAATGTTCATTTATTCAACTAAACAAGAATAAATATGTGAATACAAATCTGCATTTTTACGTGCACATTAAATACCCCCACACTTATCTTTTTATTCGTCCTCGAATAAAGTAAAGAAACTATGATAAATCCACTTTCATAGGGAGCGCGGTTGCATTGAGTGTATGCAATAAGCAGTTAAACTTCTGGGTGTCCCCATTCGGACGAGTGTTGTCTCGTGAGGGTTTTCAGCGGATACCACCCATAAAATCCAAATGTTAAATGTAAAAAAATATTTACAAAATGCAAGTTTCAAAAGAATATTTACAAATGAGTAATTTAGCTTTAAAGTTGACATGAAGGAGTTAGTACAAGTTGGGTCATTATTTTGATATTTTAGTCCGTTACTACTCAAAACTTCAAACTAAAGTCCGGTTATCGTTACAAACTCCTCCAGCTTGGCCAATTGTTTTGGTTGAAAACATAGTGCAAATATGAAATGAATTCTATAGTCGATATCAACAATCATAAAATGGCATGTCAATTTCCTTTTGGTTAACAGGATAGGTCAAATAAATGCAGAAGGTGCTTGGATTTTAAGTGCTTACTCTCTTTTTGTTATGAAAAATATTTACATTATTATTATTTACAAACACCTAGGTATACCACCCCTACACTGCAATACGACTTACGCGAGGGTCGGTAATCCTTAGGTGTTCAATTCATGAAATGAGACCAAGATATAACCAACGCACTACATTACGACTTATGTGGAAATTGGGACAGAACATGGCGAGTTTGCACACCAACGCTATATGTACTAGCAATGTTGGATACCCTTAGATTATTATTATATACATATATTCTTCTTCTTCCTTTTTTTAACATAAGAAAGAGAGAGTTATGCGAGAATATCTTGGCACAGCTTCACTTAAAAGATCTAAAATGTTATCGCAAGTAGTCTATATCAACCATTCAATTAATCGGATTATAACATAGAAAACATTTCATACTCATTACCTACGAATCTTCCTATATACCAGTTACACCAAATTTGCTCATAATTCAAACTTCTCTTCCGTTATCTGTTAAGAGAAGTAAATTTCCAAACATTTTAATCAAATGACCAAATTTGTATGCTAACTCTATCATGTCTTATTTGAAAGTAAATAGAAATGCAAAATTCTTTTTTTTTAGAGAAAAAGGAAAAAATTGCAAACTTAAACTATGCAAAGCAGAATGAAAATGAGACTCCCCCCCCCCCCGAGTGTGTACCCACAGTCAATGCATGACACAATGAGTGAACGGAAGAGAAATATTTACATATTTACAATGGAGGGTTAAACTTAACTTCCTTACATCACGTAGCATGTCTCATGAAGAATCATGAGCTCTCCTCTCGATCAATGGGAAATTCCAAGAATGGTTTTAGACGTTGACCATTGACTTTGAATATGGATCCATCCCTCGGGTTTTCTGTTTCGATGGCACCATGTGCAAAAACAATTGAACAACATATGGTCTAGTCCATCTTGACTTTAACTTCCCAGGGAATAAATGAAGTCGTGAGTCATACAATAGAACTCTTTTGTTTGGAAAAAACATTTTTTCTTAGGATTGACTTGTCATGAAAAACTTTGGTTTTTTCCTTGTAAATTTTCGTGTTTTCGTATGCGTCATTCCTAATGTAACGACCCGCATATCCGTACTATCTGAGTTGACTCAATACACCACACGTCCAACCCAAATAACACAGAAATACGAACCATTAATAGAAAGAAGTTAGAAGATGAGAAGTAGGAAGAAAGAAATATTAGAATAGAAGAAGAAGAATACACAACATCAGGGTAAAACATGAACCTCACAGCGGAATGAATAAAATATAATATATCATATACTTTTGTAATACAAAATTCCTGTATACATGTACATTCAGAATCAGAGTTCAACACTTACAATACAGCGGAAAATAACACTAGGTAACTAACGCTGAAGCCTCCTGCTCCGAGCTTCTCCAATGGTATCTGTAAACACCTGAACTACTTGACTGCCCGTACAAATTTGGGCACCCAAGAGTTTAGGGAAAACAAAACAAAATAAACTCTGGGTCAGTCATGGGACTGGTGTGAGTAAACTCCAACCACTTGTTTAACTTTTAAAAATCCTTTCAAAAGAAAAGGTAATAGTAAGACCAGCCCACACATAAACACGGACGGTTTTTACCTTACTATAACCCAAAACACTTTGATACGAAAATCCAGTGATATTATAATAATGTCTACATCAAGTAAATAACCAAATAGCAGAACGCTTGCATCTCACGCTTCACATACATAGTATAAAATCAAAACCCGCATGGCGCTTATTGGAGATTGGATTTCCAACATGACAAGGTATGGGACCACCTTCCGATAGTGCATCTCTAGAGGCGAATACACCTGGGTTCAACAAGAACGTCTTGCAACCCGGCCCACACATGACCGACCACTCATTTCGCTTGAGTGTATCGAATGTATATCACCAACGGTTGGACTCAAACCACCGTTTCCCGAATGGGCAGAATCGATAGATTTAGAAACAAAAGGAATTTCTCTAGATAGGTGATTATACACCCTAATGGGTGCGACCCACATAGCCATGCTGCCTGCCCGATTTTTGTCCTTTCCCGGTTGTTGAGGCCTGAGGCTACGATTACTTACCATTCCTTGATAACACAATCACTTTGAATGCCACATTGTCAGATCCGTTAATCACTAGTTGAGTTTGCACAAATATTCTGGATATTATGCTAAGGGATAAATCCGTTGCAACCATATATATTTATACAGACCAACCCATTTGATCATTGGAAATACTCTGTCAGACATTCGTCCATATACGTTCGTTCTGGGACTGAACGAAACCGAAGGCACTATTTCCATTAATAGAAAAAGCCCTTGCACTTCACTCCGTCTTCACTATATTCAGCATACTTGGTTCGCAACGCTTATGCCGATACGGAGTGGTTCTTCGGATAATAATCCAACCGGTCTCTCCATATTGACAACGATGGTCAAAAACTTCGATAGTCTGTGATTTAACTATCGAATAAAAACAAGTGTTCAATCAACATATCACACAAATCACTGGGCTCTTTAATTAATATTTCATTAATTAAATCACTTCTCCATTTCCTTATCAATATTTGTTAACCAAATATTTTCAATAACCATATTGGCCCTTTACGCTATTTTTGATTTCGTTTCCTTATCGAATTCTATATATATCGATATATAGATTTCTAATTGTCAAATTTCTAAAAAAAATATTCTAACTCCTTAAATTCCCGAAAAAATTCGCCATAACCTCCCCTGTATCGGGAGCATCGGGAAATTTCAAATAGCTTCCCGGTATCTTCCTCAATCAAAAAGAAAAAGGAAAAGCCAAGCGGCTTGCCGATACGGCGCATAAAATCTCATATATGAATTAAACATGTACCTTTTTGTCGAGCACATAAATTTAAATCTTCATATACTTCATCCCATATCTGTTTAACACCTGTTCACCTGTTTCCAATTCAATTCAACTCAATCCATTCGTTTGAATCAAATTTTGAGTCGTTTGAATTCAGTTTCGCTCAATTATTCTTTAATTAGTCATTTTGCCTATTTCACTTCTTTGTTTGAACATAACATGTTTAAACAAAATATTTAACTCGTTCATAACCAAATTGAATTTCAATTTCAATTCTAGTTCTCTTTTCTATTTCGAATATAAATTTCAAATCGAATTTTCTTATTCAAACCCCAATATCCATTCGAAATCTCCTTAACTAATTTCTATTCAATTTAGTTAATTCTATTCAATAATCAAAATCTGGTTTCTGTTTCAAAAATCATATTCATTTACACACTTGAATTCGCATATATTTTACAACTCAACTCTGAAATTTTCTAAATAGACAATTCGGATTTTCTCGCTTAAAATCCTTTTATAATATTAAATAAACCATTATGGTTTTAAAACGATTCTGGCGCTGCTTTTCTGAAAATTTGATTTTGATATAACTCAAAATATGTACGACGAAATCCAGATTTTTCTCCTTCATTAGAAAACTATTATCAAATCGGTCCTGACGTTTCTTGTTTCGAAGAATTCCGACTCCAATTGAGTTCTGTATACTCAATTGAAGTTTGAGTCGCCAATTTACGAACTGCAGCGCTGCGGCGAGTTCGTTTTAATTATATTTATAAATATAAACTTTTAAACTTCGTTAAATGAATTCCACTCCCTTCTAATATATATATAGATATATATATTCCAAATTCCATTTGAATCTTTATATTTCAAATTCCATAGTTTTAAATCCTGTATTCAAATCCCATTTGAAATCCTTTATTCGAATTCCATTTCAAATTCTTTATTCGAATTCCATTTCAAATCCTTTATTTAATTTCCACCTTAATTCAACTCCTTTTTGAATTTCTATATTTGAAATTCATACTTGAATTTAGATATTCAACTCCATTTTGAATTCCCTTTTTAAATTCAAATATTCAAACCCCATTTGAATTTCTATGTTCAAATCTATTTCCAACTCTATTTGAATTAAAATATTCCAATTTTCTTTCAAACACCATTGAATTCTAAATTCGAATTCATTTACAATTACCATTTGAATTCTAAATTCAAATTCATTAGTTAAACTCCACATTTAATTTTCTTAAATCCCAATACCTTAATTTATTCCTTTGAATTAAATTCCACTTTAAATTCTATAATCAAATCCCTTTTGAATGGTTATATTTGAAAATCATATTTGAATTTAAATATTTAAACTTCATTTAAATTTCTATTTGAAATCTCATATTTAAATCCCATTGGAATTTCTTTATTCAAACCCATTTGAATTCCTTTGAATTCAAATTCCATTTCAAACCATTTGGATTTCCTATTCTACTTTGAAATCCTATTTTCAAAGTTTATTTCAAATTCTATTTTGAAATTCTATATTCAAATCCCTATTTGAATTTCTTTATTCAAATTCTATTTCAATTCTCTTATTCAAATTCCATTTTGAACTCTCTTATTCAAATGCTGTTTGAATCTCTTATTCAAACTCTATATTTAAAATTCCATTTGAACTTCCATATTCAAATTTCTGAATTTGAATTTCATTCGAATTCTATATCCAAATCTCTATTTGAATTTTCTTTATTTGAATTCCTTCGAATTCAAATTATATTTTAATTCCTTGAATTCAAATTCTATTTTTCATTCTAATTTCGTCTATTCAAATTTTATTTGAACTTCTATTTGAATTTCTAATATTCAATCTCCTTTTAAAATTCAAACATTTAAATTCCTTTTCTAATTCTACTATTCAAATGTTATACTCAAATTTCATTTGAGTTATATATGTAAAAATTTCATTTCACATCCCATTTTGAAATTTCATTTCAAATCCCAATTTCACGCTTGTATTTCTATTTCTGAATTATCAAATGATAATTCTTAACTGAAACGACCCGCAAATCCGTCCCCTTTGAGTCGACTGATAACACTACACGTCCAACCCAAATGACACAGAAATACGAACCATTATTAGAAAGAAGTTAGAGGGTGAGGAATAGAAAGAAAGAAATATTAGAATAGAAGAAAAACGAAGATCACAAACTCACAGCGGAACGAATAAAATATATTAGATAACATAAACTTTGAAATACAAATCATTAACTTTGTATACATACCATTATCAGAGCACAGCAGTTACTTTTTCTCGCCATTGAAGAGATTTTTGAGGCATCCAATCAACCAATTAAATTTAATTATATGAATTTAACACATCCTAGTATTTCAGAAATGTGTGAGAATTAACTCACCTTATTTTCCGATTGATGGTTGTAGCGTTATCCCTGTTTAAAATCAAACGGAAGCTCGGTTGCTTCAGATTTCTTTCGACCAGCTCGGTAGAGTAGTATTCTTGTCTGCAATTCTAACACGACTGTTTTCACGCCATTCTGATGAGGTAAGCGATAGTTATTGTCGTTATAAATCTAACTTATATCAACCCCTATTGTTAACCAAGAATAAACTAATTAATTATAAGATTACCTTAATTAGTATTAACCCCGTGATTAGAAATCGAACGCGCGTTCCACAAATAAATTTCTGGAGCCCGGTTTTCCTCCAAGCACACGTTTGATCCAACTCTCGCAACTCTTGGACTTCCCCTATGCTTCGCTACCCCTTATATGGCATAGAACTCATGCATGCTTGCCAAGACAATTTCAGTTCCATTTCCTTTTTTTTTTCTTATTCTCTTCAAAGCCCATAGACCCAAGTCCTCAACAAGATTCACAGCCCAATCATGTACCACCTTCTGGCCTTCCGCCCCCTTACATGCTTCTCCTCCAAATTTATAAAACCTGCTACCCTCTCACCGCCTTATGTATGGGTTCTCCTATTTTATTGATTCCTATAAACAGTGCATAAACAATTATCACTGTAACGACCCGGCGGATTTTCGACTCCGAAAATCGACACAAAACCCAGCGTCGACTGTTCAGACATCGAAAATACCGGACCATTAATAGAAAGAAGTTAGAGGATGAGATAGAAAAGATAGAACTAATAGAATAGGAGAAGAAGAAGAACACAGCTGAACATAATCAGAGTAAACACGAATCTCACAGCGGAACGAATAAAATATATTATATAACATAACTTTGAAATACAAATCTGTATTGTATATACATACCATTATCAGAGTACAATACATCATATCACAGCGGAAATAGTCTCTAAATACTAACGGTGAAGCCTTCTGCTTTTAGCTCCTTCAAGCGTATCTGTAAAAGCCTGAAACACTTGACTGCCCGTACAAATTTGGGCACCCAAGAGTTTAGGGAAAACAAACAAAATAAACTCTGGGTCAGTCATGGGACTGGTGTGAGTAAATTCCAACCATATGGCTTAACTTTGAAAATCCTTTTTGAAACAAAAAGGATAATAGTAAGACCAGCCCACACATAAACATGGACGGTTTTTACCTTACTATAACCCAAATCATTATTGATATCAAAATCCAGTGATATTATAATAATGTCTAATCAAATAAATAACCAAATAGTAGAACGCTTGCATCTCACACTCTACATATATAGTATAAAATCAAAAACCGCAGGGCGCTTATTGGAGATTGGATTCCAACTATGACAAGGTATGGGACCACCTTCCGATGATGTATCTCTAGAGGCGAATACACCTGGGTTCAACAAGAACGTCTTGCAACCCGGCCCACACATGACCGACCACTCATTTCGCTTGAGTGTATCGAATGTATATCACCAACGGTTGGACTCAAACCACCGTTCCCGAATGGGCAGAATCGATAGATTTAGAAACAAAAGGAATTTCTCTAGATAGGTGATTATACACCCTAATGGGAGCGACCCACATAGCCATGCTGCCTGCCCGATTTTTGTCATTTCCCGGTTGTGAAGCTTGAGGCTACGCCTACCTTTTAGAAAATCTGGCCACCCTACACTTTGAATGCCACATCGTCAAACCCGTCAAATCACTAGTTGATCTTCCCAAAAATATCACGGGTATAAAAGCTAAGAGAAACGAATTTCTCCGCCACCAGACGTAATATCTTGAAAAGAACGTCTTAGGTGATCTTCTAAGAATACGCTGTCAGGCATTCATCCATACAAGTTGTCCTGGGTCCGGACAAACAGAAAGCACCATTCTGAACAGGACGACCCTTGCACTTCACTCCGTCTTCAATTTTCTTCAGCATAATTTGCAGCGCTTATGACTATACGGAGTGGTTTCAGATAGTATATCCAACCGGTCTCCCCGTATAGACAACGATGGTCAAAACACTTCGATAGTTGGTTGTTTAACTATCGAAGTAAAAACAACATCCATTCAATGTACAACCAATATCACACAAATCACAGGCACTTTTTATTTAACGTTCGTTCTTACATTTCTTTGGACAAACGTCATTACTTATTACTTTTGAATAAGTGAATTTCAAAACAAGCTGTTTTCCTTCCCTAGGAAATGCTACTGTATATCAACATCACGCTTAAGTTTGGTTAACAGCGTTTCATTTATCGTTACAGTTCAAATTTGCTATACGCTGCTATATCCCTTTTATAACTAATCTTGACATAACAGTCACGCTTAAGCCTAGTCAACAGCGTTACTTTACTGCTATAGTTCTGAGACTTGCAATATGCTACTATATTCCACTTTATAATTAATCTCAACACTTTTTTTCCGTTACAAATTCTTGACATCTCTTTTCATTACAAAAATCTTGATATCGCTTTTCGTTACAAAAATCTTGATATCTCTTTTCGTTACAAAAATCTTGATAGTCGGTGTTTTGAAAATAAACATCCATCAAACCATTTCACAATCTCGGCACTTCCTAATATTTCATTATTCATATTTTTTCTAGATATTCCCAAAACTGTTTAACCTCATACTTCTTTGAAAAACCCATTTCCAAATATTATAGCACTTGTTCACCCACATTCTAGAAGATATACATTTATTTAATGTCTAGAACATTTCCATCTTCCTTACCTTTCTTATTTTCTGTACTTTTAGAAAATACACATTATTAATGTTGGAAAAACATTTCAAAACTCCATTTCTAAACTTCTCGTTAATCAGATCAATTTAGTTTAACACAAATAGAAATATCTACTTACAAAATGTTTACTTTCTGACCACTATTTACTTTTAGTAAAATATCATTTCGCAATAGGAATCTAGACTCGTTTTACTACCCTTATTTCAAATACGATCATACTCCAAACATAGAATTATACTTTATTTCATAAGCATCTTTAAAATCGACTACTTGTTTTTGATATACTTAAAACAAGTCATCGCCTCCTTGTTTAATCAAGATTCAATTCCTGTTATTTAGAAATAATAAATAATCGATTCTTCCTATTTAAACTCGAATCAATTTATATCTAACTCACGGTATTAAAAATACCAGTTTATAATAGAACTTCTATTTTTAATTTATAATTTCGCTTCAATTATAAAGATATAATTTTTATAATTGAACTTCGTTGATTTGCTTGACGGTCAACCAATTTCTTAACAGAACGATGTGTTTATGGTTGACTGTTGCCACTTTCTAAATCAATATCGTTTATTTACTAAATCAACATAATGTTGAACTTCCATTCAACACAGTTCAAACAGTGCATAAACAGTACCTATAAATATTGAAGAATCCGGTTGAATTCCTCCAACCGGTTTCCGCACCCATTAGGATATTTTCTATTGAAGAATCAATAAAGATTTATTTCTACCTATAAATATTGTTTATGCACTGTTTATAGGAATTCTTCCTATATAAATATTGAAGAATCAATAAAGATTTATTTCTGTATTATATTTTGTTCCGCTGCGATGTGAGACTCTGTGTGGTGTTTCTTCTTCTTCTTCTATTCAATATTTCTACCTTATCTATTCTCACCCTCTAACTTCTTTCTATTAATGATCTGGAATGTTCGATGTCTGAATGGTCAACAGGGTAGTTTGATGTTGATTTTCGGAGTCGAAAATCCCGGTTCGTTACAGTGAAATGTAACGACCCAGATTTTTGAACAGTTTATTTTAAATATTTAGCATGGTTTTAAATATTGAATTCATAATATAAATGAATTATATATTGGATTTGTCAATTTAATTATCGATATATGATTTAATATCGAATATATTTAATTATCGTAATAGTAACAATTGAATTCCCAGTGTAACACTAAATCGAAACAATACAGTCGATTAATAGAAATTCTGTATTGAACTAGAACGATAATAATTATTTATTATCGATAAATTTAATTGTTTGAAATCAATTTATATTTTAAATCGAATTTAGTTTTAATCGTTAATTTAAGTTGTTATCTCTTCTATATAGTCAAATTTAATTTCAGAATTTGTTCCGTAGAGCTCAGAATAACGATATAATCTGAGAGCGTCAGTCGTTACGATTAAAATCGGTTTAGGACTTCGAATTGAGAGACCGCAAGATATTTTAGTTATTTAATTCAGAAAAATCAAATCAAAATAAAATCACATCATTTCAGCTAACCTATGATTCACGAAGCCGACCTAACCATTTGAGGCTGCAGACCTAAGTTTTCTCGAGCACAAATTCCTGCTCCCCAACTTCGTAGCAAGCAAACATCAATTTAATGGCTCTGTACTTCGGTTCCTTCCTCATGCCTATATAATCACGAGAACCCTTCCCTTTTCTTCCCAGATATTTTCACACTGTTATTTCTTCAGAGGAAATTTAATCGAACCCAACCCTTCTCAAAAACTTCGAACCCCAAAATCACGTTCAATACCAAATGGAAATCCACAAAGTCGGATTCGTTATAACCAGGAAAGCAAGGGCGTCTCACGGGTATCCTTCACTTTGAGTTCGAACGCCATTGGTATTGTTCTATTCCTAGAGCAACGTGAACGAGTTATTTTGATTTGGGTGAAGTTCGTGGATCTCGATTGGTTATTCGAAGGCGCTGCAAGTTGCGAAGGGTTCTGGGATGGAAGCGACGATATCATGATTAGGGTAGGGACGCGATTTAGGATTTCGATTCTGGGTATTCGACGGTGGCAAATTTAAGGCTGTCGATTTCTGGGTTTTGGGTCGAGCTCGCTATCCCGACTTTGGCAGTTTTGACGGGTCGGTTTGGTTCTTGAAAGGGAGCGTGCTACTCAGTCAGAGGAAGAGGAGCATGAAAAAGGAAAGTGAGCAGTCCGACGAGTTAATGGAGGAAGAAAGATTTTTCAACAGCTAAGGAGTTTGATTTGGAAAGAAGGAATCGAAAATATTATTAAGGTAAATTTGTTTTTCCCTTTCTTCTAGTAATAAAATTTTTATTTATATAAATAGTTTAATGGGTAGATAATAAATATAAATTGTTAAATGTATACGAGATTTCATCGAATTGAATGGGTCGAGAAATTCGTAGCTCCGAAAGACTTAAGCTGGGATTAAATTGGAAATCAGAATGGATTGACGAATTAAAAAGAAATCATGGTGAGTAAATCTCACTCACTTTTATTTTTAATTATTTTTATTTCGTTAAAAATAATTGTTGTTGCTCGTTTGGATTTTTCTGCTTGCTTTATATATATTAGTTATTTAGGCTATTATATATATATATATATATATATTGGGTTGATTGATTGGTTGGATTCCCGCAGTCTCATTAGCGGATGCCCGCAGTTTCATAGCGGATGATTACCCTATACGCCCCACGCTATGATTAGTGGATGACCTTCTGTACCGCGATATTCTGCCACGAAGCAGAATTGGCATTATTTATGTGCTAACATCTGTGGATGCAGGAAAACAGGTTGGAGGAATCCAACTGGATTCCTCAAAAATATATTATCTGTTTGTTTATTTGTTTGCATATATATTGTTATATATAATGTGTTAGAAAAATAAATAATTTGTTGCTTTGTGTGTTTAAATATCACTGGGCTTAAGTAATGATATTTAAAAATATCGTAAAAAGGATATTGGAGATTTAAAAAGGAAAATTCTATTTTTAAATAGAATTTGAATTTTAAATGGGAATAAAAACATAAACTTGTTTTGAAAAATAAAACAAGTAGTTTCTTTATAAACGAAGTTTATAAATAATTCTTTTATAACGAAGTTATAAATGAAGTGAAAAGAATTATCATTTGATAATTCAGAAATAGAAATACAAGCGTGAAATTGGGATTTGAAATGAAATTTCAAAATGGGATGTGAAATGAAATTTTTACATATATAACTCAAATGAAATTTGAGTATAACATTTGAATAGTAGAATTAGAAAAGGAATTTAAATGTTTGAATTTTAAAAGGAGATTGAATATTAGAAATTCAAATAGAAGTTCAAATAAAATTTGAATAGACGAAATTAGAATGAAAAATAGAATTTGAATTCAAGGAATTAAAATATAATTTGAATTCGAAGGAATTCAAATAAAGAAAATTCAAATAGAGATTTGGATATAGAATTCGAATGAAATTCAAATTCAGAAATTTGAATATGGAAGTTCAAATGGAATTTTAAATATAGAGTTTGAATAAGAGATTCAAACAGCATTTGAATAAGAGAGTTCAAAATGGAATTTGAATAAGAGAATTGAAATAGAATTTGAATAAAGAAATTCAAATAGGGATTTGAATATAGAATTTCAAAATAGAATTTGAAATAAACTTTGAAAATAGGATTTCAAAGTAGAATAGGAAATCCAAATGGTTTGAAATGGAATTTGAATTCAAAGGAATTCAAATGGGTTTGAATAAAGAAATTCCAATGGGATTTAAATATGAGATTTCAAATAGAAATTTAAATGAAGTTTAAATATTTAAATTCAAATATGATTTTCAAATATAACCATTCAAAAGGGATTTGATTATAGAATTTAAAGTGGAATTTAATTCAAAGGAATAAATTAAGGTATTGGGATTTAAGAAAATTAAATGTGGAGTTTAACTAATGAATTTGAATTTAGAATTCAAATGGTAATTGTAAATGAATTCGAATTTAGAATTCAATGGTGTTTGAAAGAAAATTGGAATATTTTAATTCAAATAGAGTTGGAAATAGATTTGAACATAGAAATTCAAATGGGGTTTGAATATTTGAATTTAAAAAGGGAATTCAAAATGGAGTTGAATATCTAAATTCAAGTATGAATTTCAAATATAGAAATTCAAAAAGGAGTTGAATTAAGGTGGAAATTAAATAAAGGATTTGAAATGGAATTCGAATAAAGAATTTGAAATGGAATTCGAATAAAGGATTTCAAATGGGATTTGAATACAGGATTTAAAACTATGGAATTTGAAATATAAAGATTCAAATGGAATTTGGAATATATATATCTATATATATATTAGAAGGGAGTGGAATTCATTTAACGAAGTTTAAAAGTTTATATTTATAAATATAATTAAAACGAACTCGCCGCAGCGCTGCAGTTCGTAAATTGGCGACTCAAACTTCAATTGAGTATACAGAACTCAATTGGAGTCGGAATTCTTCGAAACAAGAAACGTCAGGACCGATTTGATAATAGTTTTCTAATGAAGGAGAAAAATCTGGATTTCGTCGTACATATTTTGAGTTATATCAAAATCAAATTTTCAGAAAAGCAGCGCCAGAATCGTTTTAAAACCATAATGGTTTATTTAATATTATAAAAGGATTTTAAGCGAGAAAATCCGAATTGTCTATTTAGAAAATTTCAGAGTTGAGTTGTAAAATATATGCGAATTCAAGTGTGTAAATGAATATGATTTTTGAAACAGAAACCAGATTTTGATTATTGAATAGAATTAACTAAATTGAATAGAAATTAGTTAAGGAGATTTCGAATGGATATTGGGGTTTGAATAAGAAAATTCGATTTGAAATTTATATTCGAAATAGAAAAGAGAACTAGAATTGAAATTGAAATTCAATTTGGTTATGAACGAGTTAAATATTTTGTTTAAACATGTTATGTTCAAACAAAGAAGTGAAATAGGCAAAATGACTAATTAAAGAATAATTGAGCGAAACTGAATTCAAACGACTCAAAATTTGATTCAAACGAATGGATTGAGTTGAATTGAATTGGAAACAGGTGAACAGGTGTTAAACAGATATGGGATGAAGTATATGAAGATTTAAATTTATGTGCTCGACAAAAAGGTACATGTTTAATTCATATATGAGATTTTATGCGCCGTATCGGCAAGCCGCTTGGCTTTTCCTTTTTCTTTTTGATTGAGGAAGATACCGGGAAGCTATTTGAAATTTCCCGATGCTCCCGATACAGGGGAGGTTATGGCGAATTTTTTCGGGAATTTAAGGAGTTAGAATATTTTTTTTAGAAATTTGACAATTAGAAATCTATATATCGATATATATAGAATTAGATAAGGAAACGAAATCAAAAATAGCGTAAAGGGCCAATATGGTTATTGAAAATATTTGGTTAACAAATATTGATAAGGAAATGGAGAAGTGATTTAATTAATGAAATATTAATTAAAGAGCCCAGTGATTTGTGTGATATGTTGATTGAACACTTGTTTTTATTCGATAGTTAAATCACAGACTATCGAAGTTTTTGACCATCGTTGTCAATATGGAGAGACCGGTTGGATTATTATCCGAAGAACCACTCCGTATCGGCATAAGCGTTGCGAACCAAGTATGCTGAATATAGTGAAGACGGAGTGAAGTGCAAGGGCTTTTTCTATTAATGGAAATAGTGCCTTCGGTTTCGTTCAGTCCCAGAACGAACGTATATGGACGAATGTCTGACAGAGTATTTCCAATGATCAAATGGGTTGGTCTGTATAAATATATATGGTTGCAACGGATTTATCCCTTAGCATAATATCCAGAATATTTGTGCAAACTCAACTAGTGATTAACGGATCTGACAATGTGGCATTCAAAGTGATTGTGTTATCAAGGAATGGTAAGTAATCGTAGCCTCAGGCCTCAACAACCGGGAAAGGACAAAAATCGGGCAGGCAGCATGGCTATGTGGGTCGCACCCATTAGGGTGTATAATCACCTATCTAGAGAAATTCCTTTTGTTTCTAAATCTATCGATTCTGCCCATTCGGGAAACGGTGGTTTGAGTCCAACCGTTGGTGATATACATTCGATACACTCAAGCGAAATGAGTGGTCGGTCATGTGTGGGCCGGGTTGCAAGACGTTCTTGTTGAACCCAGGTGTATTCGCCTCTAGAGATGCACTATCGGAAGGTGGTCCCATACCTTGTCATGTTGGAAATCCAATCTCCAATAAGCGCCATGCGGGTTTTGATTTTATACTATGTATGTGAAGCGTGAGATGCAAGCGTTCTGCTATTTGGTTATTTACTTGATGTAGACATTATTATAATATCACTGGATTTTCGTATCAAAGTGTTTTGGGTTATAGTAAGGTAAAAACCGTCCGTGTTTATGTGTGGGCTGGTCTTACTATTACCTTTTCTTTTGAAAGGATTTTTAAAAGTTAAACAAGTGGTTGGAGTTTACTCACACCCGTCCCATGACTGACCCAGAGTTTATTTTGTTTTGTTTTCCCTAAACTCTTGGGTGCCCAAATTTGTACGGGCAGTCAAGTAGTTCAGGTGTTTACAGATACCATTGGAGAAGCTCGGAGCAGGAGGCTTCAGCGTTAGTTACCTAGTGTTATTTTCCGCTGTATTGTAAGTGTTGAACTCTGATTCTGAATGTACATGTATACAGGAATTTTGTATTACAAAAGTATATGATATATTATATTTTATTCATTCCGCTGTGAGGTTCATGTTTTACCCTGATGTTGTGTATTCTTCTTCTTCTATTCTAATATTTCTTTCTTCCTACTTCTCATCTTCTAACTTCTTTCTATTAATGGTTCGTATTTCTGTGTTATTTGGGTTGGACGTGTGGTGTATTGAGTCAACTCAGATAGTACGGATATGCGGGTCGTTACACCTAATTTCTTCTAATTTGTTGAGTTACAATTTTCGGTTTTCACCAGCTTGTTTGGGATCAAAGTTTAAGTTCTTTATTGCCCAAAGTGTTTTATGTTCAAGTTCAACAGGTAAATGATAGGCTTTACCGTAAACCAATCGGAAAGGGGACATTCCAAGATTAGTTTTAAAAGCAGTACGGTAAGCGCATCGATCAATTTCTATGACCAACCTTTTCGATTTTTATTTACAGTTTTCTCCAAAATTTGTTTTATTAGGCGATTCGACACTTCGACTTGACCACAAATTTGCGGATGATAAGGAGTGGATAACTTGTGGGTTATCAAGTATTTCTTCATTAAGGATTCAAAAGATCGGTTATAGAAATGCGTTCCATTATCGCTTATTATTGTGCGAGGTGTGTCGAACCTTGAAAAGATGTTTTCTTTTAGGAATTTCACAACAATTTTGATCATTTGTTTTACATGGAACGGCTTCAACCCATTTCGAAACATAGTCGACGACAAGAAGAATATACAAGTTTCCGAAAGAATTTGGGAAAGGTCCCATAAAGTCAATACCCTAAACATCAAAGACTTCAATCATAAGGATGGAGTTCAAAGGCATCATATTTCGGCGAGAAATCTTTCCTAGCATTTGGCAACGATTGCAAGTTTTACAAAATTCTAACGAGTCTTTAAAGAGAGTAGGCCAATAAAAACCACATTGAAGCACCTTTTCTGCGGTTTTTCTAAGGCTAAAATGTCCACCGCACGCATGATCATGGCAAAACGAGATAATACTCCTAATTTCGCTATGAGGAACGCGTCGACAAATGATTTGGTCTGGACAATACTTAAACAAGTATGGGTCATCCTAGTAGAAGTATTTCACTTAGGAAAGAAATTTGTATTTATCTTGTTTGGAACAATAAGAGGGAGTTTCCTTAGTGACTATATAGTTTACTATGTTGGAGAACCAAGGATCGATTGAAACAGAAAGGAGTTGTTCGTCAGGAAAGTTTTTGTTGATTGACAAAGAAGATGGTGCGCTCGGAAGATGAGACAAGTGATCGGCTATGATGTTATCGGATCCTTTTTTATCTTTGATTGTAAGATTGAATTCTTGAAGTAAAGGGATCCATCGAATTAAGCGTGACTTAGCATCCTTTTTAGCAAAAAGGTGTCGAAGAGCAGAATGGTCAGTGTAGACCGTGATGTCCAAACCAATCAAGAAAGATCGAAATTTCTCGAGTGCAAAGACGACAGCAAAAAGTTTTTTTTTTACGGTAGTATAATTGAATCGAGCGTCGTTCAAGGTCATACTTACGTAGTAAAGTACGTGAAGGATTTTGTTGATGCTTTGTCTTAAGACAACACCAACCGCGAAGTTAGAAGCATCACACATAATTTCCGAAACGAAACAGCAAATATCACTCAAAATCTCCTTTCGAATATATCGTCTGAGATATTGCAATATCGAACGATATATCGACTGATACGAAATAGTGGAATGTCATCTGGGATCTTAGTTTTTTGGTTAAAATTCAAATTTGTGTCTGAATTAGAATAGTAATTAAAAAAACTCAAATTCAGCTACGATAATCTTTTGTTATTTTACATTTTGCATGTTAAATGACCATATTGTATGTTCATATATGTTCTATAATGCTTATGATTTTCATATTCGTCTTTTTTACACGCATGTTTGCTATTAAACTATGTATTTCATGGTCTATTTATGCTGTTTTTTAAATATTTTGAATCATTTTAATGTTTTATGTCTAACAATATTTCTGTTTTTAAGCATATTACGATTTAGAGTATGAATGATCTTTCGCAAAATAAAGAATAATAAAGTTATTTTGCAATTCAAGATTAGGTTACTATGTTTTTAATAGCATTCATAAAAATCATTTTGTAAAAATATCAATTTTTAACATATCGTATACTATGAGATTGTTCTGATATAAACTTTCAGATCCATGATGGAAATCCGAGACGAACTCCCGAGTTAGACTCATCTCGTCCGAGATCTCCCCCGATATGAGATCAAGTCTATAAAATCCCCAAGATGAAACGCAACCGATATCCGATATTTAAAACCTTGATAACAGTACAATTGCAAATACATTTATAATAATAAATATATGTTTGTTATCATCAAACAAAAATCATAAAATTGTTAGATACAACAATCTCCCCCTTTTGATGATGACAAACATAAAATAAGATTTTGAATATAATATATTATAATAAATGTGTTTGACAGTGAATTATTGAACTCCCCCTATTTGTGTGCTCCCCGTACAACAAAACTCCCCCTAGATACGTGGATGAGTGAAAAACAGTGATCGAAATTTCAATATTAAAATATTGAAAGAATATCCACTCATCGTTCAAAATCTTAACCCATTCTCCCCCTTTTGTTATCATCAAAAGGATACAAAAATTAAAATAGTGATGAAAAATAGACTAAAAATATAATTCAGCTTAAGAGGAAGAATGATCATCATAAATCTCAATCAGTCAAACAAAAATCATAATATTATAAGAATTAGTGATAAATTTCACATTTTAAAATGAGGGATTTATGATGAAATTTATATAAATGGAGAGAGTTTAAAAAAATGATTTCCAATTATTTTCAAGAGAGTTTTTATAAAATTGAGCACAAAAACAGTGATGGATTTGGATAATGATTATAAATTCAATTTAAGTGGCGCAATCAAATTATCTCAAATCCCAATAGCAATCAATCAACAAATCGTAATATTTCATAAAATATTAACACATTTCGCAAATTAGAAAATGGATTGATAGTCTGATTTTTACACACCAAGGAGAATTTCATATAAAAATTTAGTTATAGCTAATTATTCCTTTCCTTTTTCTTTTTATTTAAGAGCACACCGACCACGCATAACCAGATCTTGGATTTTTAAATGAGGCCAGTCGCAACTTAAATTATAAGTAATCTCTTAACCATGCATGACCAGAGCTTGGATTTTTAAATGAGGTTAGAGAAACACTTATGTATTAATTATATTTATCATACTCAGGTTCAAAAGAAAAACTTCTTAGTATATAAAACCAATATGGATGATAGAAATGTGGTAGGAACAGAAATGGTTGTGAAATAAAATTTTAAATTAATCATATTATGAAATATGCTCAACTGTACCGGGATCTTTGAAAATTTTCAATTATCACTAATTCTAAAAAACTAACACAGTCACATTTTCATCACAAATATTTCCACTGTTTATTCAAAATGATTTTAAAAATAATAAACTCTCCACATTAATATAAAATCATGATGGATGGCAGAATAAGGGTAGATAAAGGAGTTGTTGTGACATAATCTCCAATTCAAAAATATTACAAAACTGTTCAATCATCACGAAAATTCAAATAAAATTTCCTCTTATTGTGAAATATACTATAGTACAACTCATAACAATTTCAATAATCTGATAACAATTTTGATAAATTACAAATACAGTTCATTTCGTTTATTGATTCCAATTTCTGAATAAATAATCAATAAATGATTTTAAAATTGAAAAATCAGTTACAAAAGAGACTTAAAAAATTTATACAGGACATGAGGGATTTAAGGAGATCTATACAAGATGGAAAAAATATGAAGAATCAAACAGATGAGTGAGAAAGTTTTAAACACTTCTGATACCACTTGTTGTCTATGCTAACGGGGATTTTGATACCACCCTGGTGGCCAAAAAATTATCTCAGACAGCAGTATCCAATCACCAAGCCTAAGATAAATTAACAATTCAATTCCAATTATCAGAGCAGTAGGACAAATTCAGAATAAGTTTCACAAGAAAATTTTCAACAGCTTCAAGAAGACAAATCATGATCCAGGATTTAAAGAAATGGTTTATTTGAAATTACTTGAAGGAATGTGGAAACTTCAAGGTTCTATGAATCGATTACATAATGTTATTAATACCAATGCCAAGGAGTGTGTGAGATTCAAGATATTAAATAATATCAAATGATTTCAATCAAAACAATATTCAAGCAAGTGATCATGGTTTCAGAATGAATTTCATGATGTAGCACAAGAAAGATTTTCAAATCAGAGAATCTTTGAACCTTTTATCAGAACAGCAGATGATACCAAAAACAAACAGTTAACCATAACCATTTTCAAAGCTATTTCTTTTATTAGAGCAACACAACATTCGATTTCAAAGCAGACTTATCAAGAGAATTTTTCATAAATATTTCTGGCAGTCACAAGAGAATTTTTCAAAATATTCACATCAAGCTTGAGAGATATACATGATCCAAAAATAAAAAATAATTTATTTGAAATCACTTGAATAGATGTAAATTTTGAGATATAGTGAATCAATCACACAGGATTAATAATTTCAAATATGAGAAGTGTGTGAAATTCAAAATATCATAAATTTCAGATTATTTCAAATGAACACATTCTCAACAAAGATGATCATGAATAAAATTGAATTTCAAGATGTAAACAATGATTCAAGTCACAAAACTTTCAGTTCAGAAATAATCAAGCCAATCCAAAAATGCAATGAAATTATCACAACTGAAAAATAGCAATGTGCTGTAATGAGTATAAATTTTCAAGCCTTTCCAAAATGAATTAGAAGAAACTCAAAACAACAGATGTGTGTGAAATTTCATTAATTTTTCATATCTTCAAAAATTTAGAATTCAAATAACAGTGTTCAAGATATAACAGTCATGATTCCGCACTGGTAGGAATTCGAAGAAAAAAAATTAAACTTCAAAATAATTGCAGAAATTTACAAATTTGAATTCAAGATCTGGAAATGATTAAAACATGAGAGTTTTATTCAAATAATGCAAATTTCCAACAAATCGTGAATTCTGCAATTTAAAGTAAGAAAGTTCAAAATAAAAGAAAAATAATATGGCAATGAAAACTCAAATTAGAAAAAAAACATAAAGTGTAGAAGGACAGATAAATAAGAAAAAAAATTAAGAATATTAACAGAGATGAGTCTAGAGATCATACCAGATTTTCAGAAGACAATGTTGATTCTCTAACTCAAAACAATCTTGGCCAAGGAACTCTGAATGTATCAATGATATGGAATAGCTTGAACGCAGTTTCTGTTTTGCAAAGTAGCTCCTTAGCCTCCTCTGGTACCTAAGAATTTTGAGAATCGAGTGGTCTAACAAAATTAGTAAAACCACTCATAGTTTCATTCATGTCTTTCGATACCCAAACTTGTTTATATAACAACCCATTGGAATTTACCTTTGTGCCCTTTGCAATCCAAATCTGTTTGACTTTAGAAAAATTCACTTTATTTCTTTTTTGGGGGTCCAAAATGGATTAAACAGATTATTATCAAACAAAATCTTATTTCGTTCATAATTTAAATATCCTTTGAAATTATCAGAGTTTAAATTTTCAAAATGATTCTTTTCAAAGCAGTTTGAAGGATTTTTAAAATCACAAGAATTAAATTTTTCAATTTCATTTTTTTTTCCAAAATCGAAACCATTCCTATTACCAGAAGAAAATTGATTTTTCAACAGCATATTCAAAGATTTTTCTCCAGTTGAAAAACACTTTAAACTCAATTCAAGATCGTTGATTTTGGATTTAAGATTAGAATTTTCTTTCATTAAATTTGAACAACGATTAATGCTAACCTTTCTGCTTCCAGTATCATTTTGTTTCAAAACCAAATTTTCTTTTTCAAGCAATTTGATTTTGGTCTTACACTTAAAGATTTCAGATTCAAAATTAATTTGTTTTTCAAATTCATGTTTCTTGAATTATTCAATCTCCCTTTTAAGCTCATTTAAAATCAAATCACTTTTCAACAAGCTTTCTTTTTCAACAATTTCATATTTGGAATTTTTGATGGCCTTAAAATTATTAAATTCTTTTTGCAAAGAATTGTTTGTACCTTTTAACTCAATCTCGTTATCTTTTGAAGTCATAATTTCTTCTTCAAGCTTTTGAATATTTTTATTGAGATGAACGAGATCAATTTTCAATTTCAAACAATTTTCACAGTCAGAATTTTCTAATTTCATGACATTTGAAAGTCTTGATTCCAAATAATTATTTTGTTGTTCAACTCATGATTTTTAGATGTTAAAGATTTTTTTTCCCCATGGAGATTATCAAAAGTATTTGTTAAATCAACACACATATAAACCAAATCTTCATATGAGAAGCTTTCAGTCTTATTGTCTGTTGAGTCTCCATCGTCTGATTTACTTGAATTTTCATATGTTTCTTCTTCCAAGCATTGATCTGAATCGGAGTTGACTATTTTGGTTTTGAATTGTTGTTGTGAATTTTTCCATACTTTATATCGAGAGTATTCCAGATTTCTTGCGCAGTTAGACGATGAGAGATAAGGCTATATTGGACATCATCAATATAAGAATATAAAATGTGAATAGCATGAGAATTAAAGCCAATATCATTCCTATTAACTATATCATACCTATTTATAATAATATTCCAACATTTAATATCAACAGATTTTATATAGGATTCCATTCCTGATTTCCAATTTAAAAAGTCTATACCATTAAAATAGTTGGAATACGACTGGACTGACTCTCTATGGACTGACAACTAGGGATCACCATGATTCTAGAGTTAACGAATAACCTGCTCTGATACCACTTGTTGGATCTAGATTAACCCTAGAGGGCGGTGAATAAGGTTTATTGAACTTTATCGAGATATTAAAAATAATCATAGCACAAATAATATCAGATTAAGTAAATGCAGAATGTAAATGACATAGATTTTACCCAGCTTCGGCAAAGCCTACCTATTACTGCATTCACTAAGGTTTCTACTAGGTAATAGAACAGATCTCGCTTACAAAACCCTATAAACTCGCGAACCCCTCGCTCCTATTCTAATCCTACGCTCAAAACCCTAGACTGATCCATATCTCCTAGATCAGATTTTCCCCTAACTACAAACCCGTAGCTAGTAAACCTTAGTTTTACAGACTCTAGTAAACTTCTAGTTTGAACGGTTTACAAATGAAAAGTAAAACAAATAAATAAATAAATAAACACACTAAAACCCTAGGTCCAATAATAGAAAACAAGCTTCCGCTTTATATCTTTTATTATTTTTTCTCCCAAATTGAAATGGTGGCCGATTACACAATATAACTAGGATTTTCCTTAAATCCCCAAATCGCGATGCTTGCAAGAATTATCGCAATAGCTTCCCTGATTGATTCATTTGCTTGTTGGTTTCTGATCGACGATTTGGTCTTCTGGCGATCGGCAAACTCTCGTGATGTATTCATAAATAATTTCTTTGATTTGTTAATTTTCGTTGCTTGGAATTTTCGATTCCCCATTTTCCACTGATGAATGCTATGTTATATTATATAGGATTATAATATCCTATAATTACACTCTGATTTCCATATAATGATTTGTCTGATTGCATGTGTAATTCCCATTTTGGTTTTAATTACCTCGGCATTGATGCCTTGCATGATTTGTTCTTGAAATTTGTTGTGAGAGTGTTTGGAAAATATTGATTCGATTTTCTGGCTTCTGTAAATGATTTGATCATATCTGGAAGCAATTAAAGCCCACGAAGAAAGGATTCATTCCCATTTTGCACTATATAGATTTCCCTTTCTAAAATCTGCAAAGAATAATCGGTCGCCTATATAAATTGTTGCCAAAATCTTGTATGTGTACTTCTGAAAATAAATCCTTGCCAAATACGTTGGTTATGCTTCTGTCAACAATATTTTGCTAAAAAATTAATCTCTGGTTTCTGGAAATAAATGACTTGATTTTGTGGCCTCCTTGAAAAAATATCTTGCGCGATTTCTGGAAATGAAATTGAATTGCTTGCCATTTCTTGAAATGCTTTAGAGTCATGAATAAATGATTTGTATTTCTGGAAACCAAAAATTGTTGTTCTACAATTCCTGGAAGAATCCATCAATTTGCATTCATGTTGTTTTTCAATGCTTGTCATACATGTTTACACTTGAGGATCTCATTGTCTTGATCATGCTATAATCACCATGTTGCCGTCATGATGTACTTAAACAATGATGAAATTTCCAGTAGTGTTTAACCATTTACTGTTGACAAAAAATGCTTCACCATTCATGTTGTTTTGTTTCATCTGCCTGTACATATTGGCCCATACATATGTATATCAGTGTAATACTCGACTTCACCATTTCTGAAAATGCATGAATACTCCATCCCAGTTTTGCATGATAAACCCATTGTTAAGTTTTGAAATATTGTTGTGCACACACCAAGCTGCATTGACCATGCTTGAACCATGAACTATGTTGACTGCTATACCCATGCGCTATTCACATGTGTGATTTTGTGCATACATATGTGCATTCTCTCTTTTTATTGTTGGCCTGACTTGGCTTGCTAAGTTCATCCATGCTTGCATCATTTTTGTGCTTTGTTGTATATATGGATCACCATTGTTTTGAGTTTGAGCTAGCACTTGAAAACTCTATTTTGACCCATTTGCATGTGCTTTGATTTGGTCATGTGTGTACACCTGGCTGCATCTGAAATTTTTCATAATTAAAAGTTCCCTATCTTTCTGTTGCCTCATTGTTGCTGGTCCTTTGGCTTCTTCATACTCGAGTTTGCACATGCCGTATTGAGCTGTTCATATATGTGATGTTCTATTATATCACCTTGTATGTTCCTACAACACCTATATTTTCACACACACCGACTTTGATGCTTTGAGCTTGTACCATGTATGAGAGATTAGCTATACTGTCTTGATTATGCATGTTGCTATGTAATACTTTGCACCACGTATGCATTTGAGTCTTTACTATGTGGACTTGATCTTTGTGGCAGCACCACAATTGCTTGAGTTTGTGCATTCTGGCTTGTATATTCCATGTATACATATATGTATACACACACATGTATGTGTGTGTATATATATATATATATATGTATGTATCTGTAGCTATTCGAATGACAGAGATGAATATTTTTATTAGTAGACTACTATATCTGAGTTGTGGATGTTCAGAATCAGCTAATTTTGATGTTGGTTCTGATCAGTAAACCAGTGCAGTGTGTTGAGGCTGATCCATGAGCACTAGAGCATACGGTCTGCCTTGTGGTATTTACGGTGTATCACTGTGAATATCACAATTGTCTAGACTATATGTATGTCCATATAAATCAGATTAAGTCATGAAAAATGATGAGAAACACACCAAAAAATTCTAAGGAAAATAAATTTTAAAAAATAAAATAATATTTGCTAGAATATAAAATTATTTTTGTTTAAGATTACTATGTATGTTTCTGTTTGTGACAGGTATGCAGAGGACTGGACTGACTATGAAGACTAGCAGAAGACAGAAGACAAGAGTATGTGTCAACGAGTGAATGTATGAATATATACCGAGTGATGTAGTGAGGTGCAATGTATAAAAATGAAATTAATGTGAATGTACTGTATTTCAGTGAAATGTACAAATAGTGGAGTTATAAATTTTTATTGTTGAAATATTGAAATAAAATATTATATTTAAATAAAATACAGTTTGAATATTTAGATTCTTGTGCAGTAGTATTCCATTTAAATATAAATATTTTATTCTGTTTGTGATGCAGTATAACGGTACAATTGCAAACACATTTATAATAATAAATACATATGTTTGTTATCATCAAACAAAAATCATAGAATTGTTAGATATAACAATAATATCCTAAAAATTCAATTTTGAATCTCAAGGTTGAACAAGTTTGAAATTTAAGAAAAAAAAAGAAGTTTGATTTTGAGTAACATTAGTTTACATAAACGATTTTTCCATGTTGTCCACAGGCTTTGAAATTTAATTAGAAATTGATTTGAGTTGTATAACTAAACATTGGTTTTATTAAACCATTTGGTTCTACTATTTTAACGACCTTTTGTAAGCTTTGAAAACAAGTTAAACAAATTTGGAAATATTAGATTAAGTTTCAATGGAAATTTAAAATATTGTTTGAGTTAAGTTATGGAACTTTAATCTTTACATAGAACGGACGATTTATTAATTGTTAGCAAATGCGTGAATATATATAGTTGACAACATCTTTTCTATAACATACCAAAACGTTCTAGGATGACAGAGAGGATAGTGTCTAAGGCTTGGGTTTGGAAAACACAGTTTCCTGCTCTCCCTAGCTATCCCAACCTAATCCGATGGACGGGATGGCTATTTAAAAATCTAATTTGGAATTTAACTAAAATCCTTGAATTTAGAACAATTTTGGAATTTTAACAAGCATTGTTCATTATTTAAAATAATTTGAGTAAAGGATTCAAGCTCTTAAATGATCTTGAACCTATTTGGCTTAAGTATCTATTTTATAGTACTTATGTAACGTTTTACCATTTCCTTGAAAATGATGAAGTTTGAGATTTATGATTTCAAGAACTATTATTTAAAACTAAAAAAAGGAGTTTCTGAAATATATTGGAAGGTTTTAAAATGGTAAATATTTGTGTATAAAGCTTTCAATCCGAATTTAAAAAGAAGAATGGAAATGACAACAACTAATAAAGGAATTTTGATTATGGGAAGGAGATTTGAATTGAAACCGGTATAATCCATAGCTTTTGTTTTTAAGTACGCTTATTACTTGGAAAGATCGGGATCATATTTAAGTCCGAAAACCATTCCAAGTATTAATACGACGCAATTTGAAGACTTAGAAATGACAAATAAAGACCGGGAATCTTTGAATCTTTTTTAGATTGATTGCTGATGTCTCGAATCGGGTCGTACACCTGATACAAGGTTATAACTGGCATGTGGTCTGAATATATTTGAGGGTTTTTCGGATTTTGTTCCGTTCAGACCCAGAATGGACTTGTATGGATTGTGTGTCTGACATTGTAATTGACTGCGTAACAATGATTTCTGTTAATATATATCGAATATGTGGCAATAAATTATTTCCGTCTCTAAGATATATGAGCTTAGAGGTTATGTATTGATAGAAAACAGTGACATGTTGTGAATTGACAATGTGACATACTTGAGTTATGAAACGAGCTAGTGATGGTCAAAGCACGACTTATTTAAACATAGCTTTGTGTATATCGTGACATCGACAAGCCTCACACCCCGAACGGATGAGAAACTAGCGGTTAGGTTGTTGACATATATATAGTCTATATTGAGAGCTGTGGTGGTGGTACCACTTGTGAACTTGGGGGAACTGGGTATGTTCGGGGTCCGAGTCTGGACGAAAACCAGTGATTTACATCGCGATTTGTAGTTGGTGTCTGAGTTTGGATGAAAACCGTGAGATACACTTGCTCGTGTTCCTGATTGATCTTTCGTGCCAGGAATCATCAAGTTGGAAACCCAAATCTCCAATACGCGACCTTATGGTTTTATTTGTATACCTATGGCGACATAGTAGGATGGGGTACTATGCCGTCTAAGATTGATACAATTATTTTTGAAATTATTTTCTACACCATGCACTAATAATATTACAAAAGAGGATTTTCACATATGAAGGCCTTTTTTATTATCATAAGACAAAACTCGCCCATTTGGTGTGCGCTTACATTGTGTGATGTAGGACGAGCTTATGATAGCTTCATTTTCCAAAAGTCATTGCGAATTTATATGTACGGGTATTCACATGGAGTAAACCCGTTCTACATTAACGACGTGGTCCGGTGAATTTCCTAACTTTAAAATAAACCCTAAAAACAACAACTTTGTGTTCTCACACCAGTCCTATGACTGGCCTGGAGTTTATTGTTCTTTCCTATAGTCTGGGTGCCCATAAATTTTCATACGGACAACTAGTAGTTTAGTTTTACAGTTATAGATCCTCGAAGCAAGATTTGGAGCGCTTCGGAGTTATAGTTCGAGCTAGAGTTGGAGTTTTTGCTATATCATGTTGCTTCTTCCACTAAGAGTATATTTCCCTTCCACTGTATATTTTGTTGAAACTCTGATATTTCTTGTAACTCTGATGTAATATTGTATTACGATATGAAAAGTTCTGTTATTTTGTTCAATATATGTTAGTACCCATAACATTTCGCCTTTGTGAATGGTTTAAGTTGGTTTAATTACCGGTGAAAGCCGGGCAAAAAGATAGGTCGTTACATGCTATAACACTTTCAGCAATGGAGCGGAATCCATGGAAAACTGTTAAAGTCTTTCTCAGTCGATTCAATATTACCTTGTCTGAAGTGAGGAATCCACAGCCACGCGTAGTCCTCATGGCTTTACTCAACGCTATAGACAAAAGAAGCGAGTTTGGGAGATGGATAAAGATGAAAGAACCAAATGCGCTTGACAAATTCTATAAAAAAGAGGAATAGTACATGAGAGTAGATGGCGATCCCCCTTTTCGCCAGGCTTTTAGCATAAGTAGTATTGCTGTAGGTAAAAAGAATGCTAATGGTCAAGTTAATCAACAGAGAACTCAGAGGCAGAAGCAAGTCAACGACGGGAGCAACAACAAGGCTAATAAGAAGATTCGCCTTCATGACTAGTCAGAGTTAACTCCTCTGAATGACACCCTTGAAAACATCTACTTTTCCACGAAGGATGCAGAGGATTACCCGGAGATTCGATCAATGAAGATGAATGACCATCTAACCAAATCTGGGAAGTTCTGTCGGTTCCACAATCAGCCAGACCACAATACCAACGAAAGTAGGCATCTGAAATCATTGATCGAAGAGCTGATTAGGAGGAATCGCCTACAACAATATGTGAAGGATCCCCAAGCTGCAAATCCTTCTGCAACTCCCCAAGGGCAAGGGGCATTAAATGGCCAGTCCGATCCAAGCAACGGAGCTTCTGATCAAACCAATGCAAGGTCGATCATCAAGTGATAGTCGTTGATGGTGCTCTAATATCAGTGGCTTAGAGCGATCTTCTTCGCCATTACTTTACTTCTTGCTATGTTTGAATTTCTTGTAAAAGTCTGTAATGTTTTACATGCATTGTACTGAACAATAGCCTTATGAATAAAATCTTACCTACCTGTATAAATCTCTTACTTGCAAAATTTCCATTAATACAAATTTTTCTAAAGATGATTTTTCCATTACAGGCTATCCAACAAGCGTTTGCTTTCTTAAAGTTCGACCAAGTGAGACAACCCCGATAACACCAATTTAAGGGAAAATCGAAAAGTCCCAACGAGTCAAATGGCGAAGATAGCAGCAAGCAGCCACGGATCCAAAACCCCAATGGTCGCGGGAGTTCGTGTGTGAAATGAAGCGCAGGAGTTCGCTATGCGAAACGATGCATGGGAGTTCGTTATGCGAAACAATGTAGCCTCACCCAAAGGTCGCAGGAGTTCGCTATGCAAAACGATGCGTGGGTGTTCGTTACGCGAAACGATGCGGCCTCACCTAAAGGTCGCGGGAGTTCGTTGTGTGAAACGAAGCGTGGGAGGTCACTATCCGAAACGATGCGCAGGAGTTCGTTACGCGAAACGATATAGCCTCACCCAAAGGTCGCGGGAGTTCATTGTGCGAAACGATGCGCGAGAGTTCACTATGTGAAATGATGCACGGGTACGTGAAATGATGCAGCCTCACCCAAAGGTCGCGGGAGTTCGTTGTGCAAAACGAAGCATGGGAGTTCGCTATGCGAAACGCGCGGGAGTTCGTTATGCGAAACGATGCAGCCTCACTCAAAGGTCGCGGGAGTTTGTTATGCGAAACGATGTGGGGAGTTCGTTATGCTAAACGATGCGCGGGAGTTCATACGCGAAACGATGCAACCTCACCCAAACCTCGCGAGAGTTCGCTTTGCGAAACGAGGAGACAACCAAAAATCCTTTCCATAGAGAAAGCAACCTGTCCACAGCAGAGATCAACGATGCTCAATGAAGTCCACAATGTTGATTCAGTCGACAGGAGAAGACGAACGTTGGTTTATAAACGACCTCTCCATAGTAGGGCATCCAACGGAGTCTCCGATGTCATAACTAATCAACGAAGTAGACAAACATTGAGCAATAAAAGTCCTTCCCACAATGAAGATTGATGACGACCTCCTAGGCGGGAGGCGCGAATATCAAGAACTTGTCCAAGAAGAAGCAGAAAATAAATCACAAATGCGTATTTCTCAAATGTGAAATTTCATACACCATCATATAAGTCGTTAAAACAGTCATACTTGGAATCCACAGTCGGCTTTTGTCGGTTAGTTATGGGCAGTCAATAACAAATATTCATCCAAAAACGTGTAATGTTTCTATTGTTACAGAACATGTTGTAGCAATGAAAAAAGGGACGATCATTGTTCGCTTTAGAAAGTATGTATTGCTTCGATAAAAATCAATGGCTAAGCGAGTTCTTAAAACAAGTAAGTTAGCGTGAATTGGTCACGATCGTTTCAATGAAAATCGAGTACGACCAATCCATCGCGAATTTCACTTGTTTCATGCAGTCAAGCCCGAATTAAAACTGGGGCATTCACACACTAGCATGGCGCTATCAACGACAGCATACTTATCCATCCAATACAAGTGCTCATAGACCATTAAAACATTGAGTTCATTGGTCAATAAATAAAGATTCATAACCGTCAACGTTTCGGAGCTCACATTTTTGTAAGCAAAAAACATGAACTCCGAGAGGCAAATGTTAATCCCGTTAAAACACGGTTCAAAGAATTAACATTAAAGGACTATGGATTGGTTACGGTCAAATCAGTAAACCGTTCATGTTATCGGACCATCGTTACATACCAGGTCGTTCCATGAGTTAACAACCAAGTCGTTTGCACGACCTAAATTCATGACGTTTCATTTATGCACGACTTAAAGCATGTCGTTATGACCATGCAATTCATGGCGTTAAATCCATTCATACCGTAAACTACAATGCATGTTTGCAGTCAATCCGTTAATACAACATGTAATATCATTAAATCCATTCATGTTGCGCCATCTACTTTCATGCCGCAGGCAATTCGTGTCGTTGAAACCATGTCGTTATCACGCCTGAGACCAAGTCGTTGGCACGATATAGTATAAGCCATATCCATATTTTATGAACGGTGTACATGATAAAACCGGACCCAAATATATATGCATGAAATAACTCAAACCGTGGCAGCACAAGCAATATCGTGGCAACATGCATGTCGTTCGTTAGCTGTTAGCCAAACCAAGTCGTCGGTACGTCATGAGCAGCAAGACATTTGTGTTACACATGATTCAAGTTGTTGGACATCTTTAAGCTGAGAAAAAGCATATGCATCTCCAAGTTGCAAGGTTTATATATGTACAATCAAGTCGCTCGTCTTTAAATCATGTCGTGTCGCGCCTTAAATCATGTCGTTGTGTCCATACTTTCATACCGCAAGTCGTGACCCTGTGCAACGAATTATACAAAAAGCATGTCGTTCATGGTGGACACGTGGGGTTCATATACGTTGAATAATATAAACAACATGGGTTAGCAGCAACTATGCGAGGGCCAGCTTCATAAATGTAGATGAAGCCCCCGTGACATAAGGGAGTATCATTATTATTTTATACGGTAAAATATGTGTGTATGCTTTGAGAATTGGTAGCATAGGTATGCACGGCTTGATAACAGTTAGGTATAGCCGAGTATTTGGGTTGAAAACCATTAAAATACAGCCACGTGGCAGATTAAAATATCATGTTGTTCAGGTTGAGAGTCATGTCGTGGCCAAGAAGAATTAAATCAGGGGGCAGCTGGTATTAAAATATGGGATACACACTTACAGGTTGTTCCAAGAGAGCCAGCAGGTTGTTAAGGCCTTCACATTTAAACCATTAATACAACATGTCATGTCTCTGAAATATTCATGCCGCATGCTGCAAATATTACTCATGACGTTCAAATATTCATGTTGTATGAAGCCTGCACGCAACAACTGTAAAGTGCGGTTACCAGCTGTACACACTTATTTACCACTTTGTCACCCTACTCCAACTACTCATCATTCCACACTTAAAGCAGGACCGAATTTCATTTCCACGAAGTGCCGCCAAACTCATTTCTCCACACTCTAAACTTCTCCAATCTCCATTAGTGGCTTCTCAAGCTCAGTCCATTCTTCTCCAACAACAAAGTGATCAAGTCTTCTTCAAACTCCTTTAGAGATCTCTCAAGTTCAATTTAAGCTTCTCTAATCTCCATTAATTATCTCCAATCTCCATTAATCCTATTTAAAGCCTAGATCCTACACAAAATCATCATGGAATCAAGGAAGATCATCTAATTGTTCAAGTGGTTGAAGATCTACACATCCACCATCACCATTCAAGAGATCTCTTCCATTCCTTCATGAATTTAAGTGAAATCTAGAGCAAAAAAAAAGAAACTAGAGAAGTTCATTGAAAAGAGTGAAATGAATATGATGAATCAAATCATGTACTTTGTAAAGTCAAAAGTGATAATGAAAATAGCTTCCATACTGGACGTAGGCCGATATTAGGCCGAACCACTCTAAAATCTCGTGTTTCTACTTACTTTTATATTTCTGGCTCCATTTTTCTATTTCATACCTTTTGGTGAAGTATTGTGAAAATGCCCTTGGTGTTGTGATCATTTTTTGATTTCAACAACATGTTATGCCCTTATTACATCTAGGAAGTATGGGGTCTTTTGGCTCTGCAATCAATGCAACTATACACTGTTTATTCGGCTGCTTGTCATGGATTATTTACGGTTTGATGGGGTAGCTACTGTCAAGTCTTAACATGGATGTTGTTCACAACACATGCTAAAGTTATTTTATTTGCTTGTTACTAGTCATGTACTGTGTAGCTTGTATTATGTAATTTCTCCCTACGTGAAGACGTCATATAGTAGTCTAGTAACTTAGACTAGCTCCTGGACTGTAATCTATATTAGATACAGTGGACGACCCACTATAAATGTCATTGACAGTGGACAGTCCACCTTAAAAACCGAATTAGTTGACCGCTAACTACAGTCGCATGTACTATATTGTAATTTTATTATTGGTTATAATAAAAGAGTGTTACAAAACACTATAAAAGCCGGTCGGCTTTGCAAAAAAAAAGACTTGTTATTTTGACGAGTTAGAAATTTCAAAACAATACCATATTTTGTAGAGATGATATATTCGTAAAGTAGATTAAAATATATCAATTTCATAGCACTTAAAATTGTGTAACTCAAAATATGATAGAGTTGCTCCAAAACGAAGGTGTCATTAACCCATTCTTCATAGATGTGTGGGGTTTTAAG